>JAPXFY010000017.1:42816556-42861556 GCA_030674185.1 Monoplex corrugatus
ACAAATACAACAAAACAAAATAAAAAAGCAAACAAGCAACCAACTAAACAAAACTCCGATCCAGTCTTATACAACTACTACTACTATTGCTGCTACCTCCACCACCACCACCATCCCACCATCACTACCACCACCACTACTACTGCTACTATTGCTACTACTACTATAATAACACTCACAGAATAGTGATAATGATGATGATGATGATGATGATGATGATGATGGCGCCCGCACGCAATGCATTTAAGGACGCATGCACATATACACTCACACATACACACACACTCACTCTCTGCATTGCTGTCTGTCTGTCTGTCTGTCTTCATTTAACGTTTGCACAGCACAGTACAGGCGTTAAGGTTAAGCCTGAATCATTCTTCCACGGTGGTGTCCTCCATATGATAATCGAACCATTTTTGTATTTCCAAAGCTGTCTGCAACATGGCGGTTGACAGTTCAACTTTCATGCTATTTTGATATTTTATGGCCGATATGAAGAGGCTTTAAATCTGGTTGCATTATCAAATGAGACGTGTGTAATATGTCTCAAAATGCACACTGTATGACCATAAAAAGGCATAGACAAGGAGCCTGTATGGGTGGTATTTGGAGTAGGCCGAACGCCTGCACCAACTGACTTGATAAAAGTGAATGTTTCTTCTACTTCTACAGAGAGTATTCTTGTCTTTGAAAGTAACAGTTCAATAGCAGATAACGAACAAGACGGTCAAGCCATTCTGATAGTCTTCTGTTTCATACAAAAAGTATTGCAGGAAATTCAGATTTCGTACTTGTCAAAAAGTCGCTGTGATCCTCAGGAAGCGCTGAAGAAATGAAATTTTATGTGAAGCGAGGACAGTAGTAGACTGTTAAAACAGTACAACGGTAAATATCAACGAAAGTGACAGTAAAACGGTAAATATCATCGGAAGTGACAGTAAAAGAGTAAATATTATCGGAAGTTTCTGAATAAGTGCTGATTTCAGGCACTACTCTTTTTGATCTGTGTGACCTTGGTCTTGGCCTCGGGACTCCCAGACTTGACTTCTCAACGGTTTACACGTTTGAACCAAATTTAGTAAAAAATCAATCTCTCTAATACATTTTGACAAGTGACACACAGATAGACAACTCTTTCTGATCAATATGAAACAATCTGCCCCCCCTTCCGACCTCTTTTTTTAAAATTTGTTAAGAGGGAAAATTTTTATATTTTTAAGAGGGAGATTGAAAAAAGTGTATGCGATATACTTTAATTCTTCTGTGGAATGATTAAACTGCATGATCTAAACATACAGCATGTATTTTGACCACACAGTCAAGTTTCATCGACTTCCTGGATGCACCATTGAAGATGTTGCTTAAACATCCTGATCAGCACTGCCAGGTGTCTTGTTTCTCTCGGGCCTGGTTGACGTGAAGATATAATTGTCAAGAAAGTAAGCGTAGAGTACATACAGCCTTGTCGTGTAATCAGTGGAACTCGTTAGCGTCATGATTACCATCTCCATCTTCGTCATCATCATAGCATTGTGAAAAACTGTCAGATTCTGTGGCCATTAACCCTTTGACTCCCGCACCCTGTCCACAGATCCTGCATGGCCAACTATGCTAGCAAAGCAAAAACTTGACCTTTTGATTCCCTCACACTGTCCACCAGCTTCCTACAGGAAGCTGGTATACAGAGCAAGGGCGTCAAAGGGTTAAGATTTTGCAGTTGGTGTATAGGGTGCGGTAGACAAAAGGGTTGAACAGACTCAGACCTCCCCAAACTTGCCCAAGTCAAACGGACTGAGTCAGCGTACAGCCATGTCTGCAGACGCCCATTAAATGCTGCTATAACCGTTAATTATTTCCTCACAATGCGTCCTAATTTCCACTGTGACATTTTCTTCATTTGTTCCCCGGCACTCGCCCTCTAATCACGCAACCGTTAACCCTACGAATCCATCAACCTGTCCACCACCTGTCTGCATTGTCAGCCATGACAGCAAAGTATAAATTTAACCCTTTCATTCCCTAACCCTATCCACCAGCTTCCTGCCGCTGGAAGCTGGTGGATAGGGGTGGGGGACTGCAGGGGTTAAGTTTTTACAGTTGGAGGATAGGGGTGGGAGTCAAGGGGTTAACGGACTGATTCCAGCGTCAAGAGTGTCCTTAGAAGTAGGCTTTCGGTCGTTGATATTCGTTTTCATGTTGATTGAAGAATGTGCGAACAACAACAGGCCCAATTAGTCTGTAAAATTTACATACTCCAGATTACCACGTCCTTACGCCTATTCCACTTCAAGGATGCGTCATGGAAGGGCGTTGCTTCAATTTCCTCACCAGCATCGCATGTGACTGTTTCTGTCGGGCCTGGTTCACTTCGGGATATATTATGAAAAGAATCTAGAGTACAACCCCCGTCACACACTACAGAGTCTTAATCTGAAATGAAACTTCATATCGTCATCACTGTCATCCCCGTTCTCAGTTTATTGTACCATACGGAGCATTGTGAAAATAAAAAATAAAACTATTTCCCATACTACATGGCCACTGAAGCTGCATGGAAAATGAAACTAAGACAGAAACAAAACCAAAACCAAAAACGAACCCATCGCGCGCGCGCGTGCACAAACAAAAAAGAAAACCGCAGGAAGCTGATCGATAAGGAAAGGGAGTGAGTGGTGGGATTAAGCCGTACCTTCATATATATAGTAGAGTGAATGCTGGTTAAAAGTTGTCCTATGACATTTAGAGCTTGTCAACTAGTGAGGTGGTAGAGACCTCACTATTCTCAGGGTTAATTTTTTAATGGCGAGCTCCGTTCCCTTGCTGTTTTGCCTCTCTTGGGTGTGTACGAGTAAAAAAGGTTACTTAGTATACACACGCGCATACACGCTTTCACACTCGCACGCACACTTGCACTCACTTACTCAGACAGACCAGGCAGGCAGGCAGGTTGGCTGACAGACAGACACACACACACATGCACACACACGCGCGCGCACGCGTACGCACACACACACACACACACACACACACACACACACACACACACACACACACACACCACACATACACACACACACCACAGCACCCTCCCCCCCACCTCACTCTCACAAAGAAACAGAACAGTACGACACAACACAACACGACACGACACGACACGACACGACACGACACAATAACACAACACAACACAACACAACACAACACAACACAACACACAGACATATACGCACAAGACATAACACACACGCTCGCACTCACACACACATGTGCGCTTGCACGTACGCAAGCACATGTATGCGCGCGCGCTCGCACACACGACACACACACACACACACACACACACACACACACACACACACACACACACACACACACACACACACACACACACACACACACACACACACTCACACCACACACTACATACACACACACACACACACACACTACACACACACACACACACACATACACACACACACACACACACACACACACACACACACACACACACACACACACACACTCTCTCTCTCTCTCTCTCTCTCTCTCTTAGATTTAGGCTTATGATTACGGGAAAAGAAGTAACGTTATCTGCAGAGATCAATGGAAAAAATGGTTACGTGAAATTTAAAGATAGAAGTCGTGATCCACCGAGGAAAAAGAAAAGAGAAAAAGTTATGTGCCATCAGGAATGATAATAATAATAATAAAGATAATGATAATAGTAATGATGATAATGAAGATGATGATGATGTGAATAAATGATATGAATGATAATATAAATAATGATATGAAAATATAAACGTAAATGACTTGCAACCTACTTTAAATCTAGGCGGTTATGCTGATGATGTGAATAATATGAATGATAATATAAATAATAATATGTAAATGAAAACGTAAATGACTTGTAACCTACCTTGAATCTAGGCAGTTATGCTGATGATGTGAATAATATGAATGATGATATGAATAATGACATGAATATATAAACGTAAATGATTTGTAACCAACACTAAATCTAGGCAGTTATGAACGGTAGGCCATCGTCATTGAGTATGTCAACGCAGGAAATCATTCTGTGTTTTAATATAGTCACGGAATATCTCTATTATGTCTGTTGGTTTGTCTGTCTGGGTGTCTTGTCTGTCTGTCTGTCTGTCTCTCTTATCTTTTTGTTTTGTTTTTATTGTTTCATATATATACATATATATATACATATATATTTTATGTATATATATATATGTATACATATAAATATGTGTATATATATGTGTGTATATATATATCTCTCTCACTACTTTCGAGTTGACATTTCGAGGGCGAGTTCGACTCTTCCAGCTCGCAGCTTTACTTTTACCAACATTGAATAGGACCAGGCTACATTGATAGCTGGATGGAATGGAGGCGGCAAGTAGAAAGTTGTCTCGAGTCATACCCGAACTCCAGCAGACAGATTGGAAAGTTCGAGCTGAACCTGTGTGTCAACCAGTCCTCAATAACCTCACATATTTCTGTCCTGCCTTGGTATGCTTTCGAGGAATGTTGGCGTTTTATAAGAAAAGCTACCTCTTTCAAGTTTATATCGTAGGTAATGTGGTCAGGAGACATTGCTGGGGCCAGGATACGAGCTGTGAACGGTAAAAATCTTGTTGGACGGGGTTCGATTCTGGTTGTTAAATTAAAGACATGTCATGCTCGCAGCAACGCTTCTTTATGATCGTGTCATTCTTTTGTTGTTGTATAGTCTTTAATCTTGTAAAATACCAGTTTTGTTGGCAGTCTCTATTTCTTTGTCTGTCTGTCTGTCTGTCTTGACTTTCTGTCTCTCCCTCTTCTTCTTCTTCTCTCGCTAACTCTCTCACGCACTCTCTCTTCTTCTTCTTCTTTTCCTCCTCCTCTTCCTCTCTCTCTCTCTCTCTCCTCTCCTTCTCCTCTTCTTTCTTCTTCTTTGTCTGTCTGTCTGTCTGTCTGTCTGTCTCTCTTATCTTTTTGTTTTGTTTTTATTGTTTCATATATATACATAATATATATACATATATATTTTATGTATATATATATATGTATACATATAAATATGTGTATATATATGTGTGTATATATATATCTCTCTCACTACTTTCGAGTTGACATTTCGAGGGCGAGTTCGACTCTTCCAGCTCGCAGCTTTACTTTTACCAACATTGAATAGGACCAGGCTACATTGATAGCTGGATGGAATGGAGGCGGCAAGTAGAAAGTTGTCTCGAGTCATACCCGAACTCCAGCAGACAGATTGGAAAGTTCGAGCTGAACCTGTGTGTCAACCAGTCCTCAATAACCTCACATATTTCTGTCCTGCCTTGGTATGCTTTCGAGGAATGTTGGCGTTTTATAAGAAAAGCTACCTCTTTCAAGTTTATATCGTAGGTAATGTGGTCAGGAGACATTGCTGGGGCCAGGATACGAGCTGTGAACGGTAAAAATCTTGTTGGACGGGGTTCGATTCTGGTTGTTAAATTAAAGACATGTCATGCTCGCAGCAACGCTTCTTTATGATCGTGTCATTCTTTTGTTGTTGTATAGTCTTTAATCTTGTAAAATACCAGTTTTGTTGGCAGTCTCTATTTCTTTGTCTGTCTGTCTGTCTGTCTTGACTTTCTGTCTCTCCCTCTTCTTCTTCTTCTCTCGCTAACTCTCTCACGCACTCCTCTCTTCTTCTTCTTCTTTTCCTCCTCCTCTTCCTCTCTCTCTCTCTCTCTCCTCTCCTTCTCCTCTTCTTCTTCTTCTTTGTCTGTCTGTCTGTCTGTCTGTCTGTCTGTCTCTCTTATCTTTTTGTTTTGTTTTTATTGTTTCATATATATACATAATATATATACATATATATTTTATGTATATATATATATGTATACATATAAATATGTGTATATATATGTGTGTATATATATATCTCTCTCACTACTTTCGAGTTGACATTTCGAGGGCGAGTTCGACTCTTCCAGCTCGCAGCTTTACTTTTACCAACATTGAATAGGACCAGGCTACATTGATAGCTGGATGGAATGGAGGCGGCAAGTAGAAAGTTGTCTCGAGTCATACCCGAACTCCAGCAGACAGATTGGAAAGTTCGAGCTGAACCTGTGTGTCAACCAGTCCTCAATAACCTCACATATTTCTGTCCTGCCTTGGTATGCTTTCGAGGAATGTTGGCGTTTTATAAGAAAAGCTACCTCTTTCAAGTTTATATCGTAGGTAATGTGGTCAGGAGACATTGCTGGGGCCAGGATACGAGCTGTGAACGGTAAAAATCTTGTTGGACGGGGTTCGATTCTGGTTGTTAAATTAAAGACATGTCATGCTCGCAGCAACGCTTCTTTATGATCGTGTCATTCTTTTGTTGTTGTATAGTCTTTAATCTTGTAAAATACCAGTTTTGTTGGCAGTCTCTATTTCTTTGTCTGTCTGTCTGTCTGTCTTGACTTTCTGTCTCTCCCTCTTCTTCTTCTTCTCTCGCTAACTCTCTCACGCACTCTCTCTTCTTCTTCTTCTTTTCCTCCTCCTCTTCCTCTCTCTCTCTCTCTCTCCTCTCCTTCTCCTCTTCTTCTTCTTCTTTGTCTGTCTGTCTGTCTGTCTGTCTGTCTCTCTTTCCCTCTTTCTCTTTCTCTCTCTCTCTCTCTTAGCCATAGAAAGCGAAGTTCACTTGTACTTTATTGACCTGTAGGTGGTATTAGAGACCAGTTGATTCTACTGAAAAGTCACAGGCAACATTCTTCATTTAGTTTATTTAGTGCATCCAATCATAAAGAATACGTCAAATGGTTTGTGTTGCTTGTATAGAATTTTAAAGATCTTAAGCCTGTACAATACTTTATTATTGATACTTGTATTGTTTTGATAGAACGTTTAGAATCTTCAGCTTTTACAATATTATTGATATTTATATTGTTTGTATGGAACTGTTAAAATCTTAAAGCTTGTACAATGTTATTGATACTTGTATGTATTATATATTTGTATAGAACTTTTGAAATCTTATGCTTGTACGATACTTAATTATTGATTCTTGTATTGTTCTCTAGAGTTTGAAATGTTGAGTATTGACGTGATGCATTCTCATTTAAAATGTTGGATTGTTATATATTTATCAGCAAACAGTCACCTTTTCAACGGCGCTTTAATGAATGAATTATCTGAATTTGAATCTGAGTTTCAGTCTCTTTTTGCTCTCTCCTCGCATACATACGCGCATGTGTACACTCCACACACAACACACACACACACACACACACACACACACACACACACACACACACACACACACACACACACACACACACACACACACACACACACACACACACACACACACACACTCTCTCTCTCTCTCTCTCTCTCTCCAGCACAGATTTCACTCACCCACCTTCTCTGTCACCATCTCACACACACCGGTACAAGGACATGTATACACATGTGCACGCAGCACACATCCCCCCTCCCACACGCACACATTCTCTACACAACACTACACTATACTACACTACACTACGCTACACTACACTACGCTACACTACACTACACTACACTACACTACACTACACTACACTACACTACACTACACTACACTACACTACGCTACGCGACGTTACACCACACTACACTACACCACACCAATATATCCTAGTTAGATTTAACTGAAGTGCTTCTTCCTCTCTCTCTCTCTCTTATTCTCTCTCTCTCATTCTCTCTCTCTTTCTCATGCTTTCTCTCTCTCACTCTCTCTTTCTCTCTCTCTGTCTGTGTCTGTCTCTTTCTTATTCTGTCTGTCTCTTTCTCTTTCATTCTTTCTCTCTCTCTCTCTCTCTCCCCCCCCTCTCTCTCTCCCTCCCCTTCCCTTGATTCATTTCCTTCCTACTCTCTCCCCCATCTCTCCACCATTTACTTCAAACCCCCTCACCTGTCAGTGCCTAATGCAGCAGACGACCAACAAACAGGTGTCCAGTCATACAGAAGTCCGGTCATAACTGCCAAACCGTAAAAAACGGGTAAAAAGTTGGACGTCAGCCCCGTCAGTCAGTCAGTGACCCCTACCTTTTCGGTCAGCCTGTAAAACCGTTGGGCTATATAAATCACTCACTCTGCGTCGTCCATCTCATCGACGTGGTTAGGAGGATGGAGTTTTATTCGATAAACCCTGGGAGTGGGGGTGGGGAGTTGGGGGGGGGGGAGGGATTAGAGTTACAATACGGGAACCTCTCCCCCCCCTTCTCAAAAACAAAACAAAACAAAAAAATCCGCCACATAAACAGAAAGAATGAAAACGGTCACTGTTTTGAACAGTTTAAAACCTATGCTGCTATTCAAGTCTTTTCTTTTTCAGATAATCCTATCAAAAACAAACAAACAAACAAACAAACAAACAAACAAACAATCAAACAAACTAAACAAAAAATAACCCAAAACAACAAAAAAGGAAAAAAGAAAAAACTAAGAACAAAACTGAAACAAAACAAAAAACAAACAAAACCAAAAACAAAACAAAACAAAAACAAAAACATTAGAGTTCAATCATCATCAGACACAGGCCAGTTGTCCATTTCAACTTGCAAGTCGAGAATACCAGTCGAATGTTTGAGTCACTTTCAAAGAAAACGTTTTCTTCTGTTGTTGCAAGAAGCAAGCAAGAGAATTTTTTCTCAATGGTGTGACTATTTTTGTGTGTGTGGGGGTGTGCGTACGCGCGCGTGCTTGTGTATGTATGTGTATGCGGTTGTGTTTGTGGAATGAGGGAGGGGTGCGTACTATATTGTTTGTTTACTAAAGTGCTGATAAAGGACGACAGGACTTCCGTAAATTGTATATCATAGTTATTTGTCAATGATATTCTTGAAACGGCACGTGCAGCAATATATTGATAGCAAACAAGACCCTGGCTGTGACAAGCTCTTTCTTTCTTGGACACTGACACGTTGATAATTAACTTCATCACAGTTGCTAGTGTAGGAGTAGGATAGAAGAGAGAGAGAGAGAGAGAGAGAGAGAGAGAGAGAGAGAGAGAGAGAGAGAGAGAGAGAGACAGACAGACAGACAGACAGGGAGACAGAGAAACAGAGAGAGACAGAGACAGAGAGAGACAGAAAGGGAGAGAGAAACAGAGAGGGGGAGAGAGAGACAGGGAGACAGACAGACAGAGAGAGTGAGAGAGAGCGAGAGAGAGAGAGAGGGGGGGACGTGGGAAGGGGGAGTGGAGAAGGGAGATCCATGGATTCCAAACTCACCTTGTCTTGTACGTGTGGCTTAGCGGATATGACACCTGTCTGACTGATGAAGTCTGCCTGCTTGCTACTTTTGGCTAAGCGTCTGATACTGGTGTCTGAGGAATTGTCTTGACGAGTGAGTACTTTACGAATACCTACCTTACTTCTTGCCCGTTGGCTGGCGTAGTAGACTGAAGATTTAAAAAAAGAAAAAAAAGTGTGTGTGTGTGTGGGGGGGGGGGGGGGAGAAAAAAAAGAGAAAGAAAAAGTCAAACTTATACCCAGCCCACTACTTGAAAGTGACTCTTTCCCGTTAGTCATAATGGCGTGCTTTCCCCTGTGGGGGTGCTTGGGACTTTTTCAGTATAAGTAGTATCGTCACCTTCAGGAAATTTTGTGCTAGAAATTTCATTTTTTTTCCTGTTACTCTCTTTGTTTTTGCCTTCCTTTTTTGCTTTCTGTGATCTGTTCCTATCATTTTCTGCCTCGCTTTTCAGTTCTCTTGTATGTGTTCTATAAAGCCTTACACACTTTCTCATAGGATTGATAATTGCGTACACGTTTTGACTGCATGTTTGGCTTCAAGGAAATGTGCTGTGCAGAAGCAGTTTTAGGAAATTTAAGCTATTTTTATGTATGCTTTAGTGTCCTTAGTTATGTTCGCATTTGTATTTAGACTTGGTTTTTGAAATCCTCTGGTGATAAATTGGACGGAATGGTCAACGCCAGGGGCATATCTTTAGATTACTTGCGCACATGCATTGAATTGTTTACTTAATTTTCTTTCCAGCTATTTTTTTCCGGCCAGATGTTGTGTACGTTTTGACATGGTTATTGCCCTGAAATGGCAATGGCTGTGTGCAGTTGTCTGGGTTTTAAACAATGAGAATAAGTGGTGTGCTTGTTGTTTTATGTGAAAATGAGATGATGCTTCCAACACTTTTCGAAGGCATGTGCAGACTGGATGGCCTTGTTGATAGAATCATAGACTCAGGATCTAATGTCTTGAGTTCAGTTCTGATCTGCAACATAAAAGCAGCTCTTTTCTATCAGCCATAATGGCATGCTTCTCCCCCCTGTGGGAATGCCGAGGGCTCTTTCAGTATAAATAGTATCCCCCACTTTCTGGAAATTCTGTGCTAGAAATGTCCTTGTGTCTGTTATTCTCTTTGTTTCTGCCCTCCTTAGCGAATATGACAGCTGTCTGACTGATGAAGTCTGCCCGACTTGATGGTCTGATCATTCTGGTGGTTCCAACTTGGCGTTATTCATCATCCTTATAATTTAGGCCTGAGTTCTAACAGCCCTAAAGCCCAACACAGGAATAAAACATGTACGTACCTTCTCTACGTTGTTCCGGATTACTCAGCAGCTCTGGAAGCAGCACTGAGCTTATCTCCAGAATAACTTTCTCTCTGTGTGTGTCTCTCTGTGTCTGTCTCTTTCTGTCTGTCTCTGTCTCGCTATCTCTTTCTGTCTGTCTCTGTCTCTCTGTCTCTGGTATGGCTCTCTCGTATGGCTTTCCCCTCTTCTTTTATAGAGAGTGAAAAGGAGCATACTGGGGTGCGGGCCTCAGTAGCTCAGTTGGTTTGAGCGTCGGATTCACATGCTAATGGTTGTGGGTACGAATCCCGGGGTGCACTGCATTAGAACTGGCCTTCTCACTGTCCCATCTCAGCGCTTACCAAATGTGTCAGGACCATGGTAGCCATTCGGGCTACCACCTTGAGCAAAACTGGTAGCCCGAAAAAAAATCTGGTAGCCACAATAGCGAAGATATTTTATACACACGCGTGCCCACACACACAAACACAGACACACACGCACACACACACACACACACACACACACACACACACACACACACACACACACACACACACACACACACACACACACACACACACACACACACACTGCCATTCAACTACAACTAGTACAAGTATTGAATTCAAATCAAGACCAAGTTGAAATTTGTTTTGTGTTTTATTCTTGTGGGAATGTACAGCCTCTGGTACAAAAACATTTGTTCGATTCTGCGCAAACACCAAAATAATAATAATCTCAACATATCTCAACAAACATAACCTAATACTGTAGGGTAGGAGTACACTTAGTAGTACGGCGAGGTAGTGACTAGCTGACTATTGGGCTTTGGTCAAATAGTAGCAAGACAGTCATGCAAGATGGCAGGTGGGCTGTGTTTGAAATATTCAGTTTAGCCTTTCATGTCCTTCTTCATCATCACTGAGACTGAGAGGGTTGTGAAAATGAAAAGCAAAGTTTCCCAGGCCCTTCAAGCCCAAAAGAATCTCACTGGGACTACTGAGTTCAAAGTCTTCTGAGTTCACAGCTTCCAGTTCATCTTCATCATGACCAGAATTCATCAAGGAAATAGGATTCATCATGGAACTTGAGTGTGGGACCTCTTCCTCTTCTGACTCATTCTCCACCTCCTGCAAAGTCTGTATGAACCGTCCTTTCTAACCTTCCACTTGGTGAGGAATTTCCTTTCTCTCTTGTCCTCATATTGTTGGGACCGCTGAAGTTTGTCTTTTTTCGGTTTTTTTGGAGGGGGAGGCGCTCCGACACCAAACTTCCACATGGTGGCCGGATGTTTTGCAAACATACCGCATTCGTAGCGCATGCGCGGAAGCTGGTTTCCGCCGGCCAAATTGGCAAAAGCAGACGACTCGCACATCGATGATCGGAGAAGTTAAAAACACTTTGCTGAAGTGCCAGGCTGCCTGCACAGTCAGCTGGATCGACAACACGCTCGATCAAGCTGACTGTGGTGCCTGCATCATGTCATGTCAGAATTCCTACTCGCCATTTGGGCTACCGCTACCGGCACCTCGACTCGCCCGACTGTAAATTTGGTCGCGAAAGCGAGCGGGCGAGCGCATTTGGTAAGCGCTGCCATCTTAACATCATTGTTGTTCTGGTGGTGTCGGTATAGGATTAGATAAGTCCCCCTTCCCCCACTTCCTTGGATGGCTATTCCCGTCGGCCATATCACCTGAGGTGGGTGCCGACGTAAAAACTGAACCAAATCAATCAAAGCATACTGGGGTCTGACTCAGTTTTGTATAATTATCAGTTTCTAAACTTGAACTGTAAAGCCCTTTTGACTGTCTATACTTGGTTATTTGGCAGGGTAGATATGTACAGGTACCAAGCATGAACCTTAAGTTCTTGATTGAGATTAACCATTGTGTAGTTGTTGTGGCGATAATAAGTATTGTACATAGTGAATATAATAAAGTTTACCTGAGAATTTAACACAGGCAACAACCTGTCCACAATGGGGACTCTGTGAGGCAATGTTGGGTGGAAACAATTCAATAGGGTAGTATGATACATGTTGCTGTAGTGTTTAAACATTGTATTATAATTTATCGTAAGAATGTGAATTATATGTTGTCTTTATCAAAAAACTACGAAACTTGTCTTTTAGTTTGGTATACAGAAATACTCCTTTTCTTCTCAAGGGGTTTCTGTGATAATGTGTCCCCTCCACCATAAAAAATGCCATCAGAAACTCTACATTCCTGTATATAAAGAGGCAAAAAATCCACTCTACGAGAAAAAGTGCAGTGATCAATCTTTGACATGGACTATTTGCGCTATTTAAACGAAATTGTTCTTACTATTATCATTATGAGTGTTGTCAGTGTGTGTTTGCGTGCGTGCGTACGTGCGTGTGTGTGTGTGTGTGTGTGTGTGTGTGTGTGTGTGTGTGTGTGTGTGTGCGCGCGCGCGCGTGTATGTATGTGTGGTTTTATGCGTGCATGCGCGTGCACGCGCGACAGTTTCCAGCTGTTTCATACACATGGTTGTCCCTTGGTTTCCTGACCCCCACCCCTCCTTTGCCTGTTGTGATAGTTCACTGCTGTTTTTTGAAGCGCCGCTATTTTCCACGCTGTTATTTCTGTGGTTTTCATTGCCAAGTAAGAAACATTCCTTCACGATGTCAATGAAGTAAAGAAGTTAAAGCCAGGCTGAGTTTACCTGGCCTAACTGAACGTCATAACGCGCATGCCTGGCGTGTTTGAGCGGCGCGTCTAGGGGTCTCTGGCCTTGGTGGCGGTGGTGGTTGTACAGGCGTACCTGCTGCTCCTGTCTTACCCGTCACTTACCTGTCAGCTGCAGCATGTCGAGGTCACCCATCTCACAACACACCTCATCTCTTCAGCATCACACGGCTAGGGGGGATTCATGCCAGCAAGAATTTTTCCCCCGCAGCTTAGAGGGGGGAAAATGTTCTTAATTCGTCTTATAGCACATCTGTGTGCTGTTAGTAAACACATATTCTTGTTCAGTTCCTTGTCGTTTTCTATCGTTCAGGCTCGTCAGCTGAGCTCGAGCGTTTCTGAATTGTTCTGTGTTGGTATTCTTGTTATTTAAAAAAAAAACTGACGTTAGGTTCGTTAGGCCGATTGTTCGTTGACCAACCATTTGGCTGTTCATTTGAGGCAAACCCGCTTGCTATTCTTTCTATTTCTGGGAGTCTCATTTTCATTCGACAAGTGTGGTCACGGCAATAAAAGGAAAACTTTGAGTACAGTAAACAAGCATTAATGTGTGGTTTTCTGTTATATGATTGATATGTCTTGTCTTTTCCGCGAAATGCTGACCATACATCTCAGACAGCATTGTCGAGTCACATATGTCTTGTTCTTTCCGCGAAATGCCGACCATACATACATCACAGACAGCATTGTCGAGTCTCGTCTTTCGACGAGCGGACAAGCGTTAAGACTTACTACTAACTTATACTGCCACTGTCTCCACCCCGCAACATAACAGTCGGCTTTTTCCGCTATCCGTCTTAATATGCTACATTCGTTCTGGTGGTACCAGTATTTCACAGACTTCCTTCCTCTGTTCTTGTGGTACCAGTATTTCACAGACTTCCTTCTTCTGTTCTGGTGGTACCAGTATTTCACAGACTTCCTTCCTCTGTTCTTGTGGTACCAGTATTTCAAAGACTTCCTTCTTCTGTTCTGGTAGTACCAGAATTTCACAGACTTCCTTCCTCTGTTCTGGCGGTACTAGTGTCCCACAACCCTCGTTTTTCTCCCGATTTCAAAGCCTTGTCAGCACCTAGATCTTTGTGCAGGTGAAGGAGACAGCAGATTTGGGTGGAGCGTCTGCATTTGTGTCCGATCGCAACGAATCCGTCTTACATTTCAGCTCCAAACTCCAGACTTCCATCGATCACTTTCAGGAGAATACATGGATTGTGTTTCCTGGTACTTTTGTGTCTGTGTACAGACTCCATCGATCATCTACAAGAATTACAGGACTGTGTGTTCCTGTACTTTTTGTGTCTGTGTACAGACTCCTTTCGATCATGGCACAGAGAATTACAGGACTGTGTGTTCCTGGTACTTTTAGTCTGTGTACAGACTCCATGATCTTTGCAGGAGAATACAGGGACTGGTGGGTCCTGGTACATTTTTTGTCCGTGTACAAAGCTCCATCGATCATGCACAGAGAATACAGGACTGTGTGTTCTTGGTACTTTTGTGTCTGTGTACAGACTCCATCGATCATGCACAGAGAATACAGGGACTGTGTGTTCCTGGTACTTTTGTGTCTGTGTACAGACTCCATCGATCATGCACAGAGAATACAGGGACTGTGTGTTCCTGGTACTTTGTGTCTGTGTACAGACTCCATCGATCATACACAGAGAATACAGGGACTGTGTGTTCCTGGTACTTTTGTGTCTGTGTACAGACTCCATCGATCATGCACAGAGAATACAGGGACTGTGTGTTCCTGGTACTTTTGTGTCTGTGTACAGACTCCATCGATCATGCACAGAGAATACAGGGACTGTGTGTTCCTGGTACTTTTGTGTCTGTGTACAGACTCCATCGATCATGCACAGAGAATACAGGGACTGTGTGTTCCTGGTACTTTTGTGTCTGTATGCCGTCAGCTTCTTGACGTCCAAGACTAACTCAGGTTATTCTATTCTCTATCCAGTGTTCTGGAAGCTTTGCCAACACGTCTGACAGATGAGTTCAGCACCCAGGGAGATGTAATCGGTGATTGTACTCTGTCGTGTTTCGTTTCGTTGTTCATGCCAGAGACATGCAACACGCTGTCTGTGTTTGTCTCGTTATAGCCGTCTGCGAACCTGTCTCACACAGTGCTGCAGAGGGCTTGGGACTGCACAAACCTCAATTCACTGCTATTCTTATAATTATTTTCTAGTTCTGAGATGAATTACAGTCACACTAGCGACGTCGATTAAGCGATGGTGCTCACCAACGAAATTGTCTGGTTATTAATGTCTCATTTACATTTATCATTATTTTCTAGTTATGAGCTGTATTACACACTAGCATGTTAACGTCGATTTAAGCGATGGAGATCACCAACGAAATTGTCTAGTTGTTAATATCTCCATTCTTATCACTGATCAGAAGGCTGAAGTCAGAGGCACCAGGTGTACAGGCACCTTCTAACAAAGCATGGTACCATGCAGTATAACGCGAATGTGTGCACGTTCATCCAGTGCACCAGACGAAAATTGCATTCGCCCATAGAAAGTCCCTTCAGGGAGAAGAAGCGCGGGGCAGGGACTAGGGAAAAACAAAAGCAAAAGCAAAAACAAACAGACAGACAAACAAACAAACAAACAAACAAACAAAAACAAACAAAAAAACAAACAAACAAACAAACAAAACCGGCCGCATTCATCGTGAGAATTTAGACAGCAAACGAAAGAAGAAGCAAAAGAATCAGTGATCGTACTGAAGGTAATTTCGTTATTGAGGAGCAATGGGGAACGAGTGTGGAGTTTGTTGAAGAGGCGTTCATTACACTTGGACAGTTCCTAACGCGCTTCATCCACATCTGATGGCGGTTATCTGGAAACCTGCTTCATTCAAATCTGACAGCAGTTAATTTGAAACACGCTTCATTCAAATCTGACAGCAGTTAATTGAAACGCGCTTCATTCAAATCTGATAGCAGTTAAATTGAAACACGTTTCATTCAAATCTGACAGCAGTTAATTTGAAACACGTTTCATTCAAATCTGACAGCAGTTAATTTGAAACACGTTTCATTCAAATCTGACAGCAGTTATTTGAAACACGTTTCATTCAAATCTGACAGCAGTAATTTGAAACACGTTTCATTCAAATCTGACAGCAGTTAATTTGAAACACGTTTCATTCAAATCTGACAGCAGTTAATTTGAAACACGTTTCATTCAAATCTGACAGCAGTTAATTTGAAACACGTTTCATTCAATCTGACAGCAGTTAATTGAAACACGCTTCATCCAACTCTGACGGCAGTTATCTGGAAATATACTTCATTCAAATCTGACAGCAGTTGTCTTGAAAACTTTCAGAATTTGCACAAAACCCTATGCAGTGGCAACGTCTTGAAATGGAAAATACACGGGGATGGGGGTGAGGGTGGGAGGCGAGACCTGAAACACTCACCTGAAACCACGAGAACTAGGGACAGCGAACAGACCAGTTCTGTATTATAACATTTTATGAGGAAAGGGGAATTAGAGCGTTCTAACCTGGTCGCAACAGGAAAGCTGGAGGGAAAGAGGTCACCAAGTGGACCCACGGAAAAAAATATGGGACGGACTTGCAGGGTGGCTGACGACAGACAGGGTGGGAGATATACTTTTAGCGACAGGGGATAGATTCGTGTGGAGGGTCATGATTGCCAACGCCATCGGCAGGGCACGTGATGATGATGACGACGAGCCTGGGACTGAACTCGAGACATCGGGTCTGGAGTCCACAGTTCTTTCAACAGAGTCAGCCGGCCTGTTGCCAAGTGTGTAAGAGGTTCATCCTCGTGCTTTCACCATTTCCAGACTGTAAGCATTGTTTGATCACGCTGGCACTGAACCTCAATGCCCCTGTTAAACTTTGATGATACTAAGTTGGTCTGTACCACACGTGCTTGGCGATCTCCCGAGGTCTCCTGTCTCTGCTGTTTTTTTTTTTTTAAGTCTGTCTGGACTTCGGTAGGCGATGTACTATAGAAGTGACTCCCAGTGTATATAATACTATGGACATTTTTTGTGTGTATTTTGGGGAGAAGGGGGACTGGTTAAGCTATGACCACCTTAAACGTAGAACTATCAAGGAAAAAAGAAAAGAAAAAGAAACAAGGTCTTCTCTCAGTGAAACTACGTCGTGGAGGAGTGAGGCGGTATGTATATTTCATTACTCTCCGGTCAGCTTTTTGAAGGTGGGCCCCACTCCTCTTCTTTGCCGCATTACTCTCCTCAATCTTGAACAAAGTAAGATACCAGACTGAGTGTAGGTTCTCCTACTCTAGTGAGAAGAAAGATGGATTTTTAACTCACTCTGTGTTGTCAGACATTCCTCACTGGGGGCCGGGGTGGGGTGGGAGAGGGCTTTTCCGTTCTGTCTTGGTCCGGGCTGGGCCTGGTTGGTGCGCGTTGTGTGGCTGTGTCCCGGGGTTTGTCGTCTCCCCGCCTTGCCATTCGGTTTGTGAACAGGGAGGCTGATGGCTGGGTCCGGGTGGGTAGTGCAGCGCATGGACCCCCCCTCCCTCCCCTTTTCTTGGTGGGGTGACTGTCGAGTGGCGTCGAGGGCTTGGAGAGGGGGTGATAGTCCGGAGGGTGGCGGGGCATTGGTACTTCGGATCCCATCCGCGCCCTCGTGATGTTTCTTGTTAACCACTCCTCACTGCAACGAAGGTGAGATGAAACATGAAGGCAACAAACGAACAACGATAGGTCCGTGTTCACAGCTGGCTGGACCTGCAGGTCGCTCACACACAGTTACTCCAGCCAGGATCAAACTCATGCAGTCAGATTGGAAAGTGGGAGCTCTACCTCTACACCAACCGGGCCTTTTGGACGTCGCCTGTCTTGACCAACCCTTTGACTCCCGCACCCTGTCTACCAGCATGCTACTTTGTCAATCATGCTAGCAAAGCAAAACCTTAATCCTTTGACGCCCTCACCCTATCCACCAGCTTCCTGCGGTGCTTGAACTCGAGATGCGAGTTCTGAAGTCCAAGGGATTGGGTTTCGAAATGAAGCCCACATTCATCGTCTCAGGCGGTCTCTTGCTCAGACTAGAAACCATTAAAAAGATACATGTTTTTATTTTATACATTTGTGTCATCGTTTGCTTACTTATTCAAGTAGATAATTTAACCTGCATCATCACACAGCTCTAGGCTTGCAGTGAGGGTGGCAGTTAACCTTTTGGCAACCACACCTTGCCCACTAGCATCCTGCATTGTCAACCATGCCGGCAGAGCAGAATCTTTAACTCTTGGATTCCCTCACCCTATCCACCAACTTCCTCTAGAAAGCTGGTAGATAGGGTGAGAGAGTCAAAGGGTAAAACAACCAAACAAAAATCCAAAACAAGTGTGATGCCCGCGGTCAAGCAAACAGGAACCAGAAAAAACACGAAAAAAGAATAAGAACGCGTATTTAATACAAGACAAGACAGGCGCAAATTTTCGGCCAACTGGCCTTTGTCAAGCGTAAGATCACAAACACCAGATACAAAAATTAGGAGAAAAAGACTGAAAGACTGAAACAAACAAACAAACAAACAAACAAACAAACTAACAAACAAAAAACAACAAGAAAAAGAAACACCAGGGGGGCAGATCAAGAGTGGTATCTTTCCGAGTCTAGTTACCACGGGAGGCAGACGTCTGAGGATGAATGTTGGCGGTGGGAGGAGGTTATGAGCGAACAGCATGTAAGTACCGGTAACAGGGTGCCAACAATCGTCACAGCTGTCGACCACGTCACAGCGCGCGCCAACCTTAGCCAACTTTCCCAGTCAACCGTTCCCTTCGTCAGCTGACAATTTGCCGTCTGTGAACTTTACAGCTCTGTGCGGGCGTATGTGTGTGTGTGTGCGTCCGTCTGTGCCTCGGTGAGAGAGAGAGAGAGAGAGAGAGAGAGAGAGAGAGAGAGAGAGAGAGAGAGAGAGAGAGAGAGAGTATGAGTGTTTTTGTGTGAGAGAGAGAGAGAGAGAGAGAGTGTGTGTGTGTGTGTGTGTTTGAGAGAGAGAAAGTGTTTTTGAGACAGTGTTTGAGAGAGAGAGAGAGAGAGAGAGAGAGTAGGAGTATGTGTGTGAGAGAGAGAGTGTGTGTGTGTGTGTGTGTGCGAGAGAGAGAGGGAGTGTGTGTGTGTGTGTGTGCGCGCAGGCGAGTGCAAGAGAGAGAGAGTGAGTGAGTGTGTGTGTGTGTGTGTGTGTGTGTGTGTGTGTGTGTGTGTGTGTGTGTGTGTGTGTGTGAGAGAGAGAGAGAGAGAGAGAGAGAGATTGACCCACAGTCCCGCAGTCAGCTGCAGCTTTCAGCAGAGAGGTTTTTTTTTCGTTTTTGTTTTTATTCCCCATAGTTATACGCTCTGGCTCCAAAGATCAGCTGTGGACCTTGTGCTCGTGTACAATGGTGCCCCATCCATCCGATTCCTCTTGAAGTAACAGAAATTTTGTTTGCCCTATCCATCTCGTTCCTGTTGAACTAGTAATTTTCACTTTCACACTGATATTAGACGGGAGAGATAGTGGAGTGGCTAGGTCACCAGTGTTCCATCTGGTAGGCTTGGGATCGATCCTGTTGGATTACCGCCTGGTGGGTAGAGGAGGGATATTTTATTTTTGATCTCTTAGGTCAACATCATATGTGCAGACCTGTTAGGCCTGAACCCCCCTCCTCCTCCCTCCCCCTTCGGTGTGTATACGCACGCAATTGCGCCTGTCTTGTCTTAAAAACGCGTTCCTATTCTTTTTTCATAGTTTTTTTTTTGGTTCCTGTTTGCTTGAACACGGGCAGTCACACTTGTTTTGGATATCAAATACGCACGTTAAAGATTTTGTAGGTCGTGACAGTGGTTCGGTGGCTTATGAAAACACGAATACACTCAACAACAAGACCACTGAAACCGAAGTTTTATTACCCTAATTGGAAAAAAAAATGCAATGAAAAAAATGGAATATGCTCGTAAATGTCCCCATTTATATACGAGTGCTCGTGCAGGTTTACAACCCACGAAGAAGATTGTGTGTGTGTGTGTGTGTGTGTGTGCGTGCGCGCGCGCGCGCGCCCGCGCTATTGAGGTGGGTGGGTAAACCTGGTATTGAAAAGTAATTTCTCGATTTTAATGGAATATTGATTGAGTTTACAAACCTCTCCCTTCCTCTGTCTCTCTCTCACTGGCCCAGTTTCCCAGTAGGAATCACAGTTCAGTGGCTCGTTGTGACTGGCGGGGCTCCTGGGGACAGACGATGTGTAGTCGGTGCATCAGCGCACAGAACCGCCACATCCATTTGGCGACACAGTGAAGCGTGCATTTCGACATGAAAATAACCACTGCACGAGGCTTCACGCGCCACACAACACCGGCACAGGACATCTCGTGCACATTTCACTGATCTGCATGCCTCGTCTCGCGCAAGGGTAATCTCAGAGAGAGAGAGAGAGAGAAAAAGAGAGAGGAAATAAGACATTCAAGCCGTTTTTTACGGTCTCACTTTTTGGACAAAAAATAGTTACAGAAAACACCACACACACACACACACACACACACACAGAGAGAGAGAGAGAGAGAGAGAGAGAGAGAGAGAGAGAGAGAGAGAGAGAGAGAGAGAGATGAAACAAGATGGTCAAGCCCCATTTTTTTAGAATCTCCCTTTCTATATAAAACACACACACACACACACACACACACACACACACGCAAAATCCAGATTTCACGGTCTTTGTAACTTTGAAGAGGCCTCGGTTGAAATAAAACTTCCTTTCAGGACCTTGCCAGGGCATAGGCTTTTTTATACAGGCTCAGGGAGTCTGCTGGATAATTCCTGGCAGATTTGGGTAGAGCACGTATGGAATTGTCTGAGTGCGATGACTCCCTCTTGAACAAACTCCAAACCAAAGTTTGACATTCATCGAGGACAGTGGTAGAATGTCAAAATAGTGAACACAGATTTTGATTATTGTCAAAAGTTTTTTTTCTTTCAGTTATAGACTGATAAATACTACTATAAAAACATAGACTAGATAAAACATAGGCGAGGCAGGACCTCAGGACTGGCCAGTTTTTGGGTTTATGTGCAGGTTTAAGGCTTTGTGCCATGATCACCATAGACATAGCACCTGTGACGTTAGTGTCTATGAGATAATCATTACGAGCGCGGAGACATCTTGAGAAACTGAAGCTGTAACAGAAGTTCCTGAATGAAGAGCCGTTCACACACTTTCCTCAAAAAGTGATTAGTCTGTTGTTTGGTCCTTGTGACGTTGACCTAGGCGTTGTGACTCTCAAACTCATTAATGCATTGGCGACCCCTCAACGGTCTGCACGTGTGAATCGCATTCGGTAAAAGTTTATTCAGAAACAGGTGGTGCATACACTCGCCCGCGCACGTACACACACACAGACGCACACACACAGAAATACACACACGTCAATTTAAGGAAGGATTCTTGGACGTACATTTATATTCCCTTTGATGACAACATGAAATGTGAAGTCAGTAAGTACTGAAATCGTTACTGTTAACTTAAAACAACCCAGCCGGTGTCTTTATAGCCCGTCATGGGTTCTGATGGCACATAAATGTGTTCTGTGTACCATTCTCTGATTCGATCTCGTGAACTGGGTTCATCCCATGTTCGCGAGATCTGAGTAGAGATTCACGCAGACAGCATTAGAGCGCTGACGAAGATGGCGAGAACGCCATCGAAAGCTACGGAACTGTGAGTAGCGATTTTTACACTGTTGGGAGACCTTGTTCTTCAAAATTGGTAGCATTAGGTGGTGAAGTGTTGCTAACAGATTTTTTTTTGTAACAAACACACAAACATACACACACATAAACTCAAATTCACACGCATACACTCGCCCGCGCACGTACACACACACAGACGCACACACACAGAAATACACACACGTCAATTTAAGGAAGGATTCTTGGACGTACATTTATATTCCCTTTGATGACAACATGAAATGTGAAGTCAGTAAGTACTGAAATCGTTACTGTTAACTTAAAACAACCCAGCCGGTGTCTTTATAGCCCGTCATGGGTTCTGTTGGCACATAAATGTGTTCTGAGTTTTCACACACACACACACACACACACACACACACACACACACACACACACACACACACACACACACTCTCTCTCTCTTTCTCTCTCTCTCTCTCTGTGTCTCTACTGAGGTGATATGAAAGAATTCCCCTTTAAAATAAGACAATGGGAGAACCATGTTTCCCTAGGGCTATGAAGCTGGTAAAAACTTGGCCCGGGGCTCTCGTGGGCATTCCGATGTGTTTGGTTACGCGAAAGCCGCGCAAGTTTGGCTGGCATTATGCTGATTGCACGCGCAAAACAGTTACTTAGGTCGGCGCGCGCGGAGCAGCGAATTAGGTCGGCGTCAAGCAGGCAGGTCGTCAACAACGAGCGGGGCTCGCGCTGTCAGGAATGCTTTGCTCCACGTGCCTGTCGCGCGTGCTTCTCCCGCAAAACTTTTTTTTTTACTCTTCCCCTACCAACCTGTTTATTTCCTAAGCCAAGCTTTTGTCTTTTGCTCAGTAATTTTTTTTCAACACTGTAGATGTTATCCCGTTGAGTGGGATAAACAAACCACAATCTTACACCTGATGACTGGATTCTGCCATCTACTCCAGCGCACTTATGTCCCGCACACATGATTGTCTTCAGAGTATTTTTTAACATTTTTTGTCCACTGTTCAGAAATATCTACACGAGCAAATGACTCAATGGAACAACTGTGAGAAGAACAGCTCCAGGACAATAGAGACTTCTTGATGATGGCCACACACACCCTTACCTTCACCAGACCACCACACTGACCATTTAAGTCGTAGCCATGATCGGGAGGAAACTTTTATATTTTGTTTGTTTTGGATGTAGTGTTCTAACGAAGCACCGTGGTGCATATGTGACGAGTCGTTGAGCATGAGACACCTTCTTAATGAATGCCTGGGCTTGCACGATGTGAGACATAAGCACTACACAGCTGACTCCTTAGCCTCTTCAGAGATGTCTTTCCAGATGCAATTTTCCAGTTTTTACAAGAGATCAATATATTTCATCTGATATAATTTTACGTATAAGAATATTTTTTTAAAATGCATTTTGGACTTGGTGAGCTTGGATTTTAACTGTTGTCTTTTTACTGTAACTTGGGTATCGTTTTTAACGTGGTGTTAGCCCTGATATGGCTCTACATGTAGTAGTCGGCTGGGCTATAAGCAATATGAACCTGAACTTGTAATATAATGCGGCATGATAATCGTTTTTTTTTTGCCAACGTTTGTTCCATAAGCACGATTAAATGTCAACGTAGGTATAATGTTGTTACATACCATGTGTCTAAACGTTTAGTCAGTCATTTCATATTTGAATCTCTTTATAATAACATTTGGCTGTCTGTCCTTCGGGATGGATTAATGGCCCTGGTTGACGCCAGGATATATTAAGAAAGTAACACCTTGTCACGCAGTGTTAATCCGAATGGAATTCCATATCATCATCACTGTCACCTCCATTCTCATCATCTTAGTGCTGTGAACAAGGGTGCCGTATTTTTTTAACATTCCTGCCTTCTCCCACTGTGACCTCAGTGTCGGTGGGTTGGATTTGTTGGAGAGCCGAAATGAGCGGCGTGGTGGTGGTGGTGGTGGTGGTGGTGGGGGGGTAATGACACAGGCAGGAGTGATTCAGAAGATGAGAGAAACAGTTGCGGACATAAGTTTTATGCCGAGAAACAGCTGTGGGACATACATTTTATGTCAGAGAAACAGCTGTGGGACATACATTTTATGTCGAGAAACAGCTGTGGGACATACATTTTATGTCAGAGAAACAGCTGTGGGACATACATTTTATGTCAGAGAAACAGCTGTGGGACATACATTTTATGTCGAGAAACAGCTGTGGGACATACATTTTATGTCAGAGAAACAGCTGTGGGACATACATTTTATGTCAGAGAAACAGCTGTGGGACATACATTTTATGTCGAGAAACAGCTGTGGGACATACATTTTATGTCAGAGAAACAGCTGTGGGACATACATTTTATGTCGAGAAACAGCTGTGGGACATACATTTTATGCCGAGAAACAGCTGTGGGACATACATTTTATGTCAGAGAAACAGCTGTGGGACATACATTTTATGTCGAGAAACAGCAATGGGACATACATTTTATGTCGAGAAACAGCTGTGGGACATAAGTTTTATGTCGAGAAACAGCTGTGGGACATAATTTTATGTCGAGAAACAGCTGTGGGACATACATTTTATGCCGAGAAACAGCTGTGGGACATACATTTTATGCCGAGAAACAGCTGTGGGACATAATTTTATGTCGAGAAACAGCTGTGGGACATAAGTTTTATGTCGAGAAACAGCTGTGGGACATAATTTTATGTCGAGAAACAGCTGTGGGACATACATTTTATGTCGAGAAACAGCTGTGGGACATAAGTTTTATGTCGAGAAACAGCTGTGGGACATACATTTTATGCCGAGAAACAGCTGTGGGACATACATTTTATGCCGAGAAACAGCTGTGGGACATACATTTTATGCCGAGAAACAGCTGTGGGACATACATTTTATGTCGAGAAACAGCTGTGGGACATACATTTTATGCCGAGAAACAGCTGTGGGACATACATTTTATGTCGAGAAACAGCTGTGGGACATACATTTTATGCGAGAAACAGCTGTGGGACATACATTTTATGCAGAGAAACAGCTGTGGGACATACATTTTATGTCGAGAAACAGCTGTGGGACATACATTTTATGCGAGAAACAGCTGTGGGACATACATTTTATGCCGAGAAACAGCTGTGGGACATAAGTTTTATGTCAGAGAAACAACTGTGGGACATAAGTTTTACGTCGCTACCTTTCATAACATGATGACACAATATGTGCAAAAAGATGGAATAGCACATTCGCTAAAGCACGTCGTAATGGATTGAAATAAATATTGTACCTGTCTCATTTCACTTTCCAATAATACCAAATGGATGACCAGGCCCTACAGTGTAATATTTTTAGATAAAAACTGAAATTCCTGACTCAAAGGAAGTAACTATAATAATTGATAATAGTTTCCGCGGGTCGTCTGAAATGTTTTTCGCACCATCGCTTGTGGTACACGAGTACAAATATACAGATACAGACATAGACACACAGACAGACAGACAGACAGACAGACACACACACACACACACACACACACACACACACACACACACACACACACTACGCACGAGAAGAACCTACTCATGCACAAACACGCACATGCGCACGCATGTACGAACATGCGTATTCATACAAACAGACACAAATGCATGCAATATATCAACTTAGCAAACATACATGTACACACACAAAGTTGAACAGACGTACCCATTTACAAACACATCCATATATGCGCGCGCGCGCGCACACACACACACACACACACACACACACACACACACACCACACACACACACACACACACACACACACCGCGCACGCACGCACGCAAAGGGTCTTATACTTTCACAATTGAAGTTCCTCACTGCAATCTATATGTGTTTTGAACCATTCTCTTTGGTCTGTCTGTCCGTCTCTGTCTGTCCGTCTTCTGTCTGTCTCTGTCTCTGTCTATTCTATGTCTCTGTCTCTGTCTCTGTCTTGTCTCTCCTCTCTCTCTCGTTTGGTTGAAGAGGAGACTGAACAAAGGCTTTATTTACTTGGCTTTTCTGTTTTAAGTCTGATTGAAGTCCAGGTCCCCTGTGGCAAATGGCACTGGTTTCTGTAGGAGACACAATCGGCTTATTCCATTCCCTTTTAGGCTTTTAGGATATTAGGACAGTCACGAGAGAGAGAGAGAGAGAGAGAGAGAGAGAGAGAGAGAGAGAGAGAGAGAGAGAGAGAGAGAGAGAGGTGTTATGTGAACACCAACACAAACCCACATACACACACATACGCACAAACACACATCATATGTCATGCTTATTTATTCATCAGCTAGTCTTCTTTTAGCCTTTTCTCTCTGATGTTCAAAGACAATGAATATTTCAACTCAGTTAGGTTTTTTGTTTGTTTGTTTGTTTGTTTGTTTTTCGAATTTTAAGCCCTTGGCATGAAAAACGAATCTGCAAAACAACAACAACAACAAAATCCAAAAAGAAAACAACAATGATTAAAAGGATAATGAATTCATTCACGTATAATTTAGAGGTCGTATTAGTAGCTTATTTTGTTAGAGCATCATGCTGATAATGAATGTTTCTTAGGCTCGACGCTTGGCTGGGCCACAGGCTTCCTGCAGGGTTTATTCGTTCTTTTTCTATTTTTTTTTTCTTTTTTTTTTGGTGAAGCCATGGACTGAAATTTGATGTCATGAGTTCAGCCCCAGCCCGCAACATAAAATGTGTCTCCCGTCATAAATGTTTCTGTCATTCTGGTGAATTAGCATAGTGTTTCACAGGTTTCTTCCTTCCCATCCTTCCTCCTTTTAACACCTTGTTAGCGCATAGAGGTTTTGCACTGGCTCACGGAGTCTGTCAGATAAGTGCCTGCTGATTTTGGTGGCGCGCTTATGGAGTTTCCCGAGTGCGATGAACCCTTCGGGAACAATGTCTAAACCTCATTCATTGTTCATACATCTTCTTCTAAACTGTCATAGATGGAGAATAGGCAAGGCGCTTGACAGCTATCCATCATCATTAGTCCTCTTGTCCCACTGGACGAAGCAGCAGGGAAGTTTCAGTCTTTTTCTCTTAATTTTGTATTTGGTGTCTGTTTGTGATCTTACACTCACGCTTGACAAAGGCCAGTTGGCCAGTAAATTTGCACTTGTCTTGTCATGTATTAAATACACGTTCCGATTCTATTTTCGTTCTTTTCTGATTCCTTTTCATCATTATCACTGTCCTCACCACCGTCGCTGTTGTCACAACTATAGTCTGTGTACAAGCAACAGTGTGACATTATAGTGCCCAAGACGGGTGTTGTGGTTAAGTGGGTAAACGTCGGATTTTTGTTCGGAAGATCCTGGGTTTGATCTACCTAAACATCTCCTGATGGATAAGCTTAAAGAGTGGACATTTTTCCGATTTCCCACACCCAGGTCAACATGTGTGCAGACCTGTTAGTGCCTAACTCCCCATCGAATATATGTATATACATGCAGAATATCAATGATGCACGTTGCATTTCTTAAAAGACATGTCATTGACTGGCTTACGGAACATGAAAACATTCTGCGTGTACGCCCATCGAAGACGGCGTGTGCAGGTTATGCAGTAACATTTTGCCTGTATTGTGTGGGCTAAACAACGTGCATACACACATCCAAGAAAAATCGGAACTCCACACACACACA
This sequence comes from Monoplex corrugatus, assembly GCA_030674185.1. Taxonomy (NCBI): domain Eukaryota; kingdom Metazoa; phylum Mollusca; class Gastropoda; order Littorinimorpha; family Ranellidae; genus Monoplex; species Monoplex corrugatus. The sequence continues at coordinate 42,844,222 of JAPXFY010000017.1, forward strand.
CACACACACACACACACACAACACACACACACACACACACACACACACACACACACACACACACACACACACACACACACGCACGCACGCACGCACGCACACACAATATACATAGAGATCTATCTATCTATATCTATCTATCTATCTATCTATCTATCTATCTATCTATCTATCTATTTGGTTCAGTTTTTACGTCAGCACCCACTTCTGGTGATATGGCCGACGGGGATAACCATCCCAGGGAAGTGGTGGAAGGGGGACCTATCTGATCCTATACTGACACCACCAGAACAACAATGATGTTAAGATGGAACAGTGAGAAGGCCAGTTTTGATGTAGCATCCCCCGGGATTCGAACCGACAGTTATAAGCATGTGAATTCGACGCTCAAACCAACTGAGCTACTGGGGCCCTATCTATCTATCTATCTATCTATCTACCTATCAATCAGTCAATCTGTCTATCTATCTATCTATCTATCTATCTACCTATCAATCAGTCAATCTTCTCTCTATCTATCTATCTATCTATCTATGCCTATATAAATATGTATGTGTGTGTGTGTGTGTGTGTTGCCTGTAGCTTTGATCTCTCAGGCAGGAAGTAGAATCAGATTACAGTATCTGAGCAACAGGTAGTTGGACAATTTCTGTTTGTCCAACCGTAACAACGGTCTGTTTTACGAAAGCACACAACCGTGACATTGACCACTTATTTGATCACGACCTGCCCAAGGGTCAGGAAAAAAGTACAAGGCGGAACGATATGTCTACAAAACTCTTAGGAGCGTAGTGAGACAGAAAATAGTCCGTGGAGATTACTGAGGTGTCTGTGCCTCTCCCTGTCTACCCCTATGTGGTTTGTGCCCTGTCTCACACGCACTCAAATACCTGTGATACTACCTGCAACCAAGCTTTGTTTTTTTAACGATCAACTGCGGCTAAGCCATCATATTTATCCCCTCCCCCCTCCCCACCCCTTTTCTTTTATATTTTTCCCACTTTTTTTTGTATTCAACAAAGCCAACATTCCTGGTGCGTGCGACCCCGAGCATCCATGGTGAAGATTTACGGTAGATTAGGCCAGAATCTCTTTAAAATTCACCCCCATGAACGGAGCTGGTGTGGAAAGAGCTGTGCGCTTATCACGGCTCAGCGGCCACACACACCGTCACACCGACATTACCTGAACCAACGGACTGTCCCTGTCTGTCCCCCATTGCCCTTTCTCACCAGCCCATTGTGGGGGAGGGGGGGAGACAGGAGAGAGAGAGAAAGGGGGGAGCCTCGGTGGTAGGCAAATATCTGTTTGAAATGATTCACATTGATTTGATGGCGAGTAATATGTGAGGCCTCAAAAGATGTTCGTATGATGTATATATTCGCGTTGTAGAATCCTCATGTTTTAACTGATTCATTTTAGCCCTGATATGGCTCTAGTAGTCGGCTGGGCTATAAGCAGCATGAACTGAACTGATTCGTGTCAACTTCAGGCGATGCGTGTCTGTTGATTTAGTCACATCAGCTGGAAGGCAGGCTGTCAGTTCAGTCTGGACAATTTACATCAGCGTGTCAGTTCGCTTGGATGCCTTTGTACGAAAAGATGTATCTTCAGAGATTGCTTGTATTGTATTGTATTTTTTTCTCTCTAAGTTAATTAGGGGCACACTGCGCTATGGATAAGGCGCCTTACTGCGGATCAGAAGATTCTATGTTCGAATGCTGGCAAGCTCAAAAATTTTTTTAACGGGCCGTCTGGTCTTTGAAATAGAGCCGTGGACTCAAGATCTGGTGTCTTGAGTACTATCTCACCCCACCAGCATCCTGCATTGCCAACCATGCTAGCAAAGCTAAAACTTAACCCTTTGATTCCCTTACCCTATCCACCAGCTCTCTGCAGGAAGCTGGTGGATAGGGTGAGGGAGTCAAAGGGTTAAGTTTTTGCAGTCGGTGGCAAGGATGCGGGAGTCAAAGGGTTAATGTCTGATTTAGATTCCGAAACTGTTTTTTTCATTTTAAACATTTAGGGTTATCCACAGGCTGAAGGAGTCTGTCACACAGTGGGTAGTTGGCAAATATGGGTGGAGCACGCATGGGACTGTCCGAGTGCTATGAATCCCTCTTTAACAAATTCAGTTACCTCTGAATTTGTGGATGTCCAAAAGCTACGTGTCATCAGGCATTTGAAAATTTTGTGTGATATTTCTTGATGGATAAGGATGGATCATCATGCCCAGGAAATTGAGTAGCGGGGCATGTTTTGCTGTGGATGGGAGAGTTGAGTTTTCCAAACTACAATCCTGATTTTGAACGGTTTTATTGCGTGCGGTCAGCACTGAAAAATCTAGAGAATTATTTCTCAGGGGAACCAATCCATTTCCTGGAACTCTTAGACCCTCCCCTCTTCCGTTCGAATCTTTCCTCTGTTTGTTTCCTTCCCCTACTCTCCCCTCCCGGCCTTTTCTTCCGTCTGTCTATCTGTCTGTCTGCCCGTCTGTCTGTCTGTCTGTGTGTCTGTCTATCTGTCTGTCTGTCTGTCTGTGTCTGTCTGTCTGCCCGTCTGTCTGTCTGTGTCTGTCTGTCTATCTGTCTGTCTGCCCGTCTGTCTGTCTGTCTGTGTCTGTCTGTCTGTCTGTCTGTCTGTCTGTCTCATACTGATTCGGATTGAAGCGTTTTTCGATTGGAGCTTAATGTCGTCATTTCGACTTTTAAGTGTAAAAATGAACGCACATTACATGTATAACTGTCGCACATACTGCACCACCCACGATCTGACTCATGGTAACAGGTAGGAGCTAAAGAGAACAGCAGCTCATTATTCATCTCACAATTGTAAGTCTAACCACAAACATCTTACCAAGGGACAAACGACTGCCCACAATTAGGACCGTTCCGAATACCGTCATGTACCCAGAGCTTTACTGTGCGACAGCAGAGGGCATGCATCCAGCAGTCATGACCTGGATGCCGCCCGACCTCCTTAGAGTATCAGGAGTTAAAGGGCGAAACACTTGCTTGGCGGGGTTTTCTCCTCTGAGGACCTTCTGCTGTCTTACTGCCGCCCGATGATGTGCAAGAAAGAGATCGTTCGCAAAATGCTAAATCAGTCTTCGGGGTTTGACGTAGGTCTTGGACGTACTACATTGACCGCGCATTGTTCAGTGATAGGAAAACTTGATGCAGTCGGAATGTCAATGCATATTATGAATCTGCCCTCTGCAAAACTACTCCGCGAGGCAAAAAGATAAATGGCCGCTTACACGTGTATGAACTAACGGCAAACGACAAGAAAAAGAATTATTTTATATAAAAATTGAAATTGTTATGCAACTGCGAAGCTCACGTGGGACACAAGAATTCTTTGAAGTTATCCAACATTCCAAGATGTCGAACTTGAAGTTTCAGTTTCTCAAGATGACGTCTCCGTGCTCGGAACAAACACCATATGCACTAACGTCACAGATTCCACGTCTGTGGTGACCTTGCACATAAACCCATGAGATGGCCAGGTCCTGAGGCCCTACTATTTTTACCCAGTCTATATTTCATATTGGTATTTTATCAGCCTACCACTGGAATAATCTTGATTGCATGTAAATGACGTGTGTATGTGTGTATCTTACCTTCAAAAAAATGAACATATAATTATATAAAATCAAATCGTCCCTGGGTGGGCTCGAACCACCAACCTTTCGGTTAACAGCCATACTCGCTAACCGATTGCGCCACAGAGACAACTGAACTTGAAGTTAAACGACCACTTATGTCAGAGATCAAAAAGGGCTTTGGCTGAGGTATAAGGAAAGCTCAAAGATATAAGCGGATTTTGAAGTATCTGGCTTTGAAGTAAAGCAGCTTTCCTGGTACAATGGGGAATTTTACTTCTAAGCATGTTTGATGATTTAGGAAAACAGACAAAGTTTCAGTCGAAATACGACGCTACCACCACCACTACTTACGACAAGAACAAAACAACAACAACAACACCTAAAGTGCAAGGGCCGAACTTCCTTTAAATTGCTCTAGTATATTCCTGTACCAAGCAAAGCATTAAGGCTCGTTAATTTTCCGGCTGTGAATACCGTTACATAGCAAAGCAGTTCCCTTGAAGGGCGAAAAAGCTCAGTCTCTCTGGGGAAGGCAATCTGCGATGGCTTGACCATATTTTCTTTTATAATCAAAGGACACAACTCTTGAGAATTATCTCCCATATTTTCTTTTTTTCGTTTTTCCCTCTTCCTTCTTTTGGCCGTCATAAAGAGGATCATCGACGGCCCCCTCTTGAGCCATCCCGCCCCTCATTACGGCCACGTTGGGGACACGGAGCGAAATGATCGTGCTGTAACAACGGGGCTGGGCGGGACGAGCCCGCTGAGGACTCGCCCGGTCCTGTAAAATCCCTCGTAATTACACCCTTGCTTCTCCACGGGCCGTCCCTGCTGATGATAGGGTGGTCAGGGAATAGGCAGTAGGCTATAATGTGGTTTCTCTTGGGTGGTGAGATCCTAGGGTTCCTTAAGTCCCTCTCATCTCCGGACGCTTCGGGTCATTTTCTTTCGATGTTCGCTGTGCGCGGAGCTCGATGCCCGTCTGGCCCCCTACCGTTTTATCGTTTGAATGGTTGGCTGCTGATTTCTGCGTTGACCTATAGAACGAGTACTCGAAACCAAAGCCAGGTTCTCATCAGAGAATTACATTACTCCACCATTTCCATGCTCTGATCCTTAGGCCTTGGAGAAGAGCTGAACTGGGCTCTGTGGAAAAGCCATTCAACTAGCTCTGCTCAATGAGCCTATGGCGGGCGGTACAAACTGTAATAGTCCTGTAAGAGTTGTTGACTTTTATGGAAAATCTGTTAAGCCTTTGAGGGCGCAGCAGGAACTGAAGTATTATCAGCGTAAGATGTAATCGTTTGGAATCAAATTGAAGTGAGGGGGAGGGGGAGGAGAGAGAGAGAGAGAGAGAGAGAGAGAGAGAGAGAGAGAGAGAGAGAGAGAGAGAGAGTTGTTGCAGGTACCCAACTGAATGGGAGTCTTTTGGAACACTCGAACAGCATTCTTCTCTACCACAGCTTTTGAACCGCAGAGGAGTTCAGCAGATGGAAGAAGTATAGATCCCTCTTATTTTTCGTGTTCGTGTGAAGCTTGTTTGTACATGTAGTTGTTCTTTTATGTTCCCTCTGTGTTTTCTTTTATTTTGACTCGCCAGTTCTGTTCTTATTTCTTCCAGCTGACCGTTCATCTGTTTGTTTCTTAAACTTTTCCATTCGGTTCTGCAGTCACCTTATGCTTTGGACATGGAACTGAACTTCAGGAATAGAAAGAATAAAAATTTTCTGGAACGTGATTTTTTTGGGGAGAGGTATTTGGTTTATTTGGTTGGTTGTTGTTTCTATCAGGTTTTTTTGTTGTTACTGTAGTCTACATTGCAGGGTAGATGTAATGACCATTCAGGTGGGAAAAGTCCTTTCCCCTGTTTTAAACCTTTTATTATATGAACAACAGTGGCACATGAATTATTCTTTCTCTCTCTGTTTCCCTTTCCCTCTCATTTTGTTCATTGCGCGCTCTCTCTCTCTCTTACCCCCACCCCCTGTCTCTCTCTCTTAAAAGTGATTCACCCAGTACCGAGTGTCCGTACCTCAATATCACGTAGGTATCTTTGGGGATTTCTGTTTGGTTTTCACGCTCTTAGTAAGAACAGTTACTGACCATTACTCGTAAGTCTATTGGTTTCCTGGGGAACCATCTTCCTTACATTTAAGTAGAAAAGATCGGGAAGGGGTGAGAGGATGGTGGAGCTTTGTTTTCTTTCCCCGACAGACGTGTGAACCAAAGGGGAAACGAGCTTCAGGCTAATCTGGTGAACAATAAACAGTCATCGGTGAGAATGCGAGTCATGATCGCCAAATGTTGTGACGGCACAGAGTTAAGCTGCCTGTCCCTGCTAGCTTTGATGACAAAAGGGACGTAAATCCTGGTTAATCGCCAGAACTTAGTCCATCTTAAGCCTCCGTTAACTGTTGGCTTTGTCGGCGATAGACGACGGTTGGGTGGAGGATTACGAGTATTACAAACACAGGTTAGGGTCGTCTGCCACTTGTCAAGTTTCGAAAGTGGGTGGTCGCTTGTATTGACTGTTTGAATCACCATTTGCAGGGATTGTAAAACGTTGTCCATTGGAAATGTTGATCATGAATAAACTGTATCAGGTTTTTTTTAAGGAGTTTGTCGTCTTTTATGATTGATTTCTTGAACAAAATTCGAATCCAAAAAGCTGATTCGCAGGGTAAATACCCCCCTCCCCCCAAAAAAAATAAAGAAAAAAAAGGAAAAACCTTCAAATAAACAACAACCAACCAACCAACCAACCAACCAACCAACCAATCAACCAACCAACCTATCAACCAACCAACCAACCAATCAACCAACCAAACTTTTCTGTACCGCTTTTGTGTTACTACCCCCCATGCCACTACTCATTTCAGCTTACCCACAACACTTTGAAGTCCACTAAAACAGAGGTGAACATGAGAGCAGGGCACGAAGAACAACAGACTTGGGGACATTTCTTTTTCACAATGCTGTGATGATAAAAATGGGGATGATAGTTTGATGGCGCTATGGAGTTCCATTTCGGATTGACACTGTACTGTACACATACTTTCATAATATATCCTGCAGTCAACCAGGCCCGAAATATAACAGGCATCTGCAAATCGGTCAGAAAAGTTCAGCAACACCAACCATGATGCATCCATGTAGTGGATGGACTCAACTTTACGGTCCCAGTGTTCCTATCAAACCCATAGTAACTCCGGTAGGAGATGATCAGGGCCGAAAAATCCCACAATTTTTTCTGGACCAAACGAACAAAAATAACCCTCTCTGTAAATCTCGCAATAATTTTCTGGACCAAACGAACAAAAAGAATCACTGTCTGTAAATCTCGCAATAATTTTCTGGACCAAACGAACAAAAAGAATCACTGTCTGTAAATCCCGCAATAATTTTCTGGACCAAACGAACAAAAAGAATCACTGTCTGTAAATCTCGCAATAATTTTCTGGACCAAACGAACAAAAAGAATTAACTATCTGTAAATCCCGCAATAATTTTCTGAACCAAACGAAAAAGTTAATACCTCTCTGTCATCACAGTTCTTTCGTTTTCATGACCGGTCGGTCTATTAAAGTACACATTTTTCCACAGTCAGCGGAGAGGCTACAGACAACGGCTATGTTTGCACTCTCCTCATTAAATCACATCATCTTCTCTGCTCTCGAAGGCTTACAAATTCCATGAAAATGTCTCAGTTCTTTCATGGCTGACTTGACCCAAGACCGATGCATTGTTGCACGATCTAAGACACGCCTAACAAACAATGTCGATGTTAGCACTTTCGGCCCCAACTCGCAGAATTTGTTTCTGCCAAAGGCTGCACAAATTCCTGAAATACCTCGGTTCTTTCATGACAGATTTGGTCAAGAAACTAGGCATAGTTCGAGTATCTAAACACAAAGTACACGCAGTGGTTAAAAAGTGCGGAAATTTCTCAAACATCTCAGTTTTCTAAGGTAGATTAATTTTCCACAAAACGAGGCATTGTCCTACAGTCAAGACACAAACGACGAGCAAAGACCACATCGGCACGCGTGGCCCGAATTCTTAGCATCTTTGTTATTCGCAGATGCTCTGCAGATTTTAAAAAGACAAAAGAATCTCTCTTCTGTCACGGCGGATTTGTTTCACAAACAAGCCATAGTCCACACAGTAATGCCTCGTTCTGTGGGCAGATCAGCTTCGACAGAAGTGAGATGTCTTAGGAATTACAAACAGTGGCTACCTCGGCACTGTCGGCCCAAATTCTCTGCTTCTTTGTCGCTCTGAGAGACTACACAGATGACGGCCATTCTGTCCACAGCGCGGGGACATTGTTTGGTCACCTAATCCTCACACCACCTCATGACCGTCGTGTCAAGGATAGGTTAGGAAACCAAGTCCTGTATGAGCGCTGTGCACCCATGTGCAGCTAGCTAGCTAGCTATAAACTGCTGGGAGGACCGACCCACGTGAAATGGCTTTTCTTACGGGAAATAACGCAGTTTGTAGTTTTCAGTTTGTTTTAAACGGATTCGTCGCGCTCGGATAATTCCATATGCACACCATCCAAATCTGCTACTAATTATCTGTGCGCTAGCAAGATCTTGAAATCGGGGGGGGGGGGGGGGGGGGGAGGGCAGAAAGGGACCTATGAAACAGTAAACTGACACCACCAGACTGGAGCATTAAGACGGTTAATGAACAAAACAAAATGTGGCCTGCCTGAAGAGCGAATCCACGACCCTGAGGAACTGAGCCGATGGGTCACTCGAGAACAAATAAACCAGAATCGAACCATACAACCATAACAACAACAGCAGCAGCAGCAGCAGCAGCAAAAGAACAACCGCAACACCAGCAGGAGTACCAAAAAACAACAGCAACAGCAGCAGCAACAACAATAACAACAACCTCATCAACAAGAACAATAACAACATAGTTTAAGTTCCAGTTTCTCGAAATATCGTATCCGCGCTCGGAGTAAATTCCATGTACTGACGCAACAGTCGCTGTTTGATGGATGAGATCCAAAATGATCGGGGTATCCATAAGTTTTGCTTATAAGCCCGAAGACAAATGTACACTGTAAGGCAAGCATAATAGGCTTGCTCTATTTTCTTTCAGATTCGAACATTTGTGTTGATTTTGAGTTGCCGAATACAGTCTTTTACAAATTCATCTGCGGCGATGTCTCTTCGGCTTATACAGAATTTTGCCATGTCCGTATCGAGTGCAATGCTGTGGAAGTTTGAAAGTTTCGATCGAAGTTGAATAACAGTGTAAACATTCAGTTTGAAGAGTATGAGTCCTTGCATAAAATTCCCGCTATTATTCTACTGCAGACATTCTGATTTCAGGCATCTTCATTTTCTCTTTCTCTCTCTCTCTCTCTCTCTCTCTCTCTCTCTCTCTCTCTTCTCTCTCGCTCTCTGTGTTTGTAGGAAAAAATTGTCACGTGAGGTCGGTTCCCACGGCTGTCCGCAGCTTAACATTTGCACTATGGTTCGTGTTGACGTCGCCTGGCCCGTGGCCCTGATCCATGGCTCAAAGTGAATCTTCCACATCCCGGCTCATCAAACAACGGCTCTTGTTTGGCGTCCACACAGTCGATAATCAGGGGGCCAAGGTCTTGAAACTGAGGTTCGCCCAGCCACCAACTCCCCCTCCCCCCACTCCCCGTCACTACGCCCACTCCCCTCCACACACAGAGCGACGAGAAAAAACATGCAAAGATTTGTTCTCTGGTGTCCGGGGCGTGTTTAGTGCATGTTGGATGTTGACACAGTTGCGGCACTCGGGCGGGTGTTGGGTTGGAACATGAGGGAGAGCAGAGGTCGCGTGTTGGTCTTGACCAAAGTCACCAAAGGCGAGACAAGCAACTGGACCATTTGGCTAGCGATCACGGTTTCTGAAATACCTCGGTTCTTTCATGACAACGGTTAGTCTGTTGTTGGCAGTCCGTCCAGTACAGTCGTACCACATCTCTTTCTCTCTGTCTCTCTGTCTCTGTCTGTCTGTCTGTCTGTCTGTTTCCGTCTGTCTGTCGCTCTGTCTCTCTCCCTCTCTATTTTTTCTTTTTGTTTTTTGTTGTTGTTTTTTGCGCGTGCGCACTATGTCTGATAACAGTGGAGTTGTCTGGTTCTTGTAAGAGAGCTGTGGGGACTGATGATCTGATGTCTTCAGTTGAGTCTCAGACCGCAGCATAATAACGGGCCTGTTCGCTGCCCATCTTAACCCTTTGATTCCCAAACCCTGCCCACCAGCATCCTGTATTGTCAACCATGCTGGCAAAGCAAAAACTGAACCCTTTGACTCTCTCATCCTATCCACCAGCTTCCTGCAGGAAGCTGGAAATTAGGATTAGGGAGTCAAATGGTTAAGCGTTTGTAGTTGGTGGACAGGGTGCTGGAATCAAAGAGTTAATGCCCAAATCAGTCTGGTGGTGTTAGCTTATTATATCATCATACAAGACCTTGCAAGACGTAGGGGTTTGCCCAGGCTCAATGAGTTTGCCAGATAAACAGATGGCAGATTGCATGGAGCACATATGTAATTGTCCGATTGCAGTGCAGCTGTCTGGCTTATAGTGAAAACGGTTAACTGTATGTCTGAAAGTTTCAAAAATTTGTCGTTTGTGAGGTCCCATTCCATTTCATTGAGTTTAAAGGTCTTACCACTCTCAGATTATATGAGGACTAGCTATAAGAATTTTGGCTAAAAGAAGCTTTAAAACAGTTTGCCTTCACTGTGAGACACCGATGCTGTTGTTTGGATTTCTCGATGATGAGGTCCCATACTGGCAATTGCGCTGTATACGTCGGGCCACGGGCCGCCTCAAAGACAAGTACAAAGATGGACCGTGTGCCACAAACTCTAGTCTCTCTTCTCCCTCCCCTTCTCTCTGTGTGTGTTTTCTCTCTCGGTGTCTTTAGGCTCAATTCAAGGCCGAGGTCATGTTGGTCTTCAGATACCAGAGGAAAGTCATGTTGGTCTTCGGACACTAGAGGAAGGTCGTGTTGGTTTTCGGACACAAGGGGGGGGTAAGGTCGTGTTGGTTTCCATCAAAGTCCGTTTAGCTCTCGCGAACTCTCCGTTCTTTTGAAGAGTTCTGTTTCGCTTGTTCTTGTCTCGATGTGCTGTTGTTTTGGTTTGTTTCCCTGTTTGGACAGTTCAGACATTGTCTGTGTGCTTGATGGAGGGCGATGCCTGCGCTTTGCATGCTCTGTGCTTCTCTGGTTTGCCCTCAGGATCCAGGGGTCCGTCCTTTCTGAGTATATGTGTCTTCTCTGTCTCTCTCTGTCTCTCTTCTCTCTCTTTCTTCCTCTCTCTCTTCTTCCTTCCCTTCTCTCTCTGTCTCTGTCTTTCAGTCTGTGTCTGTCTGTCTGTCTGTCTGCCTATCTGTCTGTCTGTCTGTCTCTCCCCTTCTCGGTTTATGTGTCTTCTCTCTGTCTGTCTGTCTGTCTCTGTCCCTCTTTCTCTCCCCTACCCTCTCTCTCCCTTCTCTCTGTCTGTCTCTCTGTCTATCTGTCTGTCTCTCTCTTGCTCTGTCTCTGTCTGTCTGTCAGTCTGTCTCTCTCTCTGTTTGTTTGTCTCTCTCTCTCTCTTCCTCTGTCCCATTTTCTGCACCGACCCTGGACCAGACTACCACACGCCGGTCATTTCCTCTTTCCAACAATACCCACCAAACACTATTGAGGTCACTGAGGTCACCATGACCTTTTTCTTTGCTTTTTTAAATTTTTTTTATTGAAACCGTGATAATGGTTTAAAAAAATTCTATAGTGGCAGATAATTAAGTCAGCAGGTTATCTTTCCCTCTTTCTCCCCCAGTCTCGTCTTCTCTCGCGTTGTCTCCCAACCCATCTCTCTGTGGGTGTAATGGGGACAATGCATGTTATCAGTGACAGCTGTGGCAGACAATCCAATGGTTTCTAAAGGTTCTTGCTTGACTGGGCAGAAATAGAAACCATGTGATCGCACAATCAGAATTTCCATTGATGCCTTTCATCTCTTCACGGTCAAATGCTTTTGTTACAATGCACGTGAGTATCTGAATAGTCAGTCAGTCAGTCAGTCAGTCAATAGAGGTCACAGACTGTAGCACACTCAGATAAGGCAAGAGTAGATCAAGGCCGAAAAATGCTACAAAAAGTCTTAGCTTTGCATATGCAGACCCCTGCTAAAGATTTAACACTTTTGCAATCCAAAAGACCAAAATGTAAAATACTTGATTAATGATGTTATATACTTCCACTTCTAACTATGGACCAAAACGACAAGTACTAAATTAATGATATTATATACTTCCACTTGTAACTATTGACTATGTGGCTTTGTGCAATCATTCCTGTAAAAGATACGTCAGTTTATGACTATACATGTAGTTACATGTGTATGCATGGTTAGACGCTGTGTTTATTTGTACACATTATATGAATGTGTATCTTTCTTTTTTTTTCTTTTTCCCTCTCTCATTCCGGACGGTTCAATCTCTCTGTCTCTGTCTGCCTGTCTGTCTCTCTCGTTCCGTAGTTTACTTCTCTTCTCTCTCTCTCTCTCTCTCTCTCTCTCTCTCTCTCTCTCTCTATATATATATATATATATATATATCTTCCTGCCTTCTCTGTCTGTCTGTCTTTCTGTCTCTGTCACTCACTCTCTCTCTCTCTCTGTCTCTCCTTATCTCTCTCTCTCTACCTCCCCATAGTATTACCAAGATGGCAGATTGGGCGAAGCGCATGAGGAAATTTTTGAATACAATGAATCCCTCTTGAAGAAACTCCAGACTGTATAGTCTTGCGTACGCCGGAGATGTCGGATCATTGAGGCACAATGCTTACTTGAATCTATGTCAAAATTGACTTGGTCTGATGTCACACGTGAGTGAATATAAAACAGACAGAGAGACATTGTGAGAACAGAAAGTACAATTGTATCTAACTAACCAGTCAACGTGGCGAAAAGTTTAGCGCAACGAACTACTGACTGGAAAATCCTGGATTCCAGTCTCTATCAGTTCAAAGAAATATTGTGACATTTTTCGGCCCTTTCCCAGATTTGAATGTGCTGTGGGTTCGTTGCGAAGACTGGGACCACACAGATGAGTCTCATTCGCAGCGTTTATTGAGACGTTGCTTAATTTTCTAATGACACAGCAAGGATCTGCATCTCTCGGCCTGGTTGACGCCAGGATATTATAAAGGAAAACACGGAGTACGGCCTTGTCACGCAGTCTCGATTCCAAATTGGAGCTTCTTGGTATCATCCTATCATCCCTGTTCTCATCATCGTAGCATTATCAAAAAATCGTTTCTAGGTTTTGTGATCCGTCATGTCTGGCTGTCATAAGGATCTCAGTTTTGGTGGGTTCGGAAAGTGGTGTGCTGCTGATCTGAAAATGTCGGATGGAGGTGGTGGCACGAGAACGGCACAGAAGATGGGACGGCAGAAAACAAAAGAATACGATTAAACTTTGAATGAAATTGACTGGGATTCACCAATGGTTTTGTCAAGAAAGTAGAATTCAAAACGCTGAAATTAAGTGGATTGAAATTAGAACTAGTTATACTTAGAGTTATTGCAAGACATGTTTGTTCATTCTTTAGAAAAAAAAGAAAAAAACAAAACAAAACAGTAACAGGTCGAAGCAGAAAGAAAGTCGGTGCTAAGTGTTAATGAATTGCCATTTCGACTGAGGGTAGGATTATTTTTTAAGTACATAGGCTTGAACACAGTTTGACTCCCCCGACAGACGCACAGACCTTTACAGTCTCCCTGTTCCAGATATATGGTGGACTCGATGCTGTTAATGGATTAAATAAGATTTTATTAGGAAAAAATGTGAAATGTTTAACAATAAACCTGAGTTTATCTTTTTGTACATTTATACTAGATCTACTAATGACTTCCTAAGTTCAAACCTCCTGAATTGGAAGTATCTCAATATGTTTGACATTTTCATCGATTATAATTATTAATGTTTAAAGCCATCTATAACCATATCAAATAAAACACGCACATCTAGACACATTGATGACCCTGGAAAAAACAACGTGGAAAAGATGCTTTTCATTGATTCTTTTTTTCATGAACTCAGAGACCCAGTCGATCAATGTTATTATTACAACAGCGTAAGATTATATATATATATATGTATATACACATACATATTTCATTATATAGTATATATCGCCAAGTTTGTTTTCACTTTACAGCGAAAACATCATGAGAAACCTAGAGGAGTAACCTGGATTAAAGGTTGGAGGAAAAATGATAAACAACATTCAATACGCAGATGACACCGTGCTAATTGCAGAAAGTGAAAGGGACCTACAAAACCTTGTGAATATACTAGAAATATGCTAGTGAATGCTAGTCAAAACCTTGTGAATATACTAGAAACTTCTATGCTGATGACACCCAACTTCAAGACAGTGACTCACCTGACAATATACAGCGCCTCCTGACTCGCACCACTGAGTGTTACTCGGACATCAAAAATTGGATGACATACAACAAACTTCAGCTAAATGATGACAAGACAGAAGCTATCCTCATTGGCACCCGTCAGAAACTTTCTCAGCTGCCTCCTCTTTCTCTCCCATTATGTAACACATCAGTCCCAATTTCTGATTCAGCTAAAAACCTTGGTGTCTGCATTGACTCTACCCTCTCCATGAACAACTTTGTTTCTCAAACTGCCAGATCTTGCTACTATCACCTCCATCGTATAAGCCTGATCAGGAAGTATCTCTCTGTCGAAACAACTGCAAAACTCGTTCTCTCCTTCATAATGTCTCGCATTGACTATTGCAGTTCACTCCTATCCTGTCTTCCTGCCTCCACCACTCACATCCTACAGCGCATTCAAAACAATGCTGCACGCCTTGTACTCAAAAAGAAAAAAGCTGACCACATATCTCCTCTCCTGGCACAATTTCACTGGTTCCCTGTATCAAAGCGCATACAGTACAAACTAGACACCATGTGCTACAAAAGCCTCAATAACGCAGCCCCCGATTACCTGTCAAGCCTACTTGAGATCTATGTTCCCTCACGTACCCTCCGCTCTGCCTCCGATCCTCTGACTTTTCGCTTTCCACGCACTAAGCTCAATACCTATGGTCCACGAACCTTCTCTGTTTCTGGTCCGCTCTCCTGGAACAAACTTCCTCTCTCAGTCCGTCAGCAACCTACTTTTGTCTCCTTCAAGTCCGCTCTCAAAACTCACCTTTTCTCCTCTGCATAAAATCCTGACCTCACTCAATCCCCTCTGCGGCCTGTCTCCGCTCGGAGGGGAATCACATTGCAATATATAATTGTATATAATATGCTCTCTATAATTTTCCATTGTTTTTATTCTTTCTCCCCATTTATAGCCGTGTGTGTGTGTGTGTGTGTGTGTGTGTGTGTGTGTGTGTGTGTGTGTGTGTGTGCGTGCGTGGGTGCGTGTGTGTGCGTGCGTGCGTGCGTGTGTGTGTGTGCGTGCGTGTGTGTGTGTTTCAGCGCTTAGATTTGATTTTATCAAGATTTTGCGCTATATAAATATTGTAATTATTATTATTATTATTAAATAGAAAGCAAAGGTAAGGGGTTGGAACTAAACAACCGGAAGACTGAAGTCATGGTGATCAATAAAAAACATGAAATCCCCTCATGCAAAATAACAGCAAACGGCACAACCTTAAGACAGGTTGATCAGTTTAAATACCTGGGAACGATCATTTTACCAGACGGCAGATGCACATCAGAAATAGCCAGCAGAATGGGCCAAGCCAAAACAGCATTCAAGAAGATGAAAAGCATTCTGACCAACAAATGCCTATCAGTTAACATCAGGAAGAAAGTTCTTGAATGTTATATAGAACCAATACTGTTATACGGTTGTGAGGCGTGGACAGTCAACAAGCAAAGCCAGAACAAGATTGAGGCAGCCGAGATGTGGGTTCTAAGAAGAATGTTGAAAGTTCCATGGACAGCAAAGAAAACAAACGAGACAGTCTTGATGGAGGCAGACACAAGAATATCATTGATAAGGAAGATTAGGAAAAGACAGGCAACATTTATAGGTCATTTTATGAGGAAAGGGGAATTGGAGCACCTGGTCACAACGGAAAAGCTGGAGGGAAAGAGAGCACCAGGTAGACCCAGGGAGAAGATATTAGACGGACTTGCAGAGTGGCTGAAGACAGAAAGGGTGGAAGAGATGCTTGAGGCAACAAGAGATAGAGACAGATGGAAGGCCATGATCACCAACGCCATGATAATGATGATGATATAGCATAATCCATAATAAAGATTCTCGATAATGTGCATTAGTTTATCGTTGCATAAGGTAAGTAAACTTAAGTCAGAAGAGCAGTATTTGGCTATCCCACGCGTTAGACACCTAACCATCCCGTGTCATGCACAGCAGTGTTTTCATTAGCTGTAGAAATGTTTAATAACCCGTCTAAAAACTAACTTTACATATCGTTCCCGATTTTAGTTCATTCAGAGAAATGATGAATAAACTACTAAATTTCCAGACTCCTTGAAGGGAGTAATCCCCCTTTACAAAGGATATTGTTTCTGATTTGTTGGTGTAACAGTTTCAGTTTTCACAAGAAAGTGTAACCGTGCTAGGAACGACCCGTACGCATTCATACCACAATTATACATATGATGGGGAAGGATAAAAAATATATCACTGTAAATATCTTAAATCTGCAAATAAAGTCAAACCCTACGGCTGGCGATGTCAAAATGTTGCAGATGAAAAGTCAAGACTTACCAGCTTCGAATGCTCTTTTTGGAGTGAGTGGGCTACCTTAGAAATGAATCTCCCCCCTCCCCTCCCATTTCCCTCCTTCCTCTCCCCCCCCCTCTCTCTCTTTCTCTCTCCTATTCCCCCCTCCAGCCTTCCCCAGCCAGTCGTAATGTCACTGGGGACACAGACAGCACCAAGGAATCTTCCCCACCCTTCACCATCCCTCTTCTTCTCCCTCCTAACCACCTACCCCCCACCCCCACCCCATTTCCTTCCCCAAACAAACGTAATGTCACAGGGGACGCTGACTGCACCAAAATGATCTTCCGCAGCATCTCTCTTTCTGTGTCTGTCTCTGTCTCTGTCTCTCTCTCTGTCTCTGTCTCTGTGTCTCTGTTTGTCTGTCTCTGTCTGTCTGTCTGTCTCTCTTCCTTTCCTCTCTCCTCTCTCTCCCTCTCTCTCTCTTTCTATCTCTTTTCTCTCCTTTCTCTCTCTCTCTCTTCCCCACTCTCTTCCTTTCTCTCTCCCTCACTCGCTCTCTCTTTCTTTCTCACTCTCACTCTCTCTTTCTCATCTCTCTCCCCACTCTCTCTGTATCTCTCTGTATGTCTACCTCTGTCTCTGTCTGTCTGTCTGTCTGTCTCTTCACCATTTCTCCCACACCCTCTTTCTCTACCTGTCTGTCTATGTCATGTCTCTTTTACTCCTCTCTTCTGTTTCCTCTACATGTTTATGCCCTTTTGGTCTTTTTGAATGCATTTCTTTCTGGTTTCTAATTCTCTCTGTCTCTGTCTCTGTTTTTTTGTCTCTGTCTGTCTGTCTGTCTCTCTCACATGCATAATATATGCCACACACACCGTACACACTACCACCATCTGTCCCACCACTATCGTCACCATCGTCATCATCACCACATTCTGTCAGTAACACAAAGTGCACACACACACACGCACGCGCGCGCGCGCACACACACACACACGCACACA
>JAPXFY010000017.1:42866556-42876556 GCA_030674185.1 Monoplex corrugatus
AAAACACGAAAATAGAACCAGAACGCGTACTTAACACAACAGGACATGAAATGAAATAAAACAGTGTAAACTTAAAAACCAAACGAACGCCATATACACTCACCCTCCACACTATCGGGGAGTATCGAGGGGAATGCGAAGGTAGGTGGTAGACATGGGATGGTGAAAAACACGGGTGGAGGTTAGAACACCCGCTTCATTTCACAGTAGGCTGTCTCATAAAATCATGTTGATGATACTCGCAATGTTACAAACAGATCAGGGTACAAAACTGGGTGTCCCTCCCCTTCCCCCTACTCCCATCCGCTCATATCGTTCAGACTGGGGGAAAAGTTTAAGATTGTGGAAGTGCCGTGGGTGAAGTG
Source organism: Monoplex corrugatus (assembly GCA_030674185.1). Taxonomy (NCBI): domain Eukaryota; kingdom Metazoa; phylum Mollusca; class Gastropoda; order Littorinimorpha; family Ranellidae; genus Monoplex; species Monoplex corrugatus. The sequence goes on from JAPXFY010000017.1 coordinate 42,866,922, forward strand.
TGTGTAAGAAAGTGATGGTGGTTTGGTGATGGAAAGTCTGTTCTTCTTTTATATGCATCTACTTGCACCATCAAGGGTGTCGCGAGCACAAAGAACTGACGGTCATTAGCAAACAAGAAGGCCTTTTGAGGAGAAAATATCCATATGACCTGAAGGTCTCTCTCTCTCTCTCTCTCTCTCTCTCTCTCTCTCTCTCTCTCTCTCTCTCTCTCTCTCTCTCTCTCTCTCTCTCTCTCTCTCTCGCCAGCGATGTAGGTCTTCCTTGGTCTGGCTCTTGCTTTTAATGCAGGTATCTTTCTGTTACGTGCTTGCTGAGCCAGCTGGGTGGGATTACATTCTGATCTGTCTCTCTGAGCAAAGACCTTGCATTTGCACCTGAGTATTGGGCGCAAGCTTCACTATTGCATGCATGAACACTACTAGAAAGTGTATAGCCTAGAGATAGAGCTCTAGACTTCCATGCAGCTGCACAGGTTTCTGTCTGGATAGAAAAAGAAGGCTTGGTGTTCGCGATCTCCAGTCCATCCATCTGCGAATGGATAGCCAGCTCTGTTTACCAATAGGGAAGGCAAAGCAAAGAGAGAAAACACTGCCCTCATAAAACTGGCTCTGAGAGAAATTGAAGTCCCCTGACACCCGGCTTAACAGGCTGTGGCCCAGTTCTGGAGATGAAAAATGCCGAGATACAATACAATTCATCGGGGATTACTAGGCCTTGCTAGCACATAGATTGCAGCGCAGGATCAAGGAGTCTGCCAAATAACTGCCGGCAGGTATGAGTTGAGCGTATAATATATAGAACTGCACGAGCACGATGAGTCCTTTATGAATAAACTGCAGATTCTACTGGTTCAAGTTGACGAATGGAAGAACTCTACGGTCATTATGGCTTGACTCACCCTGTGCTTTCTTTACACTCCTCTCCACCCTCACCCCTGTCCTCCATTCACTCTCCACCCTCCCCAACCACACACAGACGTATTCGGATGGTTGTGTTAGGGGAAAAAAGTCAAAAACGTTATCTTGAGGCTATGTCATTACGACCGTTAGGCAGAAGGGGTAACTGACGCCGGCTACGTCTGCATACCATGGGATGGGTTTCGACCACAGAGGCTACAAGTCTGTGAAGTCCCCATCATGCTGTCTGCTTGTGTCTAGTTCAGCTGGCTGCTGGACTAAGTTTGTTTCCAGCATAAGCTTCCATGCGTTTTCCTCGTTGTCAGTTCAGTTCAGTTCAATTTCTGGGCCAGTTAAGATAAGGTCAGTTCATGTTAGGTCAGGTCAAATACGAGAATAAAGGGTATTGTAGCGGCTTGTGCGTCTTTTGTCGATTAACCCTTCGACTTCCTCACCCTGTCCAGCAGCATCCAGCATTGTCAACCATGCTAGCTAAACAAAAACTTAAACCTTTTGTCTCCTTCACCCTATCCATAAGCTTCCTGCAGGAAGCTGTTGAATAGGGTGAGGGAGTCAAGAGGTTAAGTTTTTGCCGTTGGTGCATAGCGTGCGGGAAACAAAGGGTTAAGGGTACGTTATATGTGTTCGATTCTCTCGTCGAATAATGATTTTCCGCTCTTTTATGTAAAGCGGGCTGGTTTGTTCTATTGATGCAGCTGTGGACTTAAGATCTGCTGTCTGGAGTTCAATTCCAGCATGCAGTATAAAACCTGGCCTGTTCGCTGCCCATGCTATTGCTCCAACCATTGTGTGGTGTCCGCCTAGTTTTTCGTAGATCCCGTCCTGTCATCCATCTTTCCATTTCCAGACTTTGCCACCACATTGAGTTTTGCACTGGCTCAACGAGTCTGCTAGATAATTACGTCCTGGCAGATTTGGGTGTTTGCACTGGCTCAACGAGTCTGCTAGATAATTAGTCCTGGCAGATTTGGGTGAAGGGCGTGTGGAACTGTCCCAATGCCATAAATTCCCTATGAATAAACTCCGGATTCAAGACTCATTTGTAAGACTGGTTCAGCTATAAAGCCACGTCAGATCAGACAGAAGGACAACAGTTCCTGGGGCCTCTTGTTACGTTTCTTTTGTCGACTGGTAAGCACAGCCACTATCTGTGTTTATAATATGTCGTCTATTGATAATTCCACCAGGAGACACATTTTACGTATGAGTATGTTATTCTTTAAAAGTATTTTGCAAAGATAACGGTGAGCGTGTTTTTTAACCGTTGTCTTTTTATTTTTAACTTGGGTGTCGGGTTTAACGAGGTGTTAGCCCTGATATGGCTCTAGTAGTCGGCTGGGCTATAAGCAATATGAACCTGAACCTGAACCAGAGGACAAGGTTTTAGGTTTGATTCATGATGCTTTAGTCGACTTCTTTAATCCCCAGAGCTGGGCCTCAGTTGTTTTTCTTAGTCGACAATTGAATTGATTTCACAAAATACTGAATGTTTAATTAGTAAGATATAGTATGAGCACGTCTATCATTGTTAGATTGGCTTCTGTAGTTATCACGTGTTTATGTTCACCCCTGAGAAGGTGTGATGATCGACTGGGATATAATAATTTTTATTACAAATCAAATGAGAATCGACAGTTTAGGAAACGAAATTTTGAAATATGTATATTCTCTCCCACGTCCCCTTCAAAATGGTAGATCTTTTCCACGTTCTGTCTTAAAAAAAGGAAAAATTACAATGTGTCCATCGGCTGTGATCAGATCGTAAGGTTCTGAAGAGTTTTGAAAAAAACAACAACTGATTGACCGATGTTTGTTTGTTTGTTTGTTTGGAGTTTAACGTCCGAACCCACATAAGCGATACGGCAGACGGGTCGTTATGAACCGATGTCCGTCACACTAACGTAGGGTTTTCTTTCCAGTCTGTATCACATGCCACAAAAAGTGTGTGTGTGGGAGTCTGCATTTTTCGTGGTGTCTGACATTCTCTTGGTCTGTTTACAGACGGCCCAAACTGCTTGTGTGTGTGTGTGTGTGTGTGTGTGTGTGTGTGTGTGTGTGTGTGTGTGTGTGTGTGTGTGTGTGGGGTGTGTGTGTGTGTGTGTGTGTGTGTGTGTGTGTGTGTGTGCATGCTTGTGTGTGAGTATGTGGTATCTTTTTGCTTGCGTGTGTTGGCGTGTGCGTGCATGTCTGTGTATGTGTGTGTATGTGTCGCGCGCGCGCGCGCGTGTATGTATGTGTGTGTGTGTGTGTGTGTGTGTGTGTGTGTGTGTGTGTGCGCGCGTGCGTGTGTGTGTGTGTGTGTGTTCCCAAAAATGAACTGCTGCCATTTGGGTTACGTAAAGAGCATGTAGCGTGCCAGTGGTGCGGACTTTTTTTTTCTACCTATAGGCAATCTCCGTTTGCGTCTGCAATCTTTCCAGGTGGGAGTGAACCTTTCTACCTGCACCCGCTTCTGGGTCCTAGATTTAACCTTACAGAGAAAATAGGACACAGTACACGAGGTGATGATCAGTGACGATGAAGAGGTCGACGTTTTGAAAACAGTTCACTTTAAGTATTCAAATGAGCAAAATATCAGCGTAACGTCAAACTGTTCCTAGCACATATGGCTTGCTCTGGTTTGTTTGTATTTGATGAAAATTTCATTTATACCCGACTGTAGTCGCTTTGAATGAAACGAGACAAAGGATGGATACCAGTCGCCGTGGTGTAATGGTTAACGCATCGGACTACCGACTGGAAGGTTGTGGGTTCGAATCCACATCAGTCCCTTCAAAACTAAATCGTTGTGGGATTTTTCGGCTCTAACCGGCTCCTACCCAGAGTTGAGCGTGTTATGGGCTCATTGGGAAGACTGGGACCACACAGTCGAGTCTCATCCACTTCACGGATGCGTCATTGAGGGTGTTGCTCAAATCTTCTGACCAGCACCGCAGATGTCTGTACCTCTCGGGCCTGGTTGACGCCAGGATATATTATGACAGTAAGCGTAGAGTACAGCCCTGTCACACTAGATGGAACTTCATAGCATCATGATTATCATCCTCATCGACATTTTCATCGTCACTGCATTGTAAAAAAAAAACTGTGCCAGCTCCTGTGGCCATTAAAGATGGTGTAGAAAATGGGACGAAAAAGAAATGGCACAAAGGTTACCTCCCTAAGTGCGATGATCCTTAAAAAAAATTGGGTAATTGATAACGGGAATTAGTAGAGACAGAAGTGAATAATTCCATCGGCTGATGAAGCATCAGTCCCACACTAGTAACAGAACAAACAGAAAGACAGTAAAAGCCCTTTAGTCGCGTAATCCCTTTGTGTGCTTTGCTTAAAAAAAGAATATCAGGTTACAAAGCTGAAGATCTTTTTCTCCGTTTTGTTACCCAGAATAATTTCAAATGCTGGGGGTTTATTGTTCGTTGTTTTCAATAAAGGTGTAGGTATGATCTCGGAGAATATGACAGGCTGTAGAGTTTGAGACTTTATAATTCATTCGAGAGGACTTCATTGCACTCGGGCATTTCCATGTATCTGCCGATAATGAAATGACATGCTCTTTGAACCTGTGCAAAACCCTTTGCGCCTGTATGGTCTTGAATTGGGGAAAGGGGAGGGGGGGGAGGAGGAACGGGATCTTTGAAATATTAATGTGGCACCACTGTATGCATAGAATGTGTGTGGTGGAAAGGTCTTGAAATAGGAAACGAAAGGAAAGCGAGGATGGTAAGGTAGATATGAATCACTAAACTAACACAGACAGAATGATTGGAGCATCAAAAAAGGCAGCGGAAAGGCTAGTACCTATGTTGCAAGCTGGCATTGAGCTCAAGACATCAAATCTTCTTGGATGACAGCTGATAGCTGCTTTCTCTCTCTCTCTCTCTCTTCACTCTCCCTCTTCCTCTCTCTCTCTTCCCTCTTCCTGTCTCTCTCTCTGTGCACCCCTCCCCCTTAACCATCATCCCTCACCTCCATTATCTATTCTTTCTATGGACATTATAATGTACTATTGTTCGTGTTGACCATCTGTGGACAAGTGCTGGATGTGTGGAAACATTAATTTGCTGATCCCACTAGAGTCTACGTTGGAAAATAATTTGTTCTTGCTCTCAGTGTCTGTTCCTCAATCCCTCCCTCTACCCCCCTCCCCCCGCCCACTCTGACACGCACACGGTACATTCACACCCCACAAGCACCTCACCCACCGCCTCCCTCTTCCCCACTAACGCCCGCACATTCGGCACGCGCCACATGTGAGAGACATTTAGTTTTACGTCACTTTCTGCAAGTATGAACAGAGAGTGATCAAGTCCATTTCGACCTTTAATGGCTAAACTTAAAACTTGTGAGCTGAATTTCAAAACACACGAGCTTGTTTCTCTGACGAGAAACGCACATTCTTGTGTAGAGAAGGTTACATCACGTCCAGCGAGACTTGGACCAGGTGAGAATGTGATCAACTTGTCGCTAGAGCTTGTTCGCGGTTGGACAAGTTAACCCTTTGACTCCTGCACCCTGTCCACTAAGCTGCAAAAACGTAACCCTTTAATTCCCTCACCCTATCCACCAGCTTCTTGCAGGAAGCCGGCGAAAAGGTGAGAGAATCAAGGGGTCAAGTGTTTGCTTTGCTTGCACAGTTGACAGTGCCGGGTATGAATGGACAGGGTGCAGGAGTTAAAGGGTTAAAGTAACAAGCGAAAACAGTGAACGCCCTCCCCCCTTCCCCAGAAAACTAACTTTAAAAAAAAAACTGACCCTGACCAAGTCAGTGGAGCACAAAATTGCGGCCCGAGAGATGAGTTGTTTAAGGGGGGGGGGGGGGGGGGGATCTGTCAAGAAGACCAGATACAACATGATCTGAAAATCCAGATTTGAGAAAGGTTGAGAACACCACCAGTCCACCATCGTATCAATCAACAGAGAATGAAATAATCTGGTCATCTGGTCAGAATGAATCACACCAGCTGCCTCTCTGCAAGCGTGTAACGAAAAGATATTTAGATTTAAAGCGGGAGGCAGACAAAGGAAGACCTAGATCGACGGCTTGAAAGAGACTGACGTCACGTGACACTTCTCTTCTTTAGCCATCCAACTCACATCTGACTATAAACTCCATCTCACCACAACACCCTTGATGATGCAGAAAACAAACAAACAAACAAACACACAAACACACAAACACACAAACACAAAAAAAAGAAAAAAAAAACATATAAGAAAAAGACGAATTGAAAAGATAATATGTCTAGAGGTCCTTTCTCAATTCTCAAAGACTGTATTTTTCTCTTTCCTTTAATTTTACATTCTCCACATTCAAACTGTAACACGATGTTTGATTATGAACGAGTTCACTTATTCTTTGTTGTAACAGTTGCTTGCAACTTTTGAGTTCCTGGAATTAGGATCCAAATCTTCACCGTTCCAGTTTTAAAGAGTGGGACATGCTTAAGGCCGAATTAACTGATTCACAATCAAGAGACAATGACCGTGCATTACTTTTCTTTTAATATTGCAGTTTGCTAATGGCGTCACAGCAGACGGTGCAGTCCATTTGCTTTACGTCAAAAGTGCAAACCACTCGCGCGGACTGTTGATTCGTTCTTTTGATGGAGCTTTAACCCTTTGACTCCCGCACCCAGTCCACAAGCATCCAGCATTGTCAACCATGCTAGCAGAGCAAAAATTTAACCCTTTGATTCCCTCACCCTATCCACCAGATTCCTGCAGGAAGCTGGTAGACAAGGTGAGGGAATCAAATGGTATGTTTTGCTGTTGGTGGATAGGGTGTGGGAGTCAAAGGGTTAAACTCAACGTGGCGTATCTCCAGTTCAGTTCCAACCCGTGATATTAAAACCTGTTCTGTTCGCTGCCCATCTTAATGTTTCCATCACTCTGGTGGTGTCAACTTAGCAATTCATAGGTCACATCTTCTCCCTTCCCCATTTCAAGACCTTGCCAGTGCATAAGGTTTGCGCAGGCTCATGGCGTCTGCCAAGTAACTGCATATTTGGGTGAAGGACGTATGAATGTGTCCGAGCACGGTGAATCCCCTCTCGAGTAAACTCCAAAGAAACTCCAGACTCTGAAAAAGCGATGTGACGGGAAGAGGCAAAATAATAACGACAAATGCCAAAACCCTGTGGGCAGATCCTTCGTGCTTAGATTGAACAGACATACTTTGTAGGTCAAAAAGGCAATTATAACAGCTACGTATCTTTAGGTCAGACAGGTACAGGAGTCTTTGGCCAACAAGTAATTTTTTTGGGGGGTCAGATGGGTACGTATTTCCCAGGTAAAACAGGTCATGTTTTCTGCAGGTCAAACAGAAACACGCTTTGCACGTTATATTGCTATTTTTTTTTCTAGGTTTGGAGTTTACAGATTGGTCAAGAAGGGATTCATCGCATTCAGACAATCCCATATGCGCGCCACCCAAATCTGCCAGCAAATTTTCTGGCAGACTCGTTGAGTCAGCTCAAAACCCTTTGCACCGACAAAGTCATGAAAACTGATTGAATGGGAGAGAGGGAGGAATTTATGAAACAGTGACACCACCAAAATGAAGAAACATGAAGATGGGCCAGGGTACCGGACGGGACAATTTTTATGCTGCAATCTGGATTGAACTCAAGACATGAAATCTTGAGCCCACGGTTGTATCCCCCTTCCCCCCAACCCCCCCCCCCCCCCGCCCAGTCTGTTGCTTAACAGGAATATGTTTTGCAGGTCAAACAGGTAAGCTTTCTGTTTTGTATGTCTGGTAAGTAAATACTTCTTGGGCAAACTGCTAAATGTTTTGAAGGTACAACAGCTGAATATTTCAGTAAACCAAACAGCAAAGTATTTCCCAGTCAAACAGTAAGATATTTATAGGTACAACAGCTACATAGTTGTGGATACAACAGCTACATATTTGTAGGTCCACCAATAGCTACGTATTTGTAGGTCCAACAGCTGCATATTTGTAGGTCCAGCAGTTACATATTTGCATGTCGTAGAGCTACATATTTGTAGGTCTAACAGCTACATATTCATAGGTACAACAGCTACATATTTGTAGGTCCACAGCTACATATTTGTATGTCCAACAGCTACATGTTTGTATGTCCAACAGCTACATATTTGTAGGTCCACCAGCTACATGTTTGTATGTCCAACTGCTACATGTTTGTATGTCCAACAGCTACATATTTGTAGGTCCAACAGCTACATGTTTGTATGTCCAACAGCTACATATTTGTAGGTCCAACAGCTACATATTTGTATGTCCAACAGCTACATGTTTGTATGTCCAACAGCTACATATTTGTAGGTCCAACAGCTACATATTTGTAGGTCCAACAGCTACATATTTGTAGGGCCAACAGCTACATGTTTGTATGTCCAACAGCTACATATTTATAGATACACCAGCTACATATTTGTAGGTCCAACAGCTACATATTTGTAGGTCCACAGCTACATATTTGTATGTCCACCAGCTACATATTTGTAGGTCCACCAGCTACATGTTTGTAGGTCCATCAGCTACATATTTGTAGGTCCACCAGCTACATGTTTGTAGGTCCAACAGCTACATATTTGTAGGTCCAACAGCTACATGTTTGTAGGTCCAACAGCTACATATTTGTAGGTCCAACAGCTACATGTTTGTAGGTCCAACAGCTACATATTTGTAGGTCCAACAGCTACATGTTTGTAGGTCCAACAGCTACATATTTGTAGGTACATTAGCTACATATTTTCAGGTCAAACGATAGGTATTTCTATGACAAACAGCAACATATTTATAGTTTGGACAGCTAAATGTCTTGTAGGTGAAACAGGTCAGTGTTTTATAGGTCAACAGATATCTTACCCACTTAGCCGCAAAGTAACCTGAGTCGTCTCAGGGAGGAGGAGGAAAGGGAGAGGGGGAGCATCTTCTTTTTCTCGCTCCTTGGAAATTAGTCTTCATCCCCGTTAGTTCTTCTTGCACTTCCTTTTCCGTCAGCTTTCGTCCCCTGTTGACTAACGATCGTTTGGTGCCGCTCAAGGTTGCGTAGTGCTGTGCCTGTTTGTCTATCTGTGTGGTGCTTACTCTGTCGGCTTTTGAGGAAGAATATCCGTCTGCCACTGCCTCTGGTTTCGTTCAGCGTCTTCCTTTCTGTCTCTTGTTTCTGTCCTTCCCTCCTCCCCATCTCTCTCTCTCTCTCTGTGTCTCTCTGTCTCTCTCTCTGTCTCTAACTCTCTGCTACACTCCTTCTCTCTCTCATACCTTTATCTCTGCTCACGTCTCCTCTCACCCTCTTCTTTCTCCCTCTCTCTGTGCACGCTTTCGTTCAGTCTCTTGATTTCATTTAGCCGTTTTAAGACAAATATGCACTCGCGAACACGCACACACACACACACACACACACACACACACACACACACACACACACACACACACACACACACACACACACTTACACGCCCACACACACACACATTTACACGCACACACACACACGCATGTACACACACGTACTCGTGCGCGCGCGCGCACACACGCGCACGCGCACACATACACACACGCGCGCGCGGGCGCACACACACTGCAGAGAAAAAACAATAATTCAGTGACTCAGACGATGGTCCCGAGAGAGAGAGAGAGAGAGAGAGAGAGAGAGAGAGAGAGGAGAGAGAGAGAGAGAGAGAGAGAGAGAGAGAGAGAGAGAGAGAGAGAGAGCAAGCAC
>JAPXFY010000017.1:42879056-42881556 GCA_030674185.1 Monoplex corrugatus
AGCAAAGAAATGGTTGAAATTTGCATGGCAGCCTTTTAAACGTAAATAAGCGGGGAAGAAATTTGCGTTGAAACCATAGAACTTGAAACATTTCGGACTGTTAGGGAATGCATTCTCTCTCCAATAAGGGTTAACAAAATTGGCTGAAATTTGCTTCGAAGCCATAAAATGTAATTGAAAAATCTCAAACCCAAGCCTCACCACAGGGGGAGGATCTGTTGAAGTCTTCGTTCGCTCCTTTAGACGTCTGCGCCAGTCTGACGATGGAGACTTGCCGCTTTTTTCAAGTCTCACAGGACGATAAAGAATCTCCTTGATGTCAGTTTGGAGGTGTGGCTCTATCACTTTTGGTACAGGAGTTCCTGAGTTCAAATCCTGGACGAGCCTTTTTTTTTTTTTTTTTTTCCTGCGGATTGATTGGTTGGTTTGTTAGAGCCGTGAATTCAGGAATTGATGTCCCAGCTGGAGTTTGGAGTTTGTTCGAGAGCGGTTCATCGCAGTCGGATAATTTCATATGTGCTCCATCCACATCTGCCAGCAGTTATGTGGCAGACGCCCCGAGGCAGCGCAAGACCCTATGAGCTGGCAAGGTCTTGAAGCTGGCAATATGGAAAGTGGCCTTTTGGCTGCCCATCTTAGTGCTTTAATCATCCTGTAGGTGTCAGCGTAATGTTTCGTTGGTCTTGTTGCCTCCTCCCCTTTCCCCACTATAAGATCTTGCCAGCGTTTAGGGTTTTGTACCGGCTCTAGCAGACGGAGCGCATAAGGAATTGCCCTCTGAACACAACTTATCGGTGATGGGCACGTTTTTGTGTCTGTAGCATCTCACGAATCAAAATTTAATGTGCCGATCATGATTTTATTTTGACTCGGCAGGAAACATTCAGTGTTCTTGTTACTTTCTTATGAATATTCTGTTTATCTATGTCTGTCTCTGTCTCTTTCGCTCGCTCACAGGCACAGAGAGAGGAGGGAGAGAGGGAGAGAGAGAGAGAGAGAGAGGGGGGGGGGGACACGTCAGTTTCCAACGACAGAAAATATTAGCTAATGACCATTTTCCGAAACTTGCCGTTGCTTGCATTCTCGGTGTTTTCATGTTTCTGCAAGCCACCCGCTTACATGACTTACAGGATATTTTACCGTGCATAGTTTATAATTTTTTTCTCCATGTATATACACGCTAAGAGGATCTAGGCACTGGCAGGTCTGCACCCATGTTGACTTGGAAGACAGGAAAAAATCTGCACCCTTTACCCACCAGACAGAGATGTCTAGGCAGACTGAACGCACATTGGAAATCCGACGTCCACCCACTTGACTGCCTCACCGTCAATCAGAGAGAGAGAGAGAGAGAGAGAGAGAGAGAGAGAGAGAGAGAGAGGAGAGAGAGAGAGAGAGAGAGAGAGAGAGAGAGAGTTTTGATCGATTTGGCCCGGTTTTTACGTCGACACCCAACCTCGGCTCGGTTTTTACGTCGATACCCACCTCAGGTGATATGGCCGACAGGGATAACCATCCCAGGGAAGTGGGGAAAGTGGGACCTATCTAATTCTATACCGATACCACCAGAACAACAATGATGTTAAGACGAGACGGTGAGAAGGCCAGTTTTAATGTAGCGCACCCCGGGATTCGAACCCACAACCACTAGCATGTGAATCCGACGCTCAAAACCAACAGAGCCACTGGGGCCCGCGAAAGAGAGAGAGAGAGAGAGAGAGAGAGAGAGAGAGAGAGAGAGAGAGAGAGAGAGAGAGAGAGAGAGAGAGAGGGGAAAATTTCTACAAATTGATGGAAGCGGAACTTATTCGCCTTGTTACTCATTGCACAACACACATGTTTCCTTGCTCCGGCATAGTCATGCTTCTTTCTGATCTTTTCTGCTGCAGACATCCCCCGCAATTTTCTTTTTTCTTTATTTTCTCCCTATTCCATCCACCCCTTCATTTTTTTCTTTCTTTTACGCCCTGATTTTTACTTTTAATCTTTTTATATTTTCACCTGTATGGCGTGCAGGCCAGAGTATACTTCTCCACCCCCCAGCTTTGGTAAAAACGAGACTCAATTCCGTCTGCTTCTTGCAGGTTCTTTTTTTGCTTACATCAAAGATCTGGGGCTCTGCTGCTGCCTACATTGCGTGAGTCAGCGACGACGGTGTATACACACACCCGAGGGCTGCTCGCAATACTCGGCACACTTGTTGCATGCTAATGCAGGCCCAAGATACGAGTAAAGAGACTGGTAACTATATGTAATATCGGCACACGATTCGTACTTGCAATCACAGTCTGTGCAGTCTGGCTGCTTCAGATTGCTGGGACTTGTACGATTAGATGTGAGACATAAGCACTACACCGTGGACTCCTTAACGAACCTCTTCAGAGCTGTCCCTCCTGATGCAATTTTCACCAGTTTTTACAAGAGATCAGTAGATTTCACCTGATACGATTTTGCGTATGAGTCACAGTTTTCAAGTTTTTACAAGAGATCCATAGATTTC
>JAPXFY010000017.1:42886556-42911556 GCA_030674185.1 Monoplex corrugatus
GAATTATCTCCTATGTTGTATAGAATCAAATCTTACACAGTTTGCGCTACCCATTCAGCTACGTAGAAGCAGATTCAGTCGGTGAAAACAGTACAAAACAGCTGTAACATTTTGCTACTAAACCCTTTGACTCCATCACCCTATCCACCTGCTTCCTGCATGTGTGTGTGTGTGTGTGTGTGTGTGTGTGTGTGTGTGTGTGTGTGTGTGTGTGTGTGTGTGTGAGAGAGAGAGAGAGAGAGAGAGTGTGTGTGTGTGTGTGTGTAAAAGAGAGAGAGAGAGAGAGAGAGAGAGAGAGAAGAAAGAGAGAGAATGTGTGTGTCTGTCTGTGTTTGTGTCAGGTGTGTGTGTCTTTGTCTTCTGTGTCTGTGTGTGTGTATTTTAAGGGGGTTAGAGCAGTTAACAGTTTCTATGAAACTTGTCTACTCAATGTAGATTATTGTAATTTACTCAAAAATTTATAAGCAGATTTTCTCAGCTGTCTCACACACATTTTCTCAGCTGTTTCTAAGTGTGTGAATCTTTACCAAATTGGAAACGAAAGTGTAGTAAACCGTTGAGGGGTCACTAAATCATAAGTTCGGAAGTGATGACGTGAAGTCCAGTGTCAGAGTGACCACAAACGCGCCTAAAATAAGTCGTTTTTTTTTTTTTTTTTTTTGGTAAGGAGTGATGGACAGCATTTTTCACACAAACTTCTGACAATATCTTAATTCTGTTTTCCAGTACTGTGCCAATCTCCCATTGTCCTCGTCTTATGTCAAGTTTCATTTAAACTGAAGCTTTTTCAAGGTCACAGTGACCTTTAGAAGTACAAGACGGGTACGGGGATATAGCTGGTAAACGCCAGACTTTCCTATCGGAAGTTCTTGGGTTCGATCCCCTAGATACCTTCGCCTGGTGAGGTAAAGGGTGGACATTTTTTTCGGATCTCCCAGGTCAATGTGCGTGCAGATTTGCCAGCGTTTAACCCTGTGACTCCGCACCCTTTCCACCAACTGCAAAGACTTAACCCTTCGACTCGCTCAAAAGTTAAATTTTTGCTTTGTTAGCGTGGTTCATGGTTCACATTTATAGATCATTTTATGAGAAAAGGGGAATTGGAGCACCTGGTGACAACAGGAAGGCTGGAGGGAAAGAGAGCACCAGGTAGACGCAGGGAGAAAATATTGGGCGGACTTGCAGAGTGGCTAAGACAGATAGGGTGGCAACAAGGGGTAGAAACAGATGGAAGGCCATGATCGCCAACCCATGTGGCAGGGCACTTGATGATGATGATGATGATGATGAGCATGGTTCACAAAGCAGGATGCTGGTAGACATGGTGTGGGAGTCAAATTGTTAAACTGCCTTGGTATGTATACGCATGAAGAATATCGGGAGTTGCACGTTAAAGATCCTGTAAGTCATGTCAGTGGCTGGCTTGTGGAAACATGAACACACCCAGCATGCACGCCCACCAAAGGTTGCAGACAGTGCAACAACATAGATCTAGGCCCAGTGGGATAAAACCAGCTTGCCTAACAGCTTGATTGAGTTCTCTGTGCTCCACTAAAAAGTTTGATTATGTGTATAATGCGCAGTGAGTCCACAAACGTTTTGGAGAGTCGCTCTATACAAGAATGATTCGGTTCAGTTCAGTTCAGCCCAGCCCAGCCGACTACTAGAGCCATATCAGGACTAACACCACGTCAAGAAACGACAACCCGCTAAGACAAAAGACAACAAGTTGACAACCACGCTCACCGTTGACCTTGCAAGTCTAAAATGCAATTAAAGAAAAACAGACGTAAAATCATATCAGTTGAAACAAGAATGATTTATAATTTATAAAACCAGTATATTCTGTTACAAGCCTCATATAAAAAGTGAGATTATTAGAATTGCTTGACTATCGTATTTTTGTGTGTAGATAAAAAAATTTATTGTACAGTAAAATTAGTGTTTAGACTTTTAAACTTTCCTACAGATACTCGGCCAACGGTATCACATTAAAAGTACAACCCTAACAGAAAGTCTTTCAGTGTCATCGTGACCGGTTGTTGAGGTAGTACATGTTTTTTTTTTCAATGCCAAGAATTTTGATGAGATACTTTTATGAAGCCTTTGATGTCATAATACTCAGCATTGATGTTTACAGTTCTTTACTAGTAAAGTAAGACAAGGGTCAACGTCCTCACAATTAGAGACTTCACCGCTTGTTGGGGGGAGGGGGGGAGTGTGTATGAGTGTGTGTGTGTGTGTGTGTGTGTGTGTGTGTGTGGAGAGAGAGAGAGAGAGAGAGAGAGAGACAGACAGACAGACAGACAGACAGACAGACAGAGTACTGCGTTCTATTCTGTCAGTGATTTTTGCATGTAATTCGTCCATCTTATATTCGCAATAAAAATCTAGTGCACCTTAGGGGGTAAAAGATGTTTTAGCAGTAAAGACCTCACAGAGAGGTAATTACAAATCCTTTGAAAGGGGGTTACATTGAGAAGGGACTTAACCGTCATTAACTGACAAGGGGGTCTCCGTGACTGTTCAACGACCTCTGCGGTTCGAACAGTATTCCCCCCCACTCCCTCTCCCATCCCAAGAATATTTTTACGATTTGTGATTACCATTCCAGACTCGGGGTTACGGTCAAGGAGAGTTTAGTATATTTTACTGTCTTTGTCATTACGGTTCCTAGTCCCATTTTCTGCTAGGTCAGAGATATTGAATTTTAACGGAGTACTTTCTAATTATTCACGACTTGCTTATTAGTCATTCTTGTCAGGATGGAAGCGGATGGTTCAGATCGATCAGTGTGTGTTGTTGTTGTTGTTGTTGTTGTTGTATGTGTGTGTGTTCGAAGGTTCAGACATAATAGCGTTGTCCCACGTAGAGACATTAGAGCTTCAGAAGACATAAATAAATCTAGCTTACCGTTATTGGAACAGAGACAAGATTACTTCCCTTTTGTTTTGGTATATTTGGTGTGTGTTCCACTGCTACTGTTTTTTTCCTCTTTCTGTTGCTATTCCACTGCTGCTGTTTTTAGTGTTGTTATTGTCATTTAGTTGCTGTCGTTGTTGTTGTCGTTGATCGGGAGAAGGGATCTAGTAGTGTGGTTGGACCACCTTGTGGCTTGTAAGGTGAACAGTACAGGTATTGATTGTACAGGTAAAAGGGCTTGGTTAACACCAGGTTATTTATGACCCACTGAGGTGATTGAAAAGAAAGAAGTTTTTCTTCTCATCGCTTCTGTGGTAGGTACACTTCGTGCAGGACAACAAATGATTCTTTGGTGCATGGGATATACCATGGCTTACTTTCTTCCTTTCTTTTTTTTTTTTTTTTTTTTATAAGACAGGTTGTTTGTACCTGGCATGGGGTACTTTTTGATACCGATTTCATTTTTTAGATTCTCAAGATGGCGTCTGTGCGCTCGGAATAAATTCCATAAGCACTGACGCCAGAGATGCCATGTGATGGATAAGATTCAAAATGATCATGGTGTATTAACCCCATATACCTGCGCTTAAAGCCCTACGCGTTGACAAGATCTTGGGTTTCTGATGAGCATTTGTTTACTATGTTTATCCTTTGTATACAAAAAATATTTCTGCTCTGTATTAACCCTTTGACTCCCGCACCTTATCCACCAACTACAAGAACATAACCCTTTGATTCCCTCACACTATCCACCAACTTCTTGCAGGAAGCTGGTGGATAAGTTGAGGGAGTCAAAGGGTTGTTTTGCTTTGCTATCATTGAAGACGGTGCAAGATGCTTGTGGAGAGGGTGAGGGAGTCAAAGGGTTAATTTTTGCTTTGCTATCATTGATGACGATAAGGAAGCTGGTGGATAGGCTGAGGAAGTGAAAATGTTAAGTTTTTGTTTTGCTATGATTGATGACAATGCAGGATGCTGGTGGATAGGGTGAGGGAGTCAAAGGCTTAAGGCCCCATAGATTCACGACATAGAAACCCATCTTCGACCGGTAAGCCTGCTCACAAGAGCTTTTCGCTTTCTAACACAATTTATCATCCCCATCACCTTAATTCTCTTAGCCCGTCCTCCACTTTGATCTACAGACGCAGCACACAACACACACACACACACACACACACACACACACACACACACACACACACACACACACACACACACACACACACACACACACACACACACACACACACACGTGCGCGCAGGCACGCTCACATAACCTTTTTTCAAATCACTCATACTTTGCCCAGCGCTTTCTTCCTCACTCTCCATCCAATTATCTTTTTTATGTATTTGAATTTGTGTGATCTCTGATTCATAAAAAGCCCCAACCCTTCATACTCCATGCTGCAGTAGTCTGCAGCAGTATTATTTTTGAGACAGTACCTGTGTTTGTCTGATGGATGATGGCTCTTGGTTTTTCTTCTGTTGTGGGTTTTTGGCCATTCATTCAAATTGTTCCTGTTTAGTAAGACGATAAATGGTATGACAACTCAAAGTATATTTGCAAAGAATATGGTTTTAGATATCCGAGGACCAGAAATCTTTGAAGAGTAGATTGTTTGTTGTATTGGCTTTACCGAGAGGGTGGGAGATGTACTTGCAGCTACAGGGGATAGGTTCATGTGGAGGGCCATGATCGCCAACGCCATGCGGCAGGGCACATGATGATTGGCATTATCTGCAAGATCAGCGTGTTTATTTCCCTTAACTCTGGAGTGTCCAGGACAGTAAATCCGTGTGAGTTTTTGTAGATTGATCTTGTTCATGACTTCGTGCCGGAGTTTCCTGTACCACTTTCTCCACTTTTTGAAGTAAGTTAATTGAGTCAGTAAAGATGAAGGCTTGATTTGTCTTTCTATCTCGTCACCATGTAAAGTTAACTATTTCAAAGCATACGTAACTGCTTCGAGTTTCCAGTGTTAGACTGATGGTTCAATTCTGTTTGACAATGAAGCCCCATCCAGATTTGTTCTTGTCGACTGAAGATCAATGTATATGATGGCATGGTTGGGGTTGTAGCTTGTTTTCTGGTTTGTATAGTCGCTGTCTTCCCTTTCCCGTTTCTGTGTCTTCTACTTTTTAGCGCACGTGGTTTTTATGTGTATTTTATGTCTGGGATTGTCGAAATACATAAAAATTTAGGAGATTTCGCTTCAGGAATAGATGTGCCAAATTGGTTAAAATGTTCAGGCCGTTGTAACAATCTGCTGTTTCATACAAGAATTAACCTGTTACAGAAAATTCAAATGTTGTACTTTTCAAGGTCACTGTGACGTCTTTCTGCTACAGACAGACGGATAGACAGACAGACGGACAGACGGACGGACAGTCTCTCTCTTGTCTTTCTCTCTCTCTCTCTCTCTCTCTCTCTTTCTCTCTCTCTCACACACACACACACACACGTACGCATGCACACACAGTCACATATTTTTTTTAGGTTGATATGAAACAATCCCCCTCCCACACCCTCTTGTTAAACGAGATTGAAAAAGAACCCATATCGAACATAACACATATGAATTAGAGATTCTAGATAGGCAGAAGTATGAACATTCGGAACATGATCATGAACTGTATAATGAAGTACTTGTCCTTACATTTGCGGGAAAAAAAACAAAACATGAACTGTTTGACAACGTATAGACTAGGAATGGATTACATCAGTATCGGTTTTTGTGCCTCTGTCTTTCCACCCCCCACCCCCCTTCCCCTCCGAAAATAACGGAGGCCTGTTTCAACACGTTTGTTCAGAATAGAACAGTGGATGCTGACGATACAACGGGGGTAGGTGCGGGGTTAGATGTGTGCTTTTGACGGGAACGATGAAAGGGTGGGTGGATCGTGTGGTACTAGGAAATGTACAAAAGGGTACTCGGTGGACTGCACACATCTGAGGTTTTAACAAAGTGAATGGAATGGGTGTGCATTTCTGTGATAGGATGGTATGCGGGTTTTGGAGCAGGGGCTCTTGTTCTTTCGCCGCACACAATCTCCGAAAGGACATAACCCATGACCCGAAAAGATTAGCATCCTCTGCGGTCTCTCACATTCCCACGAGACATCGTCGGTTCCACTATCTGGTTGTTGCCTCGGGTTTAAATTTAGACAGATGCACACTTCCGGGGTGTGGCGTTTTTTAGCTGTAACAGAATCTGACCGTTTTCGGGCCACTCAACTTTTCAGCATCCAACCCCCCTTTCCACTTTCATCCCGCACGGCAAATGTAGGACAGGACAGCCTTGAGACTGGAACCTACCGCACGTGTTTCTCTACCAGATCTTGCCAACACTTGTCTTGACGAGAGAGAAGGGTGGGGATGGGGGTACTGAAAGAGAAAGGGTCGCAAAAATAAAAGAAAAAGAAAAAAAAATGGAGCCAGACATAGACACACGCAGAGAGAAGCAACGTGTGTGTTTTTACCACCACAGCCATGTACTACCCCCCACCTTCTCCTCTTACGTCCCCCGTTCTCCATACACCCCCCTCCCCCTCACACACTTTCTCCGCCGGCGCAGTGTGCAGACTCGTGCTGATGCTGTCATTGCGTCAGTGCTATTTTCGGCGCGGCTTCCTCCTCCTGACGAAACGTGAATGGGTCAACTCCTCTTCCTCCCCCTCCCCTAGAGCCAGGAAGCAAAGGGTTTTCCCGATAGCAGCCAATGAGAAAGGCGCAGGTGTGATGCGAAGTGTATAGCGAACAGGGGGGGCACAGAACAGAATCCTGCATGCAGGCAACCTTCCTCAGCTCGCCGTGTACTCTATGTGCGTGTGCGCGCGCCCTTCGCCACACGGATGTAATGCTTGCTGCCAGTCTTCAGACAAGAACCTTTCTTCCTCGCTGCAACAAGTGGCTGCTTCATTCGTTCCAACGTGCTCTGTCTGTGTCTCTCTGTGTGTCGCTGCTGTTTTAGTTCTAGGACAAATCGTTGTTAAGATCTTGGTGGTGGCAGCAAGTCTTTGGTGGCAAAGAGTGGAACTGACGACGGCTGTATGTCGGGGGAAGTTGCTGGGCACTTGGGGAATTGGCGGATGGTGCAATCAGCTGACTAATAACGCTCCTCCGCTTTTATCTGCGCTTCAGTCACGGAATGCGCTGTCTGAAGTCATTGTGTTTGTGTGGTTTTGTTTTAGTATAGTTGTGGGACGGTGATCGACTGTGCCATGGATTGTAAACGTACTAGAAACAATCGAAAAGTCGTAGTAGAAGTGTAACTGAAGAAGAGACTGCTTTCGTTGTAAGTTTGTAGTTGAAGTACACTCCTCCCCACGAATAGAGAAATCAGATTGTAAAGTTTTGCTTAAATTAAAACATTTATGTTGAGAAAAACAAGCAAACAAATAAACAAGCAAACAAGCAAACAACCAAGCGAGCAAGCAAGCAAGCAAGCAAGCAAGCAACCAATCAACCAACAACAACAACCAACCAACAACCAACCAACCAACCAAACGATATTCAGTTCAGAATTCTGTTACTAGCACAAACTGGCGAATAATTTTCTCCTAATATTTGTTTAATGTTTGTGTCTTGTCTTGCTGTGGTCCTTTGATCAAGTTGTGAGTTTGATTATTTTCATTTGCGAAAAGATAAAACAGAGGTAGGTTGAGATGGAGAATAGCTGCAATCAGCTCGAGGTGAGGCAGGATCCTTCTGTATTTTTGTGTGTGTTGAAACAGAAAGGTAGGAATTTCTCTGCTGTTTTAGACGAACTTTTTCCGAATTCGATCACAGCCATGGTCCATTAGTCATCATTTTATTTGACATGACTCGATATTTGGGTCATAGCCATTAAAAAAAAAGTTAGCGTATTTTACTGTGGATTTTCTTGGCTGATTTTCAAGTTTGATGAAATATTTAGCCCGTTAGGAAGTCGCTATTTTATGTTTGACTGCAGTTGGTCAATTTTCAAGATTAGTGTTATGGTATACGTAACGTGTCTAGCGTTGTTGGAGAAAAGAAAGTTTTAGTATGGCGTGACTATCGTTTCCTTTTATTTTTTATTTAATTGTATTCAATTTCATTTTGAGGAAACTGGTTTCACATTGTTTCGTCAGTGAGTTTTGCATAAGAGCTTGAGAGACCATGATACGCTTATAGCTGATATTTGCCGGCAGATATGTATGTATGTACTCCTGAGTGGCTGTGGTGTGATGTGCGAACTGGGTACACAGTTGTGCAACGTTGGTGATTTGACAAAAAGATATTTTCCTTTTCGTGGTTTGGTATTTCACTAATAGCACATCTGTGTACTGACTGGTTTTTGATAGAGCCTTCGGATTCAAGATCCCATGTGTCGAGTTTGGTCCCACAAAGCAACATAATTGTTGGCTTGTTGGCTACCCATTTTCAATGCTGGAATCGTTCTGGTGGCGTCAGTATTAAATGGATTTCGTTCCCCGGCCCATTGTGAGCGCATAGGGTTTAGCGCAGGCTCAATCAAACTGCTAGAAAACTTGGCAAATTTTGTTGGAGCGTATATGGAGTTGTTCAAGTGCGATGAAATCCCTTTGAAGAAATTTCGTACATTCTTTGTACAACATTGGCTATAATGAAGATTATTTCACTTTTTCATGGTGAAAATATTCCGCTATAAACACCTTTGCGTGCTTTGCTGTTGAATTTGTATAGAGACATGATGTTGAAATTGTGGCCTACCACAGTTCACTTGTAAATGAAGATTCTGTTAAATTTTCTTCTTTTCTTCTTCTTTTTTCAGTGTTAGAAGGCCCACACTTCCCAGTAGAATTTTTTTGTTGGGTCGATGAATCTAGTACAGGTGTTTTTTGACATTTTTGGGCGCAAGAATATTTTGTGTAACACCACCTTTTTTTTTTTGTTCACGTGCTGTTATGTGTGAACAGCCCCTACTGTGCTTAAGTCACTGTTTTTGTGACAGTTGATTTTGACTTGATTCAAAAGTCACAGTAGGCGTAGCATTTAGATGCCGCAAGCTGACGCATAGAAGCTCATGTGTTGAAATTTTCTCGAGAAAAAAATTGATAAATATTTGAATATCTTTTTCAATGTTTGATAGAGGGTTTTTGCGTTTTGCTCCCCCCCCCCCTCCTCTCTCTCTCTCTCTTTTAAATCCCCCTTCCTGCCTTCATCCCCTCTTTACCATTACTCCTGTGTGTTAGTTGTTGCCGTCTTGAATTGCCCACCGTTCTTTCTGTGTTGTAGATTCTATTTTCTGATTTTAAACGAAACAGCGGCATATTCTTTTCGTAAATGCAGCTGCAGTCGTAAATGAATTATTTTTTCAATTTAAAAAAAAAGTCCCTTCGTATATTACTTATAATAGACAAACCCATCTCCAAAATTATCGGTAATTACATGTGAATAGACACGCACCACACTTTCCGGCTTTGGCCGTCTGACAATGCCACTCTCCTATTTATGTTTTTTTCCCCTCGTAAAATAATGACTCTATTGAATTACGCTTTCCTGTGCGAGCGAAATGCAACGTTGACTCCGAACACGCAGGTAAAAAAGGAGAATTGTCTTGTAGTTTCTTCGAGATTATTCTGTCAGTCTGATCGGTCTGTTTGTGGTGTTGCCAGTTTTGTTTATCATAAAATAGAGCACTGAGTGATTATTTTGGTGATAGTGAAATCGTAATTGGTTGGCTGTAAGATTAATGTACTTTCTGACTGTGAAGAATGCTGACTTTGCGGGTGTTAACACCCCCTTTTATGTTGTGACCCTGTCAGCGGGTAGAGCCCAGGGCTTAGGCGCAGATATAGGGGTTTGTGTCATGATCATGATTATAGAAGAGTGGCGGAATGGTTCAGACGTTCACCTGCCAAAAACTAAACTCGAGGTTTCAGGGTTTGTTTTCCGTTGAGGTCTCGATTTTTCTCCTCAGTTTGACCGGAAAATCGAACTGAACGCAGTCCTTCTTAAGGGGGACGAAAAACGGGTCGGATCCGTGCGCTTTCTGGCCTGCGCACGTTAAAGGTCCCACGGCACTTGAAAATCGTAAAGTGTAGGGCTTTCGTCCGGCTGTCCTGGTACAAAATATTGGAACCATAGATTCATTTCCCAGGTCCCTCCTTTTGAAGGCAAATTAGCTCTCTTGCTTTTCTGAAGTCTTAGTCAAAAACAACAACAACAACAACAAAAACGGGTGGCGCTGCACTACGGCGACGCGTTCTCAACAGAGCAGGTCGATTTTCACATGGTAAATCCATCGTGACAAAAAGAAATGAATATGATTATTTTGGATCGTATCCATCACGTGGCAGCTGTGGCGTCTGTGTATTGGGGATTTAATCAAAGCGCAGAGGCGCTGTCTTGAGAAACTGAAACTGACATTTGTCTTTTGTGGGATTGCCGGATCCGTTCGCCGTGAATTTTTTTCTTCTGGCTTTTGTTTCGCTTTGAAACCTTGAAAACATCGACGAGGCACTTTTAAAAATTTTTTTTTTATGTACTTAAAACAAACCGAGCAAACAGAATTAAAGGTATCGTTTAAGAATATGGGCCTATTCTTGTCTGGAAGTACTTGTAGAATAACTTTCGAATTCCTCTCTCTTTCTCTCTCTTCCTCCCTCCATTCTTCCTCCCTCCCTCTGTGTGCGTGCGCGCGCACCTCGTCTTTTACAAGGCATTTATGTGATACACTACCTCGTCGCCGCTCATTTTAGTTCTTTGACACCTGCCAACTCACCAAAACTGAGGTCATCGTGACAAGAGGGCAGGAAAGGGCATAGAAGCTGTGACCATTTTTCTTTGACAGTATTTCACAGTGCTTTGATGATGAGAATGTGGATAATAGTGATAATGCTGTGGAGTTGCATTTCGGATATAGACGCTTACTTTCATAAGTCTGCATAACCAGGCCTAAAAAATACAGACACCTGTGGTATTGGTCAAGAAATTCGAGCAACATCCCGAATGACGTATCCCTACATTGGATGGGAACTAGACTATGTAGTCCCAGTCTTCCCTATGAGTCCAATGTATGCTCATCTGTGGGTATGAGCTGGTTGGGGCCGAATGGTCCCACAATAAATTTGGGACTGTTAGGAATTTGTACTCACGATCTCCGAGTCAGAAGTCATTACCGGTAACCATTTGGCCATGTTGACTGCTCTACGGGGTGGAGATTTGTCTTTAAACTCAGCATTCACCTGTGAGACTGCAAGCGTATTCTTAGTGTTTAAAAAACCCTGCCGACTGTACGGAACCATATCAGGGCTATAACCATTTCAAAACGTTCACAGTATCCTATTGAAAAAACAAAAGACACCTGGTAAAGAAAATTAAGTACACGTATCGGTGCATTCACATACAAAATCCGAGGATATGCCCAGGCATTAACCATTCCGCCCAGTTTATCACCAGAGGGTTAAAAAACCAAACAAACCTGATCGCAAATGTAAAAATAATTACGGACACTGAAAGATATGTCTGAATTGGACCTAAATTATCTAAAACTGTTTGTGCACATCACATTTCCTTAGTTGTAAAAATGCAGTCAGTACATCTACCCAGTTATCAAATTTTAAAGGAATGTATGTAAGACTTAGTAAAACACATACAGATGAATGAACCAGCAGGGCAGAATATGACAGGAAGAGACGACAGAAAGCGCAGTAGCGAGGCAGAAATAAAGAGAGTGACAGAAATGAGGAAATTTCTTTGCAAAGAATTTCCAGAAGGTGGGGATACTATACATATTGAAAGGCAAGGCAAGGTAACCGTTTGTTTATGTGTAACTGTCTCTGATTGCTGGTTTGAAAGAGCCCCCGGCATCCCCACGTGGGAGAAGGCAAAGTAACCGTCTGTTACAGGTAATTGTCTCT
This sequence comes from Monoplex corrugatus, assembly GCA_030674185.1. NCBI lineage: Eukaryota > Metazoa > Mollusca > Gastropoda > Littorinimorpha > Ranellidae > Monoplex > Monoplex corrugatus. Next base: position 42,898,344 of record JAPXFY010000017.1, read on the forward strand.
TATTGCTGGTTTGGAATGTCTCGTTTTACACGTTGCACGATGAAGACGATGAGGACGATGAGCTGTTCGTTTCGCCATTCCTTTCTAAGCGTTTTGTTGTCTTTCTTCTTCCTCGGTTATTTTGTTTCTTAGTAACGAGGCCTTTCAGTGCTAGCTGTTGGTTTTCCCGTAATGAGGTACCGGGAGCTGTTTGTTGAGTCTGATTTACTGTCTAAATGGGACACTGACATTCAGGCATGGTAGTGGTAATTTTTTTTTCTGTTGAGGGGATGGGATGGGGGGGAGAGGAGGGTAGGATGGGGGGGGGGGGGGGGAGTGACTACAAGCCTGGCTCAACACTACTGGGCCTGGAAGCTGTTTGCTGTCTCACACAACGTCTATAACCTTTTCTCCAACTTGTATATGTGTTATTATGTGGAGGAGGAAGAGGAGAGGGTTTCCGGTGTGACTCCAGGATAGCGGAGAACCTGTGTAGACAGTCAGAGGGTATCGGCGTCCCAATAGGTAGACAGACAGACAGCAGCCGTTACTCATATCGGGCCACGAACATACAGGTAGACAGAAACTTTCGTTGTGAGAGAACTTGGAGACAGACAGAGGTTATCGGCACAGAAATCGCCCAACACACAGTCTGATTTTTGACATCATACAGTTACAAGGAAGCAGACAGAAGCTTTCAGTAAAGTCGCCTGAACACACACACTCGTTGATAACCGCATGAGCAATGCAACATACAGACAGTGGCATACAGCATCTGTCTAGTAGTCTCTGAAAAGGCTCTGCTCTTACGAGAGACAGAGAGACAACCTCTTTGCTCCTACCTTGCCCAAGAACAAGCCGCCTGCATCTTCCCGGCATCGGCTGCTATCCATAGTCTGGCAGAGTGTCGGCCCGTTGCACAAACATTGCCTAGTGACTTGTCTGTTGAGTCAGTCAGTGAGGAAATAAGGAGACGTTTGTAGCTATTAATTCGGTTTACTGGGCGTCACTAAACTTCCCACACAACTGCAAGTTGACTCAGCACTAAATCGTTGCCCACAGACAACTCTGTGGTTGCTCAGGTTTGTGTTTACGATGGAAAACTGATGACGAGGTGTGAGTCACGGCCAGGGAACAACCGGTCATTCAGTGTCGTCTGCTCCGGGGCTTGCCACTGACGGCACCTGGTAGTTTAAGGCCGTTAGATTAAATACAGATAACACATGAGAAATACAGGCATACGTTTAGCCTTTACTGTTTGATAAATATCGGTGGTTGGCGTCGTCCCTGCTACTGTCTCCCGTCTGCTCGTGTCTTTTCTCCAAGGCCATCAAGGTCACGGTCGTATTTTCCGGTTTTCACGGCCGGTTTGTTTGAAACAGGCGTGGGAGGACTCTAGATCGGAGGTCTGCAACATGAAAACTGGCCTGTGCCCTGCCCGGTATTAATGGTCCACTCATTCGGGTTCGTGTCAGCTGAGGTTATAACCTGATATGGCTCTACGTAGACGGCTGGGCTTTAAGCAACAATTACAGAAACAGTGTTTCATAGGTTCTGTTCATCCCCCCCCCCCCCATTCCTCCATTTTAAGAGACTTTCCAGCCCATAGGATTTGCACAGACTCTGAAAGTCAGTCAGGTAATTACTGGCAGGTTAGAATGGAACGAATAATATTATGGAATTCCTCATGAAAATACTCAGAACTCATCTGTCTGATTTCTCAGATCAGTCAGATGTACTCTTTAAAGCATGAAATGTGCTTCCTGACCTTCCTATTCAGAGCTATCAAAACATTTCACCTGGAAAATGTAGAATTCGTTCGTTCTGCTCGAGCTTTTGGTTTCATCAAGAGACTTTCTATCAAGTACTTGTTGTATGTCTGCTGGTTCACCATTTATCACCAGACCTTCTTAGCCAGTTCATTCTTGCTCTGTATCCATTGGAGGTTCATCAGATGTGGTATGCGCTTATCTGTAGTCCTGTAGTCATGCCATTTTACCACCACGAGACAGATGGGTCTCAGGGTTTAAACATCTTGTATATATGTTATCATGCGCGTTTAAGTCCTGTAAATTAGCAACACATTTCAGTGTCCTTTCTAACGTCCAGTTCAACCAGCGATTTTCAATTAAAAGATTCAGACTTGCTCTTTATTCGTGATGGTCACTGAATTAAAACGGAAACTTCAATCTGCGGAGTCTAGCACTTAATGGAACATACTTTGCTGTTTTGGACAAACACGTAATTTATGGGATGAATACGTTGACATTAGCAAGTATTTCTATTTTGGAAGTATTCATAATCGCGGCGCTGAAAACTTTTACTGCCTTTTACATAAGAATAGATATCACAGAAGTGTCCTTGGCTACAGCCAAGTTTTGCATTTATAAGTATTTCTTTTACTGTCTGCTACGTGTAACTCTAACTTGTGAGATTGCACAATTCAGATAAGTAAAAAAAAGTTGATAAGTAAATAAAATTTCTAAAAGAAATTGTTAAACAGGAAAAATACTAACTTTAGTTCATTCAGGTGGTTGAACTCATTTCTAAAATACATACAGATATAACAACTTGTATCAAGTTCCTTCTATATCGATCACAACGCAGAACTTGTTGGTCGTCCGTTTTTTCAACGTGTAAATTAATATTTACTTGGTGTCTGACAGTGCCCTTTGACGCACGTCTGTTGGTAGTTCCGGTCAGAGAGAGAGAGAGAGAGAGAGAGAGAGAGAGAGAGAGAGAGAGAGAGAGAGAGAGAGAGAGAGAGAAGACAGACAGACAGACAGAGAGATGGGGTGGGGGTGGGGGTGGGCAGGCAGGCAGGCAGCAGACAGACAGACCGACAGATTAGAGACAAATAATCATTTAAGGTTGCAGCAATGATTCAACTTATGACGTACGATGAGCATTTATAATATTTGTTTTTCGTGTTTATATTAATGATGATAAATATACCAGAGTCGTTCTTGACAGCAATCCGCCTGATGGTGATTTTTCATGATGCTGAATCGTATTACCAAGAGAAGAATGGTCTTCTAGTGTCACCTAATTTTCTTCCTGAATTTAGTGGTTTTTATATATTCGTCTTTGTATTTCCTTTTCTGTCCTTTCTCGTTTCTTTCTTCCTTTTTTTTAAAAATCCTTTTCCTCTGCTTGCCAAAAACCATACAGACTACTTTTGCTCCTGTCTTCTTTCGTACATTTCAAGCTGTTCTTGGTCGCGAATTTTTTTTGTTTTTTTCGTTTCTGGGTGTTCACTACTGATAGGTAATCATATATTGGGAAGCGTATTTATACTTAAGGTGCTTGCTGGCAGCGAGTCAGAGACCTGTTTTACCTTGCCCGTATAGACACATCTGTGGAAAAAAAGAGGGGGCTGTTTGTTGCTCCACTATCTGCTTTTGTCACACGGGGTGAAAAAAGCAGGGCGTATATATATATAAAATAGACGTTCTACAGTACAACCTTTTCTTTGGTAAGACTAGTTTCAAGTGGCTGTCGTGTGTACACCGTGGAAGATTAGGAGACGAACACAAGAGTATGGATGTGTAGATATCACCACCACCATCATCATCATCGTCGTCGTCGTCGTCGTCGTCGTGATCATCACCACCACACACCACCACCACCATCATCATCATCATCATCATCATCTCATCACATCATCATCCGCAGTCACCATCATTCATCATCATCACCACCACCACCATCACCACCACCACCATCATCCTCATCATCCGCAGTCACCATCATTCATCAGCACAGCTACCATCTTTATCATCTTCATCATCATCATCATCATCATCATCATCATCATCCATCATCATCATCATTATAATTAGGAGCAATTTTGACGGATGTTCCGAGACTTGTGTACGAGTTAGACATAGTCGACATTTTGTTGAACAGTCTAAAAGAAAGGGGATTAAGACAACGGGTTTTTTGTTTTTGTTTGTTGGTTTTTTTTTCTGTTCGGTGTTTTCTGTATCAGCGTTTGTTGTCCGTTGTTTGTAACTTTTTTTTTCTATTTTGGATCGAATGGTTAACAGTATCTTTAATTCTATGTGTTATACATTATTACCTTAACTCTTTGATTCCCGCAACCTGTCCACCAGCATCCTACATTATCAACCATGCTAGTAAAACAAAATCTTAATCCTTTGACTCCCTCACCTATCCACCAGGTTCCTGCAGGAAGCTGGTGGATAGGGGAGGGAGTCAAAGGGTTAAATTTTTGCAGTTGTGGATAGGATGCAGGAGTCAAAGGGTTAATTGACAGAAATGTGCACTATCGAAAATGTCTTTGACAGAAACGTGTACTATATATGATTTCCTCTTCTTTATGACTGGAATTATACTCTAAACTCTTTACATTTTTGATAATGTCTCACGATATGTAATGCAAGGTCTTCGTATAGCTAGCTTTTTTTTGCATTATCAGGAAGCAACGTATGAGCTGCAGGTTGCGTGACTGATGAACAATTAATAGCAACAATTCGGAAAACACTTGCAATCAATCGTAAGGAAATCTCCAGAGGAAAGAAAAGAGGCAACAAGAAAACTTCACAACTTCAAATCTTCACGTACACTCTGACAGAAAGGAAAGGAAAGATTTATTTAGACTGTGACAAAAATAGAATAGTAAAAAAAAATAAGTTCGGTCAAATATTGACCCCTCAGTGTGATTGAGAGATCACGTGGTGTCACGGCTGTGGCAATGATATGGAGAGAGAGAGGAGTCGGGTGGCTTCGCTCATTTCATTGACGCTACCCGGCCATTCAGCAACAACCACCCGCCTCGCAGCCACTCCTGCCTCCACCCGTACCCACACCCCTGTACCTATCTTTTCTAACGACGTAAAAGAACATTCAGGGGGCTTGACTTCTGCTTTTGGCTTTGAGGAGGCGCGCGAGACGGGCGCGCTCAGAGCTCGTGCGAGAGAGTGTGTTTAGTTAGAACTTTGGTGTTGTGTAGTAGTGCTGGTGTACTTCTTGTTCTCCCTCTGCCCCCCTTCCTTCCTTCCACGCTTGGGCCAGCTGACGGATGCTATGTGATGAGGAAGGGGCTCGTGAAAGGCCTGACGTGCGCTGTGCTACACTTCATGGTTCTCCTGCACATAGGTGGGATTTTGGTTTGATTTCTTTTTAAAAGCTATGTTGTTGCGTAGTTGGTTCTGTTTTTTTTTCTCTCTGTGTGGTGTGTGTGTGTTGTGTGTGTGTGTGTGTGTGTGTGTTTTATATGTTTGTGTGTGTCTGTGTTTGTGTTTCTTGTGAACTTACCTCCCAGCCTGTCTGTTCGAGCACAATCATTTGATGTACAATTTACAATAATTTGTGAAATGATACTAATGTGGTAAAAGAATGCATTGAAATCATGTCTGTCCATCCCGTCTGTCTATGCTTCTGCTATCACCCCAGATCCTTCAGTTCATTGTCTGTCTGGCTGTCTGTCTCTCTTTCTCTTTCTCTCTCTCTCTCTCTCTCTCTCTCTGTCATTCTTTCTCCCCCCCTCTCTCTCTCTCATTTAAAATCGTCTTTGCTTTTGGACATGGATCGGGTTTTCAGATTTGCAACAGCAAGGTTTAGGCTAGCTAATTCCATTTTGATTGTACAACATTTCCAGATACAAAATATGTAATGATTGTGACTTGATGATAATGTCTGTTGATAAAGCAGTCCGAGGACGATAAAAGTTCACATTATACCGAGCGTTCAAGCACTCAATAACATCAGAGAAAAGTGGGTTTGTTGATGTTATCAAACGCTGACGTTGTTTGAAATTCATGTGTGTGTTCTTGTACAAGACATTGAATTTTACACAGCTAGCTATTTCATAATGTTAGTGATTGGTTTGTAATTTTTGGACATGGTTGTAATCATTACGAATGCATTGCACTTTTATGTTGTTTGCCTACCTTTTCATGAGGGGCTGTGGGTTGTAATATGAATCAAAGGATAAATAGTCCCTAGCTCTGTGTGTCTGTGTGTATTCTCCGTCTCTCTCTGTGTTTTTTTCGGTTTTTCTGTCTCCATATTTCGCCGTCTGTCGCTCTCTCTCTCTCTCCTCTCTCTCTCCTCTCTTCCTCTCTCTCTCTCTCTCTTCTCTCTCCCCTCGTTCGCTCTCTTCTCTCTCTCTCTCTCTGTCCTCTCTCTCTCTCTCTCTCTCTCTCTCTGTCTCTCTCCTCTCTCTCCTTCTTCTCTTCTCTCTCTGTCTCTTTCTCTCTGTCTCTCTCTCTCTCTCCTTCTCTCTCTCTCTCTGTGAATGTTTTACAGATGATTTATGATCTGTGGATTATCATGTACAGGGGTGGCAGAGGTACTTGGGAAACCTTAGGACATTTGACTCTACATCAGAACCGTCTTTATCGGCACTTTGGTTGGTTTAGCACAGGAGTGGGAGAGAGCAAAGGGTACTGTCCTGATTATCTTTTACGTTTAGTAGGTTAGGGTTTATAAAAATTGGAGTTGGTGATTCAGTTGACATTACTTGATTACTGAACTTAAATGAAACATTTGTTAAAACTAGGGTCTGGAGTTTGTTTTGACAGGGATTTATCGTAGTCTGACAATTTCGTATGCGCTTCGCCCCAGTCTGCTGGGGTCATCTACCTAACTCTTTGAGTTCGTGCGAACGTGCATGCGCTTACAGGATCTGGAAGTGGGGACGGGAAGAGAATCTGTGAAATGTTGACACCATTAAAACGACTGGAGTATGAAGATGGGCAGCGAGTAAGCCAACATGTATGCTGTCAATAAGGTGGGAGTTAACTTCAGATATAAGATCTTGGTTGTGAGGCGTGGACAGTCATTACGCAAAGCCAGAACAAGATTGAGGCACCTGAGATGTGGTTTTTAAGAAGAATGTTGAGAGTTCCATGGACAGCAAAGAAAACAAACGAGACAGTTTTGATGGAGACAGACACAAGAAGATCATTCGTAAGGAAGATTAGGAAAAGAGGCAACATTTATGGGCCATTTTATGAGGAAAGGGGAATTAGAGCACCTGGTCACAACAGGAAAACTGGAGGGAAAGAGAGCACCAGGTAGACCCAGGGAGAAAATATTAGACGGACTTGCAGGGTTGGTGAGGACAGAGAGGGTGGAAGATGTGCTTGCGGCAACAAGGGATAGATACATATGGAGGGCCATGATCGCCGACGCCATGTGGCAGGGCACATAATGATGATGATGATATAAGATCTTGGTCCACTTTAGGAATGTTTCTTTGAAACGGATTCATAGCGGAAATGTTGACATGTGCTAAATCTTCATGTTCATTTTTAAAACTTCCAATTTATAAAATATCATTGTGTATATTCTGTATACTGTGTGGAGTCCATGTGTCAACATTGTCTTTTCATATGTGTAAAAGCTGTGGTGTTGTTGTCGTCATTCTTCGTTGCCACATAATATGTTAGATGTCCGTTCGTTGTGAAACAAAAAAATGAATAAAGAAAAGTTAAAAAAAAAAAGGATCTTGGTCCACGGCTCTACCAAAAGAGCCGAATGGATCAGTTCGTTGGTTATTGCGCCATGCTGATAAGGCAAGGTGCGTGAGTTCAGTGCTCGCGCGGACTGCATTAAAAAGCTTTTTTATACGCTTTTTATGAGTCTACTGGTTATCATGCTTGCCTCACATACGCGAAGTCTTGGGTTCGAATTCCAGCGGAATCATCAGTTTCATGTGGGCTGGCACTTTGATAAAACCAAGCACTCAATATCTGATGATGTTATAACCAGTGGCGTTAACCATAATTGTGTTAGTTAACCATCTCTAATCAGTAATTTCTCTAAGACTCATGTACTAATTAAAGATGGCTAACTAACACATGGGGACTCAAACCATACCTGCCATAATGTCTTGAGTTCAGTCCCAGCCTGCAACAATAAAAACCAATCAAATCAATCAATCAATCAAGCAAGCAAGCAATAATCAAGCAAGCAAGCAACTAACCAACCAACCAACCAACCAACCAACCAACCAACCAACCAACCAACCAACCAGCCACCCGACCAACCAACCAACCAACCAACCAACCAACCAACCCCTGACCTTTTCGCTACCCATCCAATCGTTGTGGTGATGTAGCTGTCATAGATCCCGTTATCCGCCCCATCCCTCTCCTATCTGTGTGAAGACATTTAACAGCACATGGGGCTTATGCAGACTTAAAGAGTCGGCCAGATATGTACTAGACGATTTGGTTGGAGCGTGTATTGAAATGTCCGAACGTTATAAAATATGTCTGGAGCAAACGCTGCATTCCAAACTGAACCTTAGCTAATCATTTTGATTGGTGTGGACAAAATCCCTTTGTCGTGAAAATCAGGAGGAAGAACTGATGAACGAGCCAACTGTTCTGTTGAACGTAATACTGTGTATTCTCCTGTGTAAGTCTTGAGTTCAGTTCTAGCCCGCAACATTAAAAAAACTGGCCAGTTCGCTGCCAATCTTAGTGTTTCCATCATTCTAGTGGCGTCAGCTTAGTGTTTCCATCATTCTAGTGGTGTCAGCTTAGTGTTTCCATCATTCTAGTGGTGTCGGCTTAGTGTTTCCATCATTCTAGTGGTGTCGGCTTAGTGTTTCCATCATTCTAGTGGCATCAGCTTAGTGTTTCCATCATTCTAGTGGTGTCAGCTTAGTGTTTCCATCATTCTAGTGGTGTCGGCTTAGTGTTTCCATCATTCTAGTGGTGTCGGTTTAGTGTTTCCATCATTCTAGTGGTGTCAGCTTAGTGTTTCAAAAATCTTCTCCCTTCCCCTTTCCGTTCCCCAGTTCAAGACTTTGTCAGCAGATAGGGTTATGGGCAGGCTCAGGGAATCTGCCAGGTAATTGCTAGCAGATTTGGTTGGAGCGCGTATGGAATTGTCCGAGTGCGATGAACCCATCTTGAACAAACTCCAAACTCCTTTAGATTCGCCATTAGATATTTTGTAGTAGGACATCTTGTAAAAGAACCGACGTTCGGAATGTCCTTTTTTTTTTTTTCCCAGTCACTCATTTTAACCCTAAAACCTACTTGTTTCCCTTCCATCAGTGCTCCGTGAGTGGGAAGAAAGACGATGGGCTCAAAGAGAAGAGGGTTGATGGTCTAGCCAGAGAATCTTGTCTAGCCAGAATAGAAGACATGCGTAAAAAGAAATGAATGATGAATAGCATATGCACCCAGTTGCATCAGCCCCTGGCATTATCGCCCTTGTTTTTACCCCCCCCCCCCCACCTTTTCCTGTCATGCGCTGATCATCCTTGACACGCTAGTGAGTTTGTCAGGGGTTATTTAAAGAAGTGACGAAATCTTATGTGAAGTGCGTAATTTTGTTCCAGTATGCCGCTTCGTATCCCCCTACACACCCCCCCTCCTCTCTCTCTCTCTCTCTCTCTCTGTCTTCCCAATTCGTCTGTCTGGTCGTTTCGTGTCTGTTTTTCTGATTGTCGTGTCTTCTCTTTCTTTTTGTACCTGTCTGTCTGACTGACGGACTGACTTGTCATCTTTCTCTCTTCTCTGCCCTCTTATTGTCCTTCTGTCTGTCTGTGTCTGTCTCCTGTTTTTGTCTGTCTGTCTGTCTGTCTCTTCTCTTTCTTCTTTCTCGTCTCTCTCTTCTCTCACCCCGCCGAAAACTTTCCGCCCCTGCCTGTTTTTTTCTGAGTCTGGATTTCACCCTTCCACCCTCTGTTCCCCCTTCTCCCTCCCCGTCCTTAACGCGAACAACAACACCACACTCTCATGTTGTGCGTACTGGCATATGGACGTGCATCATCTACGCAATAACATTGGTTCTGTCTCTTTGTCTTTTCTGTGTCAGTCTGTCCGTCGCTCTGTCTACCTGTCTGTCTGCTGCCTGCAAGTCTGTCTCTGTCTGTCTCTGTCTCTGTCTCTGTCTGTCTCTCTCTGTCTCTCTCTTTCTCTGACATGGAATGTTAGCTTGCACGAAATCGGTGAGATATGTCGGTTATTGTTGTTGCCCTATGACGTGCAGTATTTGTTGCTCGATTGTGAGACACGTGGAAGAGCGTGTGTGCGTGCGTGCGTGTGTGTGTGTGTGTGTGTGTGTGTGTGTGTGGTGTGTGTGTGTGTGTGTGTGTGTGTGTGTGTGTGTGTGTGTGTGTGTGTGTGTGTGAGAGTGAGAGAGAGAGAGAGACACAGAGAGAGAATGCGTGGTGTGTGTGTATGTGTTGAGTGTGTGTGTGTGTGTTTGTGTGTGTGTGTGTTGGTGTTTGTGTGTGTGTGTGCGTGTGTGTGTGTGTGTGTGTGTGTGTGTGTGTGTGTGTGTGTGTGTGTGTGTGTGTGTGTGTGTGTGTGTGAGAGAGAGAGAGAGAGAGAGAGAGAGAGAGAGAGAGTCGAATCAAGTGGAGGCGGAGTCTTTATTTTATTCAATTTATTATCATTTTAGTTAAGTGTTAAAGAAAATATTTCTGTGCTGAATTACAAAAGGTGACGGATGTGGTTGATCAGACATATTATTTACATTTACAATCTTTGAAATTTCACTACCGATCCCTTTCTGAGTCGTTGGGAGGATTGTGGATCTGTGGAAAAGTACGGAATCAACCTTTCGTGACAGGGGAAAAACCAGCGAGGATAGTTTACTGAGGTTTTCGATGTTGTGTTCGCTTGTGGTTTGCTTTTTCTTAAATATATATTCTTTGGGTTTTCATTGTCTTAAATGCACGCATGTGTGCATGAACACACACACACATGCGCGCGCGCGCGCACACACACACGCGCGCGCGCGCGCACACACTCACATACACACAATCACACATGCGCACACACACACACATACACACACACACACTTACACATACACACACATAAACGCACACACACACACATACACACAAAAACACACATACACACACACATACACACACACAAACACACACACATTCACACACACATACACATACACATATACACACACACAAACACACTCACAAACACACACACACACTCATACAAACACACACACACACACACAAACACACACACACTCACACACACACACTCACCACACACACACACACACACACACACACACACACACACACACACACACACACACACACACACACACACACACACTCACTCACTTTTTTTGGATTGATAGGTGTTTGAATCCACTGACCCCCAGTCAGTAGTTCATTACGGTGATCACTTGGCCAGGTTGACTGTTATTTTACTTTTCTTCGTTGTGGCAATTCTGTTTTTAAAACTTTCCCAAACTTCATTGTTGATGTTTGTATCTTGTGCTGCTGTCGTCATCGTCATGACTGATGTTGTTGTTGTCGTTGTTGTTGAACTCAGAACTTTGGACTGTTCCTTTGACGTTGTCGTTGAAATCAGAACTTTGGACTGTTTTTTTTTTTTCTCTCGTTGTTGTGGTATGTATGTGGTTATGCATACTTATGGATGCATGTAAACGGTTCTTGTTATTACCGCCCCCGTTAGTGCTCAGGTAAAACTTTGGATCGAAATACGACATTCAGGTGTGTTTAGGCATACCGATATAAGGATCTTGTTGATTGCTGGTCTTACAACGAGGAATTGTGTTACCGCTTGTAGTCTTGTTGCAGACAAAATGTCTTTGATTTCGTTTCTTCAGTACTCATGCACTGATTGAAAGTACATTGAATCGGTAGTCTTGGTGCAGTGGTTAGCGCAACGGACTACCGACTGGAGGGTTGTAGGTTCGAATCCCATCGGTCTGATCAGAATCATTGTGGGATTTTACAGATCCACCTGGGGGCCTACCCAGGCCATACTTGAGCGTGCTATGGGTTCTTTGGGAACACTGGGATAACACAGTCAAGCTTCATCCACTTCACGGATTTGTCGTTGAGAGCGTTGCTCGGGTCTCCTTGAACGATTCTGCTGCACAGGTGGTTCTGTCTCTCAGGCCTGGTTGACTCCATGATGTACAATAGAAGTAAGCGTAAAGTAGATCTACAGCCTTATCAGGCAGTCTCAGTCCAAAGTGGAACTCCATAGCATCATGAGTATCATCACTATCGTCATCATCGTCAAGGACCGATGAAGACGCACCGGACACCGCATGAGCCGCTGCGCTGTACGAGAACCCCCCGTATCTCTTGTCTCCGGGGCAAGCTGATTCCAGGCAACGATCGTCTGATTTATTGAGTTATTCGTTTCATGTATTCATTCTTTTCTTTGAAGATACACAGAAACACATGTCATTACAATACGAACAGGATTGTTCCAGCGATAGACTTATACAATACTAGTATAAAAATAGTTATAATATAAAACCCATAGGCTAGGTAGGACCTGAGGACTTGGCCAGCTCATGGGTTTATGTGCAGGCTTAAGGCCTGTGTCATGATCATTCTGGATCTTCTCCATCACATGGCACCTGTGGCGTTAGTGTATATGGAATTCATTCGAGCGCGGAGACGTCGTCTTGAGAAACTGAAACTGAAACATTATCGTCATGTGATTGTGAAAAACTGTCTCAGATTCTATGACCAATAATGTGGTGTAGGTAATAGGACAGAACAAAGAAATACATAAAAAATACACGAAGGTTTTTCCTTGTCGTGGGCTGAGCTGTATAATATTGCACAATAGATTTGTATAAAGTTCGTGATGTGATCTGACTGCTTCTCAGTGTGTGTGTGTGTGTGTGTGTGTGTGTGTGTGTGTGTGTGTGTGTGTGTGTGTGTGTGTGTGTGTGTGTGTGTGTGTGTGGGGTGTGTGTGTGTGTGTGTGTGGTTAAGGGCCTATCTGTGTCTCTCTGTCCTCTTCTTCTTCTCTCTTCTTTCTCTCTTTCTTCTCTCTCTTTTTCTCTCTCTCTCTCTCTCTCTCTCTAACCTTCAGGCGGGCCACACGATTTTGACTATCGGAGTGGCACAAAAGTAGCATGCTGGGCCAATAGAGGACCATGGATCGAAATGGAAGTTGCACAGTGGTAGCATGCTGAGCCAATACCCCAGAGGACCATGGATCGAAAGCACGCTCTGCTAACTGTCTGAAGGATGACCGGCTCTGTTGTTACTCTGGGGATTGAAGATCTGATATCTTCAGTTCATTCCCTGCGTGTACCATGAACGCTGTCTTGTTCACTGCCCTTCTTAACCCTTTGTGACCCCCGCGCTCTGTCCATTAGCATCCTGCATTGTCAGCCATGCTAGCAAAGCAAAAACTTAACCCTTTGACTCCCTCACCAACCAGGAAACTGGTGGACAAGGTGACGGAGTCAAAAGGTTTAGTTTTTG
>JAPXFY010000017.1:42919056-42934056 GCA_030674185.1 Monoplex corrugatus
TTCTGTCTGTCTGTCTGTCTCCTTCTCTGTCTGTCTCTGTATGTCTGTGTGTCTCTGTCTCTCTCTGTCTGTCTTGTCTGTTTCTTCTCTCTTCTCTCCCTCTCTCTCTCCCCTCCGCCCTCCCTCTCTCTTTCTGTCTGTCTCGTCGTACCACAGGCACAGTGAGTTCAGTGGGTAAGAACGGCATATGCATAAGACAGGGTACAGGTTTTCCTGCAGGCTAGCGCACTCTGTAGATGATTGAGCTGTGGACATAAGATCTGATATCTGGAGTTCAGTCCCAGCCCGCAACATAAACACTAACCTATTTTGCTGCTCATCTTAAATACTTCCATCATTCTGGTGGTGTCAGCATAGTGTTTCGTACGTGCCGATGCCTTCGTCATTTCAATACTTTTCTAGCACATAGGGTTTTGCGTAGGCTTAAGGAGTCTGTCAGATAACTGCTGGCAAATTTGGATGGAGCACAAATAGGATTGTCCGAGTGCGGAGCAAATTAATTTCGGACTCTGTAGATTTCGCATGCCTGCAAGTTGGGGGGTGTAGAGAAGAGAGAGAGAGAGGGGGGGAGAGAAGAAAGAAAGAAGAGAGAGAGAGAGAGAGAGAGAGAGAGAGAGAGAGAGGAGAGAGAGAGAGAGAGAGAAGTTTCGAATCCAAGGCACAGATTGCCAACTTTCACGCAGGAAGTGGCTCAACAGGGGAGATGACTCCATATATCGTGGCTTTGAATGAAGTTGTGCGCTCTTTCTCTTTTCAGAAGAAGAGATAGCAAGCCATTAATAGCAACACAACATCATGTCTGCCGCGCTTCCCACTTCATCCCAGCCCAAAACGATACTCAGACAACCAACCATACATCGCGACTATCTGATTAGACATGAACCCAAGCCATATCTACCCCGGGTACTTTTTTTCTGTTCACTAGATAACATGAGTCCGAGTATATTTTCAGTAGTAAACGTTCTCCTCGATAATCGTTTACACCTTCCCCGTTCCTCCCTCAAAACAACAACCCTCCCCCTCCCGATTTCTCTTAGATCTAGTTATATTAAGAAATGCACCATCTACTTCCTCTTCGTCTCTTCCTCCCCCTGGTTTTTCTTACCCTTCCCCCTCCCTATCCCTCCCCTTCCCTCTCTCATGCCGTTGTCAGATAAAACAAAAAATGTCTGAGCCTAAAATGTTTTGGACGTTTCAGCTGATTTTAAACAAATAAAAAAAATCTTGGCAACTTATAATGTTTGGATTCAGGGCAAATGTTTCAAAACCGCGATTGTACAAATCCATTTCAAATCTAGTTGTTATAATAAACAACTAAACTGTCTGTCTCTTAGTCTTATTTCTCCGCCCTCTTTATTTAATGTTGCGCGTATTTCACCTGACTGTGCAAATGTGTTACGTAAAGCATACGAGCGATCCACTTGGGTGTGTGTTAGGAGATTTTGCGGTGCTTTGTGAAGAGTCGTTTCAGTTCTTGGTTCCTGTTTCTGTTAATCTTTTTGCTAATTGTTTCATTCTGTTTTGTTTTTTTTCATTTCTTTTTATATTCATTTTCTAGTGGTTCATTGTATTAAAATCTTTTCATGTAATGTAAAAAATGCAATGCATTTTTTTCGATTTTTTTTTCACAATGAACTTACCATGTGAAATGTAGGTTGCTGTCCCAGGTAAGGGTTCGCAGCTGCTGTGAAGTGTTATCCATTTTTACTCTTTATGCGTGTATTTCTGTTTACCTATGGAAATGGAATTTTCTACACATTTTAACCAGGACAACTGCTTTTGGATCTTTAACGTGTGCAAAGTGTACGCTGCGCAAGAGACCTCGGTTTATTCTCATCTGAAAGATTAGTACGTAGAGCAATACGTAAGTTCTAGTAAGAGGGGAGGGAGAGAGGGAGGGAAGGAAAAGTCCCTGTCTGACCCATGATTCGAACCACCTGTTCCTCGCGTCTTAAGCATGTGCTTTAACCGCTTGGCTACAAACTCCTGTGCTTATGAGAAATATCTCATTACGCGTCGAGGTCATTTTCTGCGTGAGATGGGAACACATTGCGCGTGCTGAATACCTATTCAGTAAGCCACAAAGCAACGCCAAAGAGGTAATTCGTGTACATACGGATACTAGTAATCGTTACCCCGACCCTTTCCTCGAGGAAGACCAGCCGTAAAGGGAGACCACCTGGCACGAAGGGAGGTTATCGTGAGGCGCTGAAGGCTGTGTGGCGTGCCTCAAATCGTGGGTCAGACAGAGACGTAGATGGCGGCGTCTTTACCGCAAAATTGGATTCGGCTCCTCGCTTCTAACACGCCACAGAGGTCGGCGTGATAGGACCACATGGACCGTGAAATTACCTCACGATGGTGGAGAGAGAGAGAGAGAGAGAGAGAGAGAGAGAGAGAGAGAGAAGAAGAGAGAGAGAGAGGAGGGGGGGAGGGGATGGGTGGTGTGGGGGTCGCAGAGGAGGTAGAGGCGGGAATAAAAGGTTATTGAACGTTCAGGCATTTCATTCAGAATCTCGACCGTCTGGCTCTAGAGCCATGTATCAGAAGGGTGCAGAGCTGGAATTTCTGTATAGGAGAACCTGTCTAAAGATGCCCGTAGAAATCTGTCTAGGTGATTACGCGATGCTGAAATGCTGATTTTATGTCTTGACTTTTCAAATGTTTGCATTCAGCAACATATGCATTATGTTGGTGGTTTTGTCACCTTTCCATCAAAAAATAATGAATTCTCACCGTCATGACTTAGTAACACGCGCGCGCGCGCGCAAACACAGACGCGCGCGCGCGAGCGCACAACACTCAACATACACACACACACACACACACACACACACACACACACACACACACACACACACCACGTCTATGTCTTATAGTGCTGACAACCCCACCCCACCTCACCCCACTTACGCGCACACTGGCTCACAAATGCCATTCACCACCTCTCTCACATAGGTACACACTGTCTAACCATCAGCTGAGTAAGCTGTGTTCAGTTTGACGTGGAAGTCACGACTGTGTTAATTTAACATGGGACGTCACTGACTGTGTTAAGTTTAAGGGTGGGAAGTCATCGACTGTGTTAAGTTTGACGTGGGAAGTCACCGACTGTGTTAAGTTTAACATGGGATTGTTACATGGACTTGTGTTTAAGTTTAATGTGGGAAGTCACCGACTGTGTTAAGTTTAACGCACTGACTGTGTTAAGTTTACATGTGGGAAGTCACCGACTGTGTTAAGTTTAACATGGGGAACGTGTGTTAAGTTTAATGGGGAGTCACGACTGTGTTAAGTTTGACGCGGGAAGTCACCGACTGTGTTAAGTTTGAGTGGGACGTCACGACTGTGTTAAGTTTGACGTGGGAAGTCACTGACTGTGTTAAGTTGGGGAGTCCCCTGACTGTGTTACATTTAGAGTGAGAAGTCAACGACTGTGCATATTTGAAGTGGGAAGTCACGAGTGTAGCATGGTGGACGATGTGTAAATAAGTTAGAAAGTAAAATGCGCTGTTATCTACTACTTTGAGACCAAGATACCCTGTCCCAAAGGTGCTTGACATGAAAGTTATTACCTTGAAATATATTAGATAATAGATATGTGTGTATTGATCTTTGTATTGTGTGTATTGTGTGATGTTTGTTATCTAGTGTTTGTGCTATCTGTCTATTATCTATCTATCTATCTATCTATCTATCTATCTGTCTGTCTATCTATCTATGTGTTTATATATGTATATATATATATGTGTGTGTGTGTGTGTGTGTGTGATAGATAGATAGATAGACATACAGACAGATAGACAGACAGACAGACAGACTGGCAGACAGGCAGGACAGGTGAATAGGTAGATAGATAGACATATCTTTTCACTGAATTACACTTCCTGCTTTCTACCACCTCAGTTGTCTTATCTTTGCATCCCTTACTCAACGTTTTCACTTCCGGCTTTTTTCCTCCTCCCAGAAAATCTGATAGACCTTTGCCACTTTCCCCACTCCCATTCCTACCCCTCATTCCATTTCACCTGACCTGTTCCGCTTCCTCTCTACGCATCTCCTTTACTTTTCACCCCACGAACTTTTCAGCATGGGCTTTCTCTCTGTCTGTCTGGCTCTGTCTTTGGCTCTGTCTGTCTGTCTGTCTCTCTCCCCTCCCATCTCTGTCTCTGTCTCTTAATCTCGCTCTCTTTTTTTCCATCTCTCTGTCCCTTTCTGTACCAGCCATTCTCTCTCTCTGTGTGTGTCTATCACTCTCTCTGTCTCTCTCTCTCTCTGTTATCGTCTCTCTGCTCTCTCTGTCTCTGTGTCTGTCTATCGCTCTCTCTGTCTCTGTGTCTGTCTATCGCTCTCTCTGTCTCTCTGTTGTCTGTCTATCGCTCTCTCTGTTCTGTGTCTGTCTATCGCTCTCTCTGTCTCTCTCACTCTGTGTCTGTCTATCGCTCTCTCTGTCTCTGTCTCTCTGTCTGTCTCTCTCTCTCTGTCTCTCCATGGATATGTGTATATATATACGATCCCCGATCTCTTTGTTTTTTGTTCCTTATTTCTGTCTGTGTCTGTCTGTCTCTTTCTCGGTTGTCAGCAAACAGGTAACTCATCCTGAATGGTCATGAACAGTCGGAACACGCGCGCACGCGCGTGCACACACACACACACACACACACACACACACACACACACACACACACACACACACACACACACACACGCACACACACCTACACACACAAGCGCGCGCGCGCGCGACACACACACACACACACACACACACACACACCACACACACACACAAGCGCGCACACAAGCGCGTACAGACAAAGACAGAAAGGAAAGACACAGAAAACAAACCTTCCTTGCTCAAGCTCTCCTCGCTTCCCTCCTTTGCCCAACACTCTTTCACTCATCTCTTCTCCCTACTTCCATCTCTTTCGTCTTCTCGTTTCTCCTTCCCCGCTCCCTCTCCCATCATCGTCTCTCTGTTCCTGTCTCCCCCCCCCCCCTTCTCTCATTTTCTCTCTCTCATTCTCTCACTCACTTACTCTGTCTCTGTGTGTCTGTCTGTCTCTGTCTCTCGGTGTCTCTGTCTCTTTCTGTGTGTCTGTCTGTCTGTCCCTCTGTCTCTCCTTTTTGTGTCTTTCTGTCTGTCTGTCTGTCTTCTCTGTCTCTGTCTGTCTGTCTGTCTGTCTGTCTCTCTTTCTCTTCCTCCGTTTTTTGCCCTAGACTTACCTGGTTCCATTCATGCTCACCTGTCCACGATAAGCAACTTGTACAGCAGATGAGAGTGTCTGCCTGTGTGTGTGTGTGTGTGTGTGTGTGTGTGTGTGTGTGTGTGTGTGTGTGTGTGTGTGTGTGTGTGTGTGTGTGTTTTGGAGGCGAAGGAAAGGTGGGTGGGAGGCTGGGGCGCTAGAACGTTCTGTCTGTGGATCAGATAGACCATAAGGCGACCTTTCATGCCTTCCCCCACCCCCTTTTCCCCCTCCCCCCCCTTAGTCCTTGACTTCCAGTTTGATTCTTCCCCACCCCCACCCTCTCTCTCTCGCTGTCTTTATTTTTTTTGTTCTTTGTCTAGGGGAGGGGGAGGGGGGTGGACACGACAGATGATCTGAATGCTGCACCACCTCCATCATATGGTAAAGGAAGAGCAAGGGGATTGGTTGGGATATTGTCTTGTGAGGGTAACCAGTGCAGTCGTAGTCCTACAGTATTTCATCTCACATCGTGCGCTCTCGCAAACACACACACTCGACTCACGCTCTGTCTTGTCTGTGTCTGTGTGTCGTCCTCTCTCCTCTCTCTCTCCCTCCTCACACCACACACACTGACACACACATACAAGCACACACCACCACACACACACACACACACAAACACACACACACACACACACACACACAAAAACAAGCACACACCACCATGCTACTCACCGCACTCCACGCAGATACACACACTATACCCCCCCCACACACACACACACATCACACACACACTCTCGCACAGCACGCACTCATGCACACACACACATAATACATAAACAGACACATAATACATATGATACTAAGGAACACACCAAATCAAATATATTTCCTTTATTTAATACGTACCAAAATTTATCAGACCACATGCACAACAGTTTCATGCGTCGTGTCATCAGTATCACCACGACAGTTTAAATCACATGGAGCGTTGCAGTTATATTTGGATCTTAAACACAAAGGTTAAATGACACATACCCCTTCCGCGTATCGCTTGACGCAAAGATATAAATAATAGTCTTTAACTTAGCTACTTCCCCTTACTTGTACCAACCACAACAACGTTAGTCATATCGGAACTATTTTGGGTGTAGCTGAATATTTTAATATATGTCTATACGTGACATTAAAGATACAAGCCAGGTTAATCTGAAATGGTGTAGCTATCATCTGTTATGAACCCCAGCACTTTAAGTCATAGCTGAGCTATTCCGAGTGCAGGGCAAGTAGTTTTATATGCATACAAAACAGTTATTCGCTCAAGCACAAGTCGCTTTTATCTAAATTGGTGTACCTATCGTTTGATACAGGCCTCAACAATATAATTCATATCTGAGCTGTTTCGCGTGCAGCGCAAGTAATTTTGCATGTATGTATGTGTGACATTTAATGATACAAACGGGAGTCATATCATATCTAGAGTGCTGTAGCATCTTTCCGTACAAGAACAGGTCATAACCACACTCATATTTATGGCACTCCGTAAATCCACACTCCGAACCAATTGCGTTCAAGAGAAGAGGGGTGAAGCTTGTTCATTCAGACAGCCACAAAGTCCAGCGACTACCCACGGCAGGAAATACGGAAGGGGAAAATTCAAAAATAGGTAATAAAAATCCAAAAATAGAGTAATGAAAAAAAAAAGGAATAAAACAACAACAAAAACAACAACATCAACATCAACATCAACATCAACAAAAACAGGGAAAAAAGAAAGAAAACGAAAATAGAAATAAGATGGCCAATCTATTCTAACATTCTCAAGCCATTCGAACGATCTTCCTGTTTTGTACAACCATTATTAAAGAGCGTCCAGATATTTGGACTTGTCAAGGTCGCTGTGACACAGAAAAGCCTCAGATGAAATGAAACTTGGCGTGAAGCGATGACAGCTGTAGATATAGATGGTTACTAGAGTGAAAATGGCCTAGAAATGCTGTCGGGGGTTCACGAGAAAGTTTTGCTCGTTCACACACCTTCAAAAAGTGATGATTTTAGGCAAAATGTGTTTATTTTAGGCCCAACCTTGGTCCCTCTGACTTTGACCGAGGCGTTATGACTTCAACACTCAAGTATTTGCGAGCCCTTGGTGAGCACACACACACACACTTTGCTCTAAATTGGAGAAAGATCTGTCCAGAAGCTGCTGAAAAATTTCTTTTGTCACAAACACACAAGCAGACAACCTTTCTCGGTCGTATAAAACATCCTTCTTTTGTAAAGGTGAATTAAGAGAGAAGGGAGACTTGGAGACAGAGAGAGAGAGAGACGAAGAGAGAGGAGAATGGAGAAGAAGAGAGAGAAGAGAGAAGAGGAGAGAGAGAGAGAGAGGAAGAGAAGAAGGAAGAAGAGGAGAGAAGAAGAAGAAGAGAAGAGGAGAAGAAGAAGAAGAAGAAGAAGGAAGAAGAAGAAGCGAAGAAGAAGGAAGAAGAGAGAGAAGAAGAAGAAGAAGAAGAAGAAGAAGAAGAAGAGAAGAGAGAAGAAGAAGAAGAGAAGGAAGAAGAAGAAGAAGAGAAGAATTGCGAAGAAGAAGAAGAATTGCGAAGAAGAATTGCGAAGAAGAAGAAGAATTGCGAAGAGAAGAAGAAGAATTGCGAAGAAGAAGAAGAATTGCGAAGAAGAAGAATTGCGAAGAAGAATTGCAGAAGAAGAATTGCGAAGAAGAAGAAGAATGGAAGAAGAATTGCGAAGAAGAATTGCGAAGAAGAAGAGAAGAATTGCGAGAAAGAAGAAGAAGAAGAAGAAGAATTGCGAGAAGAAGAAGAAATTGCGAAGAAGAATTGCGAAGAAGAAGAAGAATTGCGAAGAAGAATTGCGAGAAGAATTGAAGAAGAAGAAGAAGAATTGCGAAGAAGAATTGCGAAGAAGAAGAAGAATGCGAAGAAGAATTGCGAAGAAGAAGAAGAAGAAGAATTGCGGAGAAGAATTGCGAAGAAGAAGAAGAAGAATTGCGAAGAAGAAGAATGCGAAGAAGAAGAAGAAGAAGAAGACTTCATTTTCTGCCGTATGGTGTAGGTTGAGTGGGTATTGTGATAAGGGGCGAACCGTGAAATCTGCGGGCCTCCCTTTATTTATTGCGGGTGTTTATCGGAGGCTCTGACTGTACAATTTCTTACGTGGGCTTGTCATGAAGTCGTTAGGTTCAATTGATATTTATGTGGCCGATAGTGGGTTGGAAAAGTCTTGGCTCCAGATGAAAATGGAGCGTAATGGTGTATCTTGTCTTGATTAGATGACAACCACCAACACCGCCCCGACAATCTCTCTGTCTCTCTCTCTCTGTCTGCCTGTCTCTGTCTCTGTCTGTCTGTATGTCTCTCTGTCTCTGACTCTTTCTCTCTATCTCTGTCTCTTTCTCTCTCTCTCTCTCTCTCTCTCTCTTCAAACTCTGTCTCTCTGTCTCTTTATGTCTGTCTCTGTCTGTCTCTCTGCCTCTGTCTGTCTGTCTGTCTGTCTCTCTCTCCTTCCCTCTCTCTCTCTCTCTCTCTCTCTCTCTGTCTGTCTGTCTGCGGGCAGGATACGGTAAAAGAAAAGTTATCTCTTGATTTTTGTTCGTTCAGATCTCAGGTGCTTACCTGTAAATCCAGGTGTCTGTTGCTTCCAGGTTTACTTAATCTTCCTTGTGTGCGGTCCCAACTGTCCTTTTTCACCTTTAATCTACCTGGAAGAAATAATCAGAAATGTAGCTTACGCTTGTACATACGTAGTGCTCGTTATGCCCTTGGCATATTGGACTGCGGTCAAAGGTTCTTCACTCTTGTCTGTTCAGAGCCAGCCTCTGTATGGTACCCAGTACCTCAGTGTATTTCAAGGCTTGGAGGCCTGCTTATATTGTTCGTGGCTGGGTATTCTTTGGTCTTCGTATCTTACATCTTCCTTCTGGTGTCCACTGAAGGGCAGTGGCCTTAGGGTATAAAAACTCACAGAATAATAATTCCTTTTTTTTTTTTTTTTTTACCGATTGCTGTTGTAGACAATAATTATCCGCACTTTTTGTTGGGAGTTTGTTCAAGAGGAATTTATTGCACTCGGACAATTTTATACGTGCTCTGCCCAAATCCACCAATGGTGATCTTGCAGATTCCTTGACCCTGCGCAAATTCCTGTTGCGCTGGCGAGGTCTTGAAATGGGTATGGGAGAGAGATTTTTGAAGGGCTGAGCTAACACCACCAGTATGATTGCAGCAATAAAATGACTAACACTTTCAACTGGCCAACATTTATATTGTGGGCTGAGATTGAACTCAGGGCATCGGATCTTGTTTTTGTGAATGTTAGCATTGAGTTGATTAGGTTTCTGGGATTGTTTCTTGACAGTTGAGTTTCTTCAGTCTCTTTACTCGACATGTGTGCTGGAGATGCGATGGGAATTGGGACTTAAAACGAATTATTTATTTATCTTTTCTTTTAACTTTTTTTTTTAACTATTGAGGCAGTCACACATGAGACCTCGGTCATCGTCTCATCCGAAAGGCAGTCACACTTGTTTTGGATGTCTTGTTCTTTGTGCAGTTTCTTGCCTATGTCAACAGGTCAGTTCACCTGTAATATTTTCACAACTCTCCCTTCGTTACGGACATATGTCTTATGCAGTTAGTTGGTATGGGTTGTTCACCCTTATTATACGTAGCTGCCTTTTGAATCTCTGTTGCTGTAGAAGGTGAATATCGGGGAGCTGTGGCGTTATTCATTCACAGCTGTTATTTGTTATTTGAGTTGTTGTCTATCGTAATGGTTTAACTCTTTCGACTTAGGGATGCTTTCTGCACATCGCCGCCGTGGAGCGCCATGGATTTTCCTTCCCCCTTTTTTTCAGTGTGCGTGAATTTTTGTTTATTTATGGAAACGGATATTTCTACAGAATTTCGCCAGAGAGTACACCTTGGTTTCTGTATGTGGGATCTTTAACGTACGCTGAATGTGCGTTGCACATGAGACCTCGGTTCATCGTCTCATCCGAAAGGCTTCTGCCAAAACTACTTCCGAAGATCCGCTAGTGGAGGGAAGGAGGAGGAAAAATCCCTGTCCCATCGGTGAATTGAACCTGGGTTTCTAGCGTCTCTGGCGTGTGTTTTAACTACTTGGCCACACACCCCGTTGTGTATTTAACCCTTTAACTCACGCATCCCGTCCACCAACTGCAAAAACTTAACCCTTTGACTCCCACACCCTATCCACCAACTGCAGAAACTTAACCCTTTGACTCCCGCACCGTATCCACCAACTGCAGAAACTTAACCCTTTGACTCCCGCACCGTATCCACAACTGCAAAACTAACCTTTGACTCTGCACCGTACCACTCTGCAAAAAAAAAACTGAACCTTTGACTCTTCACCTGTCCACCAGCTTTCGTGCATGAAACTAGTAGATAGGGTGAGGGAGTCAAAGGGTTTCAGTTTTTGCTGTGCAGCATGATTCACAAGGCAGTCTATTCCTGACCAGTGCGTACGCTGTGTGTTAGAGAAGGTAGACAAGGATCAGCTGTTGTATTGTTTAGTACTGCTTATTCAGCGTGCTATTAGTCTTTCGTTAGTTTACGATAGACTGCGGTATTAAACGGGCAGCTATGTCCACTTTGGTGTGTGGTGTGTGTGTGTGTTGGTGTGTGTGTGTGTGTGTGTGTGTGTTTGTGTTGTGTGTGTGGTGTGGTGTGTGTGGTGTGTGTGTGTGGTGTGTGTGTGTGTGGTGTTGGCGTGTGTGTGTGTGTGTGTTGTTGTGTGTGGTGTGGTGGTGTGGTGTGTGTGTGTGGTGTGTGGTGGTGGTGTGTGTGTGTGTGTGTGTTGTGTGTGTGTGTGGTGGCGCGTGTGGTGTGTGTGTGTGTGTATGTGTGTGTGTGGTGGTAGTGGTGGTGGTGATGGTGGTGGTGGTTTTGGGGTGGTGGTGGTGGTGGTGGTGTGTGTGTGTGTGTGTGTGTGTGTGTGTGTGTGTGTGTGTGTGTGTGTGTGGTGTGTGGAGAGAGAGATTAGCTGTGACTTGTTTATTTACCCGTACGTATAGTTGTTGTGAGCGCCAAGAACCCAAGGCAAAGCGCGTTATAGATCCTGTTACTATTGTTATTATCAAATATTTACAGCTTACATGTTGGGGAGGAGGAAAGGAATGGAAGGAGGGGCGAGGAAATAAAGTTATGGCATTGACCTGTTTATAACACTTATAGCTATGAAAACCAGTGCTGGCATGTGTACACAGGAATGTAGACATGCATTAACATGCACAAATATACGGCGGCTGAGGGAAAAAAGAAAACAAAACAAACTGTATGCATTACAGGGCGATAAAAATCATAAAAATAATAGCGAAACATCCCATGCAGTGGTAAAAAAAAAAAAAGGTATTCCCCCCTCCCCCCGAAAAAAAGTTGCGTGTTCCTTGGCACGTGCAACCCGTCTTGTCTGGCACTTGACGGGCTCGTGCAACCTGTTGGATCATTGCACCGACTGTCACTGCCTGCCTGGCCTAGCACACAGAGAGGAGGGGGTGGTGGCATGGCTGGGTCGCTTGGCAAAATATTATTATGTCTAGCTGCACATCTCAAAGAATGTCAGTAGAAAAAGAACAGAGAGGAAAAGGTGAGATTGGATGTCTCTGGGAGAACGACGGGGAGAGGGAAGGGGAGGGGGATGGATGGAGAGCGTAAGGGAAGCACGCGCAACAATATCAGCGCCTCGTGCATTGGCAGACAGACAGCCTCACTGTATAACTCTTGTCTGGAATGTAGGCAGCATGCATCTCGCGCACGACTCTGGGGTTCCTAAGAGAAGCCAGGCTTGTCAACAGGGGATTTCGTTCTGCCGGCAGAAAAACGCTAGAATGAAGATTAGAAAAGCATAGGCTTGCTTCTTCTCAACCACAGAACAAAACATAGAAAACAAAGAAAAAGGAAAGACTTTTACTTGCCCCCCTCAGGTACAATTATTCACAAAGAATTCCGAAAAGCAAATTTCAAGTTGGCTGTATTTTTTTCAAATCTCTCTGTGCCCCCCACCTCCCCCCCCCCACACTTTGTTTTAAATGGAGATTGTTTCATATCGATCAGATAGATGTGGTGTGTCTCTGTGTGTGTCTATGATACAACTGTGTGGAGATTTTTCCCATTATTATGGGCGGACCTTTACCACAGTTTGGTCAAAGGTGCGAATCATTGAGATGTCACAAAAACATAACTTTGAAAGGCAAAACTCCACAGTTAAGACCGCAAGGACAAAATAAGTGTCTTAAATCAGCAAATGTTCAGGAAGAGTGTGAAAGCGCTTTCTCGAGAATTTCTGTCAATATTTGAATTCAGTTTTCCTGTTGTGACAGTCTACCATTGTCCTCACTTCACGTCAAAGATTTATTTCATCTGATGCTTCTTTAACCCTTCGACTCCTGCACCCTGTCCGCCAACTACAAAAACTTAATCCTTGACTCCAGCACCGTGTCCGCCAACTGCAAAAACTTAATCCCTTGACTCCTGCCTGCACCCTCTCCACCAACTGCAAAAACTTAATCCCTTGGCTCCTGCCTGCACCCTCTCCACCAACTGCAAAAACTTAATCCCTTGGCTCCTGCCTGCACCCTCTCCACCAACTGCAAAAACTTAATCCCTTGGCTCCTGCCTGCACCCTCTCCACCAACTGCAAAAAACTTAATCCCTTGGCTCCTGCCTGCACCCTCTCCACCAACTGCAAAAACTTAAATCCTTGACTCCTGCCTGCACCCTTCCCCAACTGCAAAAACTTGATCCATGACTCCTGCCTGCACCCTCTCCCCAACTGCAAAAACTTATCCCTTGACTCCTGCCTGCACCCTCTCCACCAACTGCAAAAACTTAATCCCTTGCTCCTGCCTGCACCCTCTCCACCAACTGCAAAAACTTAATCCCTTGACTCCTGCCTGCACCCTCTCCACCAACTGCAAAAACTTAATCCCTTGAGCTCCTGCCTGCACCCTCTCCACCAACTGCAAAAGACTTATCCCTTGACTCCTGCCTGCACCCTCTCCACCAACTGCAAAAACTTAATCCCTTGACTCCTGCCTGCACCCTCTCCACCAACTGCAAAAACTTAATCCCTTGACTCCTGCCTGCACCCTCTCCACCAACTGCAAAAACTTAATCCCTTGGCTCCTGCACCCTAACCACCAACTGCGAAAACTTAACCCTTTGACTCCCTTACCCTATCCACCAGCTTCCAGCAGGAAGCTGGTCAATAGGATGAGGGAATCAAAGGGTGAAGTTTTTGCTTTGCTAGCATGGATGATAATGCAGGGTGCTTGATGGACAAGGTGCGTGAGTGAAAGGTTTTAAAGTTGTCAACTCAAGGAATACAAAATCTGCATTTCCTGTAATAAATTTTGCGTAAAATGGGAAATTGTTAGAAAGGCTTGACCTTCGTTTCTAAACTGATTTTCTTTAGCAGTGGGGACGTAGGAGAAAGGAGAGAAATACACACCAGTGTTGTGTTGTTTTTGAAGGCTCCTCATTTGTGTTCACTTCGCAATCCATACACTATTCTGGGACTGCGAAAGCTGTATGGATTAAGGGGTTTAAAAATGATTGTGTCTCTCGTATGCAAAATTTAGCACAGGATCCGATAGGCGGGGGCTATTATCAGATTATCAGAATTGATAGACTTTTGACAGAGAGAGTATTTCGTGTAGATTATGAGAAAGAACGAAGATGTCTAACTGAAAATTGATATTGAAAACATGTAATCAATTGACAGTTCTGTTGGAAAAGAAAACAGAAAAACAAAAAAACAATAAAACATGTTTTCAGCATTGCACACACACACACACACACACACACACACACACACACACACACACACACACACACACACACACACACACACACACACACACACACACACACACAAGGGGGGAGGGAGAGAGAAACACACACACGACTGCACACAGACACGGATGCACATTCACGTGCATACACGTTCGAGTGCGCGTTTGCACAGACAGACAGACACACGCACGTGCACACGCACGCACGCACACAAATACCACACATACATAAACCACACAGACACACAGACAGACACACAATACACACACACACACACACACACACACACATACACAACACAAACACACACACACACACACACACCACCACCACCACACAACAACCAACAAACAACAAAACATTCTGAAAGAATGTGTCAGCAGGTTAGGAGGATTGAGGAGATGTGCCCTAATGAAAGAACTGCTGAAAAACGTAAAAACAAACAAACAAACAAGCAAACAAGCAAACAACAAACAAACAAACAAACAAACGGAAGGAAAAAAAAAAAAACGTTTTGAGACTGGATTTAAATGAAGGTAGAGACGGACTGTGTCGAACGGTGAAAGGCAACAAGTTCCACATTTTTAGATTTTTTTAAGAGCAGAGGAAGTAAATGTCCTTCCGCTATGTCGTTTATTTTTAAATTTTGGGACAAGGAAGGTTCTCTCATCAGTGATAATCATAATAATGATGACACTACTACTACTGTAGTGCTGCTGCTACTACTACTACTGCTGCTACTACTACTTCTACCAAGACTGCTACCAAAAGTACTGCTACTGCTGCTACATACTACTACTACTTTGTTTACGGAACAGAAAAAAAACAACAATAACACACACCACAAATCAGGACTGGCAAAGCAAACTTGATACATTCTTAGAAGTTCAGACAACTGCATGAAAACACCGATTTTTAACTATTGTTTGCAAACAGTTTCATCTCTTACTTTGCTACCTAAGAAAACCGGC
>JAPXFY010000017.1:42939056-42944056 GCA_030674185.1 Monoplex corrugatus
TTAGTTTTACTATGTGGTGGAGCCCCTTTCTTCTTTATGACTTGTTTCTCTTCTGGAGGTGCCTGGGCCAGTCGGTAGTCTGGTGCGTTGTTACCAGTAAAAATATTTTATTCAGGAAATGTTACGGGAGGGGAAAAACACGATAAAATCATGTACTGTAACTCAGGAGAACGGGTACGTACTGGACAACATAGTGAAGACGGCTATGTGTCAAAATAAATCACCGTCTTATACCCGGTCACGGTAGCGTAGAGGTTAAGTTCATCACATTGACCACAGGATTAGTAAGGGGTTAAATTTTGGCATTTGGTGGACTGGGTGTGGGAATGAAAGGGTTAAGTCCTTGGCAGCGCATAGGGTTTTGAGCGAGATCGAAAAGCCTGCCAGATAATTGGTGCCAGATTTGGGTGGAACGCATATGGAATTGCCCAAGGTGAATCCTTCTTGAAACGAACTCTGAACTCCTTGTCAACCCCGCAGGTGTGACGGATATATCTCTCGACCCTACAGTATAGTCTATCGTTGAGTGTCAAGTACAAAAGTAGAACTCTATAACAGCAACAGCAGCGTTTATCCTCACCTGCACCTATTCTCATAACTTACCTGGCCATCCATGCTCAAAAATAATTTGTTTCTCCCCCCGGGTTGTTTCAGTATAAATAGTATCTCGACCTTCTGGAAATTCTGTGCTGGAAATTTCCTCTTTTCTCTCTGATTTTTCCTTGTTCCTCTGCTTTGTGTCATTTACTCATACCATTTTCTGCCTTGCTGGTGGTCCATTCACCTGTAAGTGTTTGATAAAGTTTTACGCACTGTCTGTTAGGAGTGATAATTGGGTACATGAAATTCTCAACACAATCAGATCCATGTCGTTCAAAACCTGCGAACTGGATCCTCTTCCAGGTTCTCTCTACTCCGACTGTCTCCCTACTCTCCTCCCATTCATCACTGACATCATCAACACTTCTCTTCAAACTGGAATTGTCCCAGATTCTTTCAAGTCTGCTATTGTTCACCCTCTCCTCAAGAAATACAGTTTAGACCCAAATGAACTGAAAAACTACCGGCCTATCTCTAAGCTCTCTCTCTTGTCAAAACTCCTTGAAAAAGTTGTCCTCAACCAGCTGAACTCTCACCTGTCTGCCAACAATCTCCTCAATCCTTTCCAGTCAGCCTACCGCCAGTGCCATAGCACTGAAACTGCCCTACTACACATTCTTAACAATCTCCTCCTTGCAACTGATACTGGCAAAGTCTGTCTCCTCACACTCCTTGATCTGTCTGCAGCCTTTGATACCATTGATCATGGTATTCTCCTTTCTAGACTCCATCAACCTTTGGCATCTCTGACACTGCTCTCTCCTGGTTCACTTCATAGCTATCAAACAGAAAACAAACTGTTCTCATCAATGGCACTTACTCTCAACCTGCATACCTGACCTGTGGTGTTCCACAAAGATCTGTCCTTGGCCCTGTTCTTTTCACTCTTTACACCTCCCCCCTGTCCATCAACTTCCACTCTATAAAACACCACTTCTATGCTGATGACACCCAACTTCAAGACAGTGACTCACCTGACAATATACAGCGCCTCTTGACCCGCACCACTGAGTGTTACTCGGACATTAAGAACTGGATGACATACAATAAACTTCAGCTGTTCAGAAGCTGTTCACGTTGGCACCCGTCAGAAACTTTCTCAGCTGCCTCCTCTTTCTCTCCCATTATGTAACACATCAGTCCCAATTTCTGATTCAGCTAAAAACCTTGGTGTCTGCCTTGACTCTACCCTCTTCATGAACAACTTTGTTTCTCAAACTGCCAGATCTTGCTACTATCACCTCCATCGTATAAGCCTGATCAGGAAGTATCTCTCTGTGGAAACAACTGCAAAACTCGTTCTCTCCTTCATAATGTCTCGCATTGACTATTGCAATTCACTCCTGTCTGGTCTTCCTGCCTCCACCATTCACATCCTACAGCGCATTCAAAACAATGCTGTACGCCTTGTACTCAAAAAGAAAAAAGCTGACCACATATCTCCTCTCCTGGCACAACTTCACTGGCTGCCTGTATCAAAGCGCATACAATACAAACTAGACACCATGTGCTACAAAAGCCTCAGTAACGCAGCCCCCGATTACCTGTCAAGCCTACTTGAGATCTTTGTTTCCTCACGTACCCTCCGCTCTGCCTCCGATCCTCTGACTTTTCGCTTTCCACGCACTAAGCTCAATACCTATGGTCCACGAGCCTTCTCTGTTTCTGGTCCATTCTCCTGGAACAAACTTCCTCTCTCAAGTCCGTCAGCAACCTACTTCTGTCTCCTTCAAGTCCGCTCTCAAAACTCACCTTTTCTCCTCTGCATAAAATCCTGACCTCACTCAACCCCCTCTTCAGCCTGTCTCCACTCGGAGGGAATCACATTGTAATATATATAAAAAAAAAAAAAAATTATTGTATATACTATGCTCTCTATAATTTTCCATTGCTTTTGTTCTTTCTCCCCATTTATAGCCGTGTGTGTGTGTGTGTGTGTGTGTGTGTGTGTGTGGTGTGTGTGTGTGTGTGTGTGCGCGTGTGTGCGCGTGCGTGCATGCGTGCATGTGTGTGCGTGCGTGCGTGTGTGTCTGTTCAGCGCTTAGATTTGATTTTTATCAAGATTTTGCGCTATATAAATGTTGCAATTATTACTATTATTACATGTATTCAGTGTATTTTTGGCTGTACATAAATGAGATATGTGGAAGCAATTTTAGGTAATTTAGGCCCGTTGTCATATGTTTTAGTGTCCTTAGTTACGTTTAAATCTGTATTTAGGCATGTTTTTTAAATCTCGTGTGTGATAAATTGGACGGAGTGGTCAACGCCAGGGGCATCTCCTTAGATTATGTGCGCGAATGCATTGATATTTGCTCTCAATTTTCTGTTCCTTTGTTTTTCCCCTGTTGAAGTTTTGTGTGTGTTGAAATAGTTATAGCCCTGATATGGCTATACGCAGTCGGCTGGGCTTTAAACAAAAAATAACAATAATAATCCCTCTCTCTTCTGTCTCGTCATTAGCATATGATACCATTGTTATAATGCCAGTAAGGAGATGCTCATCGTGGGACAGGAAAACATTTTCTTTGTTTCTTTGAAGACTAGGAGAAGGGTTATGATAAACGATCGAGACCAGCGAGAGGGGGAACCCCACAGTGTACTGAAAAAGAATAGGATTTTGCAATGAAATATAAAGTTCTGTCGCTAGTAGGGGGGCTGGGGGGAGTAGAGGAGTTTTAAAAATTTGTGTTGCGGCGACCAGTTGAACAGGACATAATAATGCATCACATTACATGACTATGGTCTGAGTGCAGACTCAATTGTACTCACACTATTCCAGACCCAGAACTGGTTCATCTGGGACCGAGGTGAGGGGAGGTCAAAGTTGAGAGGTCAGCACTGTGTCTTTGGGCCTGTGGGCAGTCAGATAAGTGGCCAGCCTGATGTGGCGCGACGTGATTGGTCCTGATGATCACTTCAGGCGGCTAATTGCCCACTACATGCACTACAGTCTGCACGTGCGAGATGGACTGCTGGGGCTAGATTGTTCCCGTGAATTTCTGTATATATTGTTTGTTTGGTTTTTCTTATGATGTGTTGTGTTTTTACGTAGCTGTACGTTTGAGTTATACCAGTGTGCACACATCTTTTTTATGTATTTTTTTGAGAATCCGTCAAAAACTGCATTGGGAAAGTAATTCAGTTTTGAATTCTGGCTAATTTGACCAGCAAGTAAATAAAAGGCTCTTCCAACTTAACAAATGACATTTTGGTTAGGTTAGAAATGGAAGAAGAACGAACTTTGATTTTACAACGGACTTTAAGCCGACATTACCACAGTGACTAACGCAATCAAATATGCAGCCATGGGATGAAACGCGGGACACCAGATAACGAATCCATGATGCGGTCGGCCTGGTTAGCCAAAACAGGTTGGCTGTTTTAATGTGTGGCCGACACACGTCCAGTTTCAGGCAAAAAAAATGATGTAGATTTTTCAGGATTAGGACAACAGAGGACTACTGCCTCTTCATAAGACAGGGACGAGTAATCATGGAAGATAAAGTAAAGAAAAGCCTGAGAACTTCATTTTGTTATTAAAGAAAACTGAAGGTTAATAGAACGGAAGAATGATCTCAATAATGCACTTCAGTTTGAGTTCAAAAAGGCATTTGTATCTCAATAATGCACATCAGTTTGATAAAGAAAAAATGTAAAAGATTGAAAAAAAATATAAAATTTATTAGAACTTTCAAACTTACTTGCAAAACCGTATGTTGTAACAGAAATATGACATCAACAACTACGACAAACTCAGAAAGTAACGTTATGGTGAGGCTTTTATTCAGATCAAAAATTGAACTAACAGTATATAGGCCTAAGGCACGTCGCTGGGATGTTGGGGAAGATTGGTAGGAATAGTACCCGCCTGGAAGCAAGGAGTCAGCATCACTGACCATTCCATTGGCACATCATATCTTTTTGAAGACACGCTGAATATCTCCTTCAGGCCGGCCACCCCATATGGTCAACTGGTCCACATGTATGCATTCGCTCGCAAGCGCACGCACTCACCCGCATACGCGCGCGCGCGCGCGAGAGAGAGAGAGACGTGTTCGCAGAGAGAGAGAGACGTGTTCGCAGAGAGAGAGAGAGAGAGAGAGAGAGAGAGGAGAGAGAGAGAGAGAGAGAGAGAGAGAGAGAGAGAGAGACGCGGACAGCCGCACGCACGCACGCACACACACACACACACACACACACACACACACACACACACACACACACACACACACAGAGAGAGAGAGAGAGAGAGAGAGAGAGAGAGAGAGAGAGAGAGAGGAGAGAGAGAATGTCAATGACAATGATGCTTTATTTTCCAACGGTAAAAGTTACTGACTTGAAGCCATTTTTCAAACTTGCCATTGAGAGAGAGAGAGGAGAGAGAGAGAGAGAGAGAG
>JAPXFY010000017.1:42946556-42971556 GCA_030674185.1 Monoplex corrugatus
GCGAAGAATGTGTGTGTATGTTTTTTTTTTCTTTTTCTTTCTTTTTTAGATAATGCCTTTTGTCTTTGACGATCGTCATTAGCGAGGAAAAGAAGGCTTGTTTTCGTGTTTAGCAGCCAACGTGTTTTGAAGAATCTCTGTGACGATTGTCGTTTAGAGAGGGGATGGGTGGTGGGGTGTGGGTGGAGGGTGGGGTGAGGGAAATGGTCAAGCCGTACTAAAAGTCTCTCCCTTTTTTCTTATTCAAAAGTTGTATCAGAAAATCCAGATTTTGTTGGTCAAGCCATTCTAACAATCTCTCTTTTTATACAAGCCATCCTAAAAATTCCCCCTTCTATGCAAATAGTTGTACAGAAAGTCCCGATTTTGTATTTCTCAAGATCACTATGAAGCTGAAGAAGATGTTGTTGATGTTGAAGTAAACCGACGTGCGTTGAGGACAATCGCAGACTGTCACTACAGTGAAAACACATTTTGAATATTTTCAAACGTTTCTGAGAGAGTGCTGTGCACACAAATTTCTCCAGAAGTACCAATTTGAGAGGCTGTTTTGGGTTTATGTGACTATGACCATGACGACTCCAAACTGATACATTCTCGACTCCTCCACTGTCCACACTTTTGACGTGAAATTGGTAAAGATCCACCCATAAACAGGTGAGAAAATCTTGCTGTCACGTTTTGGTAACAGACAGACAGACGAACATATAACCCTCTAGTATGATAAGAAATAATCTCCCTACCCCCCCCCCCCCCCCGCCCAACTGTTCCTTTTAAAAGAAACTGAGATTTAAGAATCGCTTGTCATATTTTAGGTGTGTAATGACTGATAGCTAAGTCTGTGGGGATGGGGGTGGGGGGAACTTTGCACTTGAAGATCTGACTTTGTGTTTTTCGTGCTTGGTATGACTGTTTATGTTTCGTACGTTTGTTATTCATATGTGAGTGACCTAGAAAACATCCATTGCCAGTCATGGAGTTTCTGCATACAGAAGAGAAGGGATGGGCATTTTAGACCAGAACCATATTTCACTTCTGAGGATTGGGTTGAATAAGCGGTTGACAGGAACAAGAAAACGCTCACTTGTTGAAATGTGTATCGCTGTGGAAAGTGCTGAAAACTTGCTTTGAAAACACACACAGACACTAGAATACAACAGATGGGTGTATAAGACGTGAATGAGTTATTTTTAATTGATATTGGGTCTTTTGAGTCGTTTGTATTTCTGGAAAGTGATCCAAGTTGTCCCTCTTTTCTTTTTCTTTGAGCATCCATTGTTTTGATGCAGGCAATAGACAGGAGAAAAGAGTACACACATACCATACTCACATTTTTGTCTCGTTCTCTCTGTCTGTCTGTAGCTCTCTCTCTCACAGACAGACAGACAGACACACACCCCCCACCCCCTCCCACCCCCACCCCCCACACACGTGGGGTGTGTGTTGTATGACAGAAATGTGTGAGCAAGATTTTCTCAGCGGTTTCTGGATGGGGTCAAAGGTGTGGACCGTTTGATGAGTTGCGAATACATAAGTTTGGAAGTCTTGACGCCAAGATCAAGGTCACTCAGACACGCACGCATGCACACACACACACACACACACACACACACACACACACACACACACACACACACACACACACACACACACACACACACACAACACACACACACACACACACACACACACACACACACACACACACACACACACACACACACACCCTAAAATCAGCACTTTTTCGAGACGGTTTGTGAACAGCACTTCCTCATGAACTGAAAATATTTACTTTGTGCCTTCTGTTTTCACTGCTGCGACAATCTACCATTATCCTCGTTTCAAGTCAGTTTTATTTCATCTGATGATTCGTTAAGGTCACAGGATCATTGAGGAGTACAAAATAAGCACTCTAATTATTTGTAACAGATTTTTGCATGAAAAGGCAGATTGTTAGAATGGTTTGGCCATCTTGTTGTTAGCATTCCACCAGCTTTTCGGTCCCCACCTTGAAGCCTGCGCCAGATCAAAGAGAGTAAGCACTAGTAAATACTGTTCTCCTAGGTCAGATGAAGTGCTCTGCTGTGTGATGGCAAAGTGAAGATTCTGACACTAAAGTGTCCCTTTAGGCTGTAATCATCATCATCATCATGTGCCCTGCCGCATGGCGTTGGCGATCATGGCCCTCCATATGTATCTATCCCTTGTTGCCGCAAGCGCGTCTTCTGCCCTCTCTGTCCTCAGCCACTCTGCAAGTCCGTCCAGTCTTTTCTACCTGGGTTTGCCTGGTGCTCTCTTTCTCTCTAGCTTTCCTGTTGTGACCAGGTGCTCTGATTACCCATTCGTCATAAAATGGCCCACAGATATTGCCGGTCTTTTCCTAATCTTCTTTATCAATGATCTTCTTGTGTCTGCCTCCATCAGGACTGTCTCGTTTGTTTTCTGTGCTATCCATGGAACTCTCAACCTTCTTCTTAGAAACCACATCTCGGCTGCCTCAATCTTGTTCTGGCTTTGCGTGTTGACTGTCCACGCTTCACAACCGTATAACATTTTAGGCTGTAAGACCAGGGCAAAAGTTCATTGAGGAAATGCCGTAGTGCATTGGGATTTAGACAGGGGGAAAGCCATCAACAGTGCAGTAATCTTAGCGCGGGCTTTAGACAGAAAGACAAGCGGATGGTACACACACATTGTTATGAAGGAGATGCATTCAGAAAGGAAAACGAGAGAGAGGGAGAGAGATAATAATGGCAGCTGTGAGCAAGTAGGTCTGCTGAGCAGGGAAGGAAGAGGGAGTCAGATTTGTGGCATGGAGTGTGCACCCAACGCCTGCCAACACCAACCTGCACGTGAAAACAATGTGCTGCACGTGCTGCTATTTTAAGACCACATTCTTCCTCGTCTGAAAGGGTGTCGTCTGGCGTCCTTTTTGCTTTGATTTCTTTCCGCTTCTCTTTCTTTACCTTCTTCCTGTCTCTCTCGTCTTCCTGTCAAAATCTAAAAGGAGGTGGAGGGGGGGGTACAAGAGAGACAAAAGGGAAAAACAGAGAGACAGTGAACAACACCTGAATAAAGAAAAAAGATATATTTTAGTATCAACAACACCCAAAATCATCATCATCATCATCAGCAGCAGCAGCACCACCACCACCACCACCACCACCACCATCAACTACAACAACAAACCAAAAACAGAAAAGAAAAAATCAACCAGCCAACTAATCAGCCATCCAATCCACAAACCAACCAACCAACCAACCAACCATCCAGACAAATACACAGACTCCCAAGCACTACATCAGCAAAGGCCGTTTTACACCGTTCATAAATAGTGCTGGGTTTTTGTTATCTGTTTGCTTATCTTCGAAACAGACTGCTAGACAATGTAGTCCACCGGTCCGCAATTGACTCCTCACTTTTATTAACCTCAAAGGGACTGTGCATATGTGTAGTCTGTCAGTCAGTCTGTCTATCTCTGTATGTTTGTCTATATTTCTGTCTGAGAAAAAGTAGTTCAAGTGTCTCTCTGCTTGTCTGTCTGTCCGCCTGTCTGTCTGCATGTGTCTGTCTTTCTGTCTATGAAAGAACAGGTCAAAGTCTTAGTCTTAGGTAAGGTCTGTTGTAATCTGTATGAACTTCATCACCTTTATTGTTATTGTTATTGTTATTGTTATTTTTGTTTAAAGCCCAGCCGACCGCATAAAGCCACATCAGGGCTATAACCGTTTTAAAACATATACAATACTTCAACAGGAAAAAAGAAAAGAAAATTAAGTACACACACCGATGCATTTGCGCACATAATCTAAGGAGATGCCCCTAGCGTTGACCACTCCGTCCAGTGTATCGCACAGGGGATTTCAAAAACACTCTTGAAAACAAATATAAGCATGATCAAGGACACCAAAACATATAAAAAAGCATAAATTACCTAAAATTCCTTCCGCATATCTCACCTCCCTAGAGGCAAAAACGCACTTAATACATGTACCCAGTTATCAATCCTAAGGAAAAAGTACGTAAGACTTTATCGAACACATACAGGTGAATGGACCAGCAAGGCAGAAAATGATAGGCATGAATGACAGAAAGCAAAGGTACAAGGCAGAAGGAGAGTGACAGAAAAGAGAAAATTTCTAGCACAGACTTTCCAGAAGATGGGGATACTATTTGTATTGAAAATTTGTATTGAAAGAGCCCCCGGCATCCCCACGGGGGGGGGGGGGGGGCGGCGGCGGCATCAACACCACCATCTGGGAAGACATTACTCACAACAAAACAAGCTGGCGGTAGCGGTACACGCAGGACACAATCACATCTGAACAGATCAGGACAGCTGCTGTTCGGCAGAAGATGGTCCAGCAGAAGCGGAACCCGGATCTACAGGACTTCCTCTGCATACAGTGCCTGTGTGAGAAGCTGTGTCTCCAGAATTGGTCTTCTACGTACATGAAGACACACGGACACTGAAGATGTAGGCTAGGTAAAAACGTAGGCTAGGTAGGACCTTAGGACTTGGCCAGTGTATGGGTGTATGTGCAGGCTTAAGGCTTGTGCCATGATCACCATACACATGGCATCTGTGACGTTAGTGCATATGGAATTCGTTCCGAGCGCGGAGACGTCATCTTGAGAAACTGAAACTGAGAGAGAGAGAGAGAGAAGAGAGAGAGAGAGAGAGAGAGAGAGAGAGAGAGAGAGAGAGAGAGATTGAGGAAAAGAAAAAAAAAGACACGGAAGACCAGTATGCTGACGTATTTATCGGATCGACGGAGTCCATCATTATCATCATCATCATCGTCGTCGTCATCATCATCGTCGTCGTCGTCGTCATCATCATCATCATCATCATCATCATCATCATCATCATCATCATCATCAGATATTACCAAATTTGGATGCATTCAATACACACGAGGAAATTCTATAGGCATGGACATATAGGAGCATGCATTTTCTTCATTCTGATCCCGATTGTGATGTGCGTGTGTGTGTGTGTGTGTGTGTGTGTGTGTGTGTGTGTGTGTGTGTGTGTGTGTGTGTGTGTGTGTGTGTGTGTGTGTGTGTGTGTGTTGGTGTGTTGGTAGCTCTGTGTGTGAGTGTGCGTGTATGAAGCAGTTCACAGAAAATGTGCCTAAAAATCAGCAGTACAAACATAAGCCTGTAACTTGTTTACCTGTTTATTTGTTAATCCCAGTTTCAGTCTTCTTCCTTGATATTGTAACGTGAACATGATTGTGAAGTGGGGACAACTAGACCTACCTTTAAAATAAAATTCACTGGACGTTCACTGCGTTTTTCTTCCTCTGACGTTCCTCTCGTTGGGATGCCGGGGACTCTTTCAGTATAAATAGTATCCCCACCTTTTGGAAATTCTGTGCTGGAAAATTCCACTTTTCTGTGGCTCACTTTGTTTCTGCTTTGTTCCTTTGTTTCTGTGTTTTTCCTATCATTTTCTGCCTTGCTGGTCCATTCACCTGTATGTGTTTAATAAAGTCTTTCATACTTTTTCTTAGGATTCATAATTATGTACATGTATTAAGTGCATTTTTGGCTGTAGGGAAATGAGATATGAGGAAGCAGTTTTAGGTAAATTAGGCCCGCATTTATATGTTTTAGTGCCATTAGTTATGCTTAAATTTGTATTCAGCTACGTTTTTTAAATCCCCTGTGTGATGAATTGGACGGAGTGGTCAACGCCAGGGGCATATCCTTAGATTACGTGCACGAATGTATTGTATGTGTACTAAATTTTCTTATCCTTTTTTGTTCTTGTTGAAGCACTGTACGTGTATGGAAACTGTTATAGCCCTGATATGGCTCTACACAGTCGACTAGGCTTTAAGCAACAATAAGAATAAGAATAATTCTGACATGAATAGACGGTGAGCTGTGAGGTCAGCAGTTCTGTTTATAAACATGAATGAATCCTTAATTTAGGCTGACGTGTGCCTACGACACAACATTCTCGTCTGCGATTCGACCCTTTGTGTGTTGGGTAATCTCGATAAAAGCCAAGCGTCATTAGAGGTATCGTATAGTGGTGCCATTCAGCCCTTCAACAGGGAGGTTCCACCAGAGTCTCAAAGAGAAGGCTCTTGGCCGTCATTACACACATGAAAGGGCCAGAAACATGGAAGTAGAGATCGGTAATTCGTTCTGTATCCATGTGGTATCTCGCTCTGTCGGCCCGGCGGACACAGTTTATGTAGAGAGCTCAGGACCGCGCAGACTGCATGTTTTTTTTTTTTATTGCTCGGAGATGCATTGTGCGCGTGCATATTAACAGTTGTCATCGATCAAACTAGTACACTGTTCACCAGCAGCATGTTAATTATGCACTGTTTAAGGAAACAGTGGACAACAGACCCCCCCCCCCCCCCACACACACGCACACACACTCATAACAACAACAACAACAACAACAACACAGCATACAAATACAAACAAGCACAGTCACGCCGTGTTCGATCTTAATTCACGTGCGATCAAACCACTGATTTAACTATCTTTGAATATGACAGCATTTTGAAACCAAACCAGCGAAACTGTGTGGTTTCCAGAGCCAGAAAAGTCAGGTAATTGCGAAAAACCAACAAAATCATGTAGTTGCCCAAATGAGCAAAATGACGTAGTTGCCCAAACCAACAAAATCGTGTAGTTGCCAAATCCAACAAAATTGTGTAGATGCCACAACCAGCAAAATCGTATTGTTGCCAAAACAACAAAATCGTGTAGTTGGCAAAACCAACAAAATCGTGTTGAAACTTTGCCAAAAATCAGGAAAGTCGTATAGTCGCCGAAACCTGTTAAGTCGTGTCGTTGCCAATCTCTTTAGTTCACGTCTCCGTCCCGTGGATGCGTTTCAAAGGAAATGCGATGAATCCGGAGAGAGAGGACTGTGTTTCTTCAGACAAAGACTGCAGGCATGCTGGTGAATAAGTTCCCCAGATTTTCACTCTCCCTAATCTGCAGGCTTTTGTGGATTGAGCATGTCGACTTCACAGTCTGTGTTTGTTCAGTGGATCCCCAGATTAAAAGCCATCAAGGCTTCATATCCTGAAAATATTGTCGGCGGTTGGTTGGTCATAGAGAACCCCCACACGGCTTGAAAATAATGTCAACGATATACTTTGAAGAACAAAAAAAGGTTTGATTTAAAACGGGTCGAATAACCCCGGCGTTTCCGTCATGAACACGTCTTCGGGGTATAATGGTGTTTGCTTTTGGTGATGGTCTGGACTGTTTCGTGTGTGGAGGATTTATTGATCGTTTCTGTGTGGGGTGTACGATGCTTTTAGCGGTCATATTTTGAATTATTGAGTGCCTGCTTTGTTTGGGACACAGCGCGCGCGTGCACGGTCAAGCTTTCCCCGAAGAAATGCGCAGTTCCTTTTTAAGCTATCATACCTATACACAGGCAGGCGAAGCGCCCATCCGGGTCTCGACACACACACCACGCACCACATACACGCACGCACACTCATGCATACACACACAGCACCACAACATCCAAAAAGCACAGACACACTCAGACAGAGCACCACACACATACACACATAACACACACATAACACACCAACACATAACACACACAACACACACCTCACGCACGCACACACACACTATCAACACACACACACACACACACACACACACACACACACACACACACACACAACACAACACAACACCACACAACACAACACAACACAACACAACACAACACAACACAACACAACACAACACAACACAAAACAACACACGCACCACCACACACTTACCACACACACACACACACACACACACACACACACACACACACACACACACACACACACACACACACACACACCACACACACACACACACACACACCTCATGGAGATGGTCGTGAAAAAGTCGATTTGATTGACTACATCGCAGTGAGACCTGTATTTGTTTTCGTTCTGAGATAGAGCTGATTGTTACGCTGTCTTTTAACTATTCACTTGTGTACGGACATATCTTCGTCCATTGTGTGCATATGCTTGCGCGCGCGCGCCTGCGTGGTAAATCTTGGGACTATTTTGTGTTTGTGAAAGTACTTATTTTATGGCTCAACAAATTGTGCTAGACAGATTGGTTTACAACAAATGCTTGTGTACATATTGTGTATTTGTCAGTAAGTGCGGTCATAATTCTGTGCGTGTCTTGCCTGTCCGTCCGTTCGTTACCTGTCTGTGTGGGAGGGAAGACTAACAGACTGACTGACCTACTGACTTCTCTTTCAGTTTGTTCCGAATTCTTTTACCCATTTGTCCCTGTCCAGTGATAAATTAATGGTTATTTATAATGCATTACACCAAGGGTTCTTGAGATCTCGCTACTGTGTCCCACCCCATTATCCCCCACCTTTCCTTCTACCTCACCCCTCCAAAGATAGGATAGGATTTATGTTTATTTCTTTTCGTTTGGAGAGATGTGTGTCTGTCTGTCTGTATGTTTGTGACACAGATGTTAGCAAGATTATTTCAGCTCTTTTTGAACGGATTTTTTTGGTACCAACTTTTGGTCAAAGGTGTAGACCGTTTAGGAGTCGCGAATGTGTCACAGTTGATAGTCATGACACCACGGTAAAGATCACGGACAAATAAAAAGCGTATAATCAGCATTTTAAGGAACTTTGACAAATATATACATTCTGTTTTTTTCTGTTGTGAAATTCTGCCTTTGTTTTCGCGTCATGAAAAATATGAAAATTTTATTTCGTATGAAGCTTCGTCAAGGTCACAGTAACATTGAGAAGTACAGAATATGGAATTTGTGTAGTTATTCTTATAAAAAAAGGAGAATGGTTTGACCCAGATGTTCGTTTGTTTCCCTGTCGTTGTGAATGCATTTTT
This sequence comes from Monoplex corrugatus, assembly GCA_030674185.1. Taxonomy (NCBI): domain Eukaryota; kingdom Metazoa; phylum Mollusca; class Gastropoda; order Littorinimorpha; family Ranellidae; genus Monoplex; species Monoplex corrugatus. Next base: position 42,955,445 of record JAPXFY010000017.1, read on the forward strand.
GGTTGCCCTGTCAGAGCAGATTAAAAAAAAAAGCCAGGGTTGGCTCTCTTTTGCCGTGAGGTCTCTAACATGCATTAAATGCATATAACACACAGGACCTCAATTTATCGTGTCAGAAAGACTAACGCCCAGACCACACTCAGGGTCCAGGAGAGGAGGGCGAAAATCCCGGTCTACCTGGGAATCGACCCTGCGACTTGAGCTACTGTCGCCTCCTAAGCAGGCGCTGTGACCACCGGGCCCCCTGTGAACTACTTACATGCTGTATTGTTATGTTTCATATAATATTGTTGTAGTGTGGTACATGTGTCTGGCTTTGATGTTTCGAGTCAGTTAATCTTTCAATTACTAAATGAGTTCAACTTCGTGTCTTTGATTGATAGGATTTGGATCGTCGTACGATCAGCAAGTTTTGGCGTCATATGCTCCATAATAATACATTGTTTGGGTGTCTGTTTTTGTCATATATTCATGGAAATTATTTTTGTATATTAATAACGAATGAATAATAATGGCAATGATGGAGACGTGCGTGTTTTAGCATTTCGCCCCCCCCCCCCCCCTTCTCTCTCTGTCTCTGTCTCTCTATCTCTATCTCTGTCTGTCTGTCTGTCTCTCTCTCTGTCTCTCTGTCTCTCGCACTCTCACTCACTCACTAACTCACTCTCTTTTTCTCTGTCTGTCTGTCTCTCTGTGTGTGACCTTTTACCCCTATTATGTAAAGTGCAACGAGCATGCTGTGATATGGACTGTTTGCGCTATACAAATGGAATTCTTCTCTTATCATTGACACTACCGATACTCAAATTTGGTATTATTCTTATGCTTTTATGTCGTTATAGTATATCTGTATTAACATGGACACTTTATGGGTGATATAACGTACTTGTATTAGTGTAAACCCTTCCGTAGACAAGGGCTGGATGTGAAAGTACGTTAGTCTGCTTGTGTCACTACTCTCGGAAATATGAATTTCTTCTTGTTGTTTATTCTTTGTCTTCCTTTTTCTGTTTCTCTGTCTCACACACACTGTTAGGATTACATGTATAATGATACTACAGCAACGCTGGATACCACTAGTACAGCTTCTCTTGATGATGATGATGGTAGTAAATGTAATAACCAGGTCATATAAGTAGGCAGTTAAGTTTGCTACTGGTAATGTCAATGACCTTATTAGTACTGAACCATTAGCTGGCACACATGTTCCTACACTAGTATGACCCCGAATATTTTCCCCATTGTTCATCAGTGGCATATGAACACACGAACATTTTAGTTTTAGCCTGAAGGGGAATAGCGGAAAATGTCAGCTGGCTGTTGCCATAATTAACAGCTGATGGTAGTTGGCCTATGGTGTGGTCTTCTGTATGAAAGCATGACCATGACCTCTATGTCTACACAAGTACATGTCACCTGTGTCAGACTGCATGGGAAGCTGTGAATGGACACAATGCTGTGTTCACAGTTGAGAACGATGAAGCAGTGAGGAAGAAGATTTCACAGTGTTGGCCCTCAAGTTGTGAGATGTTTGCAACTTTTCACCCAAACGAACTTCGGGTTGTAAGAAAAACGTTCAAACTATGTATCAAATCTGATAATTCGGAATGTGTTCAAGAGGGATTCATCGCACGTAGACAATTCCATATGTGCTCTGGCCCAGTCTGCCATTGATTCATATGTGTCACACTTCTTGAGGCTGCGCAACACTATGCGCATGCAAAATCTTGAAATGTGGAAGAGTAGTGGGTGTTGGAAAGGGACCAGTGAAACATTAAGCTGACTCCACCAGAATAATAGCATTACGATGGGCAGCATGCTGCGGGCTGGGATTGAACTCGAGATATCAGATCTTGAGTCAACAAACTTACTAGTAAACCTGTGGCTCACCTGAGGGTCAAACCTACGACCTCTGCTAGTAATAATCAGGACACACAGTAAGTGCACACCGAAACGCCGTCTTACATCCAAGGGACTTCTTTACGACTGCCGATTTCTGGAAGGCTATCATCTCACGTGATTGCAGTCACAACCCATGGAGGGTAATATGGCATATAACATATTCCTCGAGTTTCATTCATGTCTTTGGTGTAATTATTTCCAGTCCAACACAAGTGCGACTGCCCGCGTTCAAGCAAACAGGAACCATAAAAACACGAAAACAGAATCGGAGCGGGACGAAGCAGCAGGGTAGTTTCAGTCTTTTTCTCCTAATTTTTGTATTTGGTGTTTGTTCCTTTGTTGTCGTACATTTACGCTTGACAAAGACCAGTAGGCCGAAAATTTGTGCTAATTATTCCCAAGTTGTGTCATGAGTATTTTTGTATGTCAGTATAACTTTCACGTTAATGTGACGATGAATGGTTTGTGATTACGATGATTGAATATATAGCTTCAGGCAGCTGTTTTCCTTCTTTCTAATGTTCTACGTGATCATGCTGGGGGAATGGGGTATCTTGTGTGTTTAAGAGAGAGACAACGTGTTCTAATGCTGGTGGCAAGCGTCATAATTGGCATGAAAACAACTTTGGTGTCATTCCAACATTAGTGAGGAGAAGGAAGGTGGAGGAGAAGAGATAACTGGGACAGGTATACTTGGCGAGTATTCAATACATATGACACGGCGTCTCTCCATTTGTCCAATTCCATTCTGTTGCTCCACCCTACTTTTCTCTCAATATAGAACATAGTAATGGCTGTTTTATCGAAATGTTTAGGACAGTTGGTTTTCTGTATCACCGAGTTATTTTGTATCTGTTCACAACACACACACACACACACACACACACACACACACACACACACACACACACACACACACACACACACACACACACACACACACACACACACACACACACACACACGCACGCACGCACGCACGCACGCACGTACCACCACCACCACCAACAACCACTATCACCACCACCATAATCACCATTATCATCATCATTATCACCTCAACCAACACATATTAATTTCTCTTTCCGAGATGCGAAATAGTTGTGAATACGAACCACCACGATGTATTAATGTCGTCAGAATCAGCTCTGTGAAAATACAAACAACAAGATGCACAGCAAGCACATCATACACAACAACACACACAACAACAACAACAAAACGCCAGGGGCAGTTTGGAACGATGACATGTTGTGGCATGTTAACATAAAAACTCGAACGGTAGTCTCCCTTGCTCAGTCCAGGGGCAGGTTACTTGTGGTAGGTAAGCAGAATGCTGTCGGCAACAACACCTCTACTGGGGGGGGGGGGGGGGGATGTTTGCCTCAACAGCCACAAGTCTGCAAGGGCGGAGTACTACTGGCGTGTTTGGCCAGAAAACACCCAGAGTTACCTATCTTGGCAAGCTGGCTTGAAAAAAATAGTTAAGTCATATTTTCGATGCTCACTTCTCTTTGGTAAAACACGCTTTTTGCGTAATTGTTGTTTAAAGACGTACCGTTGCAAATAAGTAGGTCAGAATCGTTAGTGGATTTCCATGAACCCCAGTGGGGTACCCATGCACAAAACTGGATTATTAAGTCACGTCTGTAACTTTTTCTCAAACCATTGAACTCTTTGTGGTGCGTGGAGCTTAGGACCTGTATCCTTAAGTCATCCTCCATCGTCTTCTGGTTTCTGGCCTCGTGTTTTCCGCACGAGTTATGATCCATAAGTTGTGTCACAAGACTGTCTCTTTTGGTCTCTTTAGGGACGCCATCTCTCAACCTCCCTTATGCTGGGCATTCCATTCTCGGGCTTGCTCAGGGTATTCCAGTCTCGTGCTTGCTTAGGGCATTCCAGTCTCGTGCTTGCTTAGGGCATTCCAGTCTCGTGCTTGCTTAGGGCATTCCATTCTCGTGCTTGCTTAGGGCATTCCATTCTCGTGCTTGCTTAGGGCATTCCAATCTCGTGCTTACTTAGGGCATTCCAGTCTCGTGCTTGCTTAGGGCATTCCAATCTCGTGCATACTTAGGGTATTCCAGTCTCGTGCTTGCTTGGGGCATTCCAATCTCGTGCTTGCTTAGGGTATTCCAGTCTCGTGCTTACTTAGGGTATTCCAGTCTCGTGCTTGCTTGGGGCATTCCAATCTCGTGCTTGCTTATGGTGTTCCAGTCTCGTGCTTACTTAGGGTATTCCAGTCTCGTGCTTGCTTGGGGCATTCCAATCTCGTGCTTGCTTAGGGTATTCCAGTCTCGTGCTTGCTTAGGGCATTCCAGTCTCGTGCTTGCTGGGGGCATTCCAGTCTCGTGCTTGCTGGGGGTATTCCAGTCTCGTGCTTGCTTGGGGTATTCCAGTCTCGTGCTTGCTTAGGGCATTCTAGTCTCGTGCTTGCTTAGGGCATTCCAGTCTCATGCTTGCTTAGGGTATTCCAGTCTCGTGCTTGCTTGGGGTATTCCAGTCTCGTGCTTGCTTAGGGCATTCCAGTCTCGTCCTTGCTGGGGGGTATTCCAGTCTCGTGCTTGCTTGGGGTATTCCAGTCTCGTGCTTGCTTAGGGCATTCCAGTTTCGCGCTTCTCTAATGATACAGGAAGTTCTTCGCTGAATCTTCTAGCGCCTGTTCGATAACATGACAAGGGTCTTTGCTGAACTTTGTCATAACGCTTGCTTGGTGATGAGGGAGGAATTTTGCAAAACCTTTGAACGCTTGCATGATGATGTTGAAGGTCTGTTTGCTAAGCCTTCCCGTTGCAAACTTGTTGTGATGTCAGGAAGGCTTTTTGCATAGTCTTCTAGCACTTTACTTGATAATGTAGCAAGTCTTTTTGTTGAACCTTTTTAGCACTTGCTCGGTGATACGGACATACCCTTTGTTGAACCATCGAGCGCTTTACTTGATAATGTAGGAAGACTTTACTGAGCCTTCTAGTTCTTGGTAATGTAGGGCTATAAGCAACATGAACGGAGCTGAACTATTCGATCTGGTGAATTTGTCACCCTCCTCCCATCATCCACAGACACAGACACACATACATACACACATACACATACACAAACCACACACACATTCACCAAGACACTTACACACACACACGCTTACACACACTCACACACACACACACACACACACACACACACACACACACACACACACACACACACACACACACACACACACACACACACACCTCACACACTCTCTCTCACATAGACGCACACACACACAGACACACACACACTCACACACACAGACACACACACACACACACTCACTCACACACACACACACACAAAGTACTAAAAGTATTGCACAAACATAACAAGCAACAGGTTGATCGAAAATATTGTAGATTCCAATTTATATTTACTTAACAACGGACACGTTACCCGGATCCCCGATATACCAACCCACAGACCCACAGCTATCGACCTCACTTTAATCTCACCATCCCTAGCCCCAAACGCCACGTGGCAAACAGAGGATGACTTGTTGGGATCAGATCACATCCCCATACGTCTTACCCTAAACCATACTACTAAAATAGACGCCATGCCACAAGATAGTTTACCCAAGTTTAATTATAAAAACGCAGACTGGATCAGTTTTAAGGCAATCCTTGAAAAGACAAGAACAGATCTATCTGAAGCAATGAACATAAACGACATGTACGAAGTTTTCTGTAACTCACTGTTAAGAGCTGCTAACATTTCAATTCCAAAACTTACAGTGTCGAAAATAGGAAAACATCATGGAAATGTCTGGTGGAATGAGGATTGTCAAAAGGCAGTGAACGAAAAGAAAGAAAAATACAAAATCTATTTAGCAAACAGGTCACCTGAAAATCATACAGCGATGAAAAGTGCCAACATTAAGTGTAACAGAATCATAGAGCAAGCCAAAGAACAACACTGGACGTCTTTTTGTAAATGTGAAGTAAATGACCACAAAGACATGATAAAGATTTGGGAAAAACTAAAATTAATGAAAAACGGGATTAAGTTGCCATCAATTCCAGTAAAGCTAGAAAATAACCCTTTTCCTAGCTCACTGGAAAAAGCAGAAGCTTTTGCAGACGTGTTTGCTGAGACCTGTCGTGTAGAAGGACTTCCTGTCTCTAGTAGAGACTATAGGGAACGAGAAGAAAAGAAAGATGTATATAAGGATCCTGCCTCTGATAATACTCACTACATGAATGCATCGCTCACACTTCAAGAATTAAAAGATGCCATTCAGTCCCTTCCAAGTAAAAAAACGTCAGTTGGACTAGATGCAATTTCCAATGAGATGCTGAAAAATTTACCAGAAAATTTTATAATTTTGCTACATGACATATTTCAAAAATGCTGGAATAGTGGGAAAATGCCCAACAACTGGAAAGAAACGATAGTGGTTCCTGTACTAAAATCAGGTAAATGTAATACCGATCTGAAAAACTACAGGCCAATTGCATTAACATCACACGTATGTAAACTAATGGAGAAAATAATCTTAAAGAGATTGATGCACTATTGTGAAAAGAATAAAATAATACCAGTAAATCAGGCAGGATTTCGAAAAGGCAGGTCACCAGTAGAAATCCTAACAAAGCTAACTACTAACATAAAACAACAATTTGCAAGACGTCAATGTGTTTTAGCTACATTTTTTGATATAACGAAAGCATACGATCAAGTGTGGCACTCCCGATTGTTATTCAAATTTAAAAGTATTGGGCTGACAGGTCACATTTTTGACTATGTTAAGTGTTTCTTAGAAAACAGAGTATTTCAAACGAGGATTGAAAATGTATATTCCACGAAACGAATTCTTCAAATGGGTATCCCTCAGGGATCCGTTATAGCTCCCCTTCTTTTCATGATATTAATGCATGACTTACCCAGTAAAGTATCTAAGCATGTAGTTTTAGCTCAATATGCTGACGATTTATGCATGTGGATGCAGGTAAATATGAAAAGGAAAACTCCTTTGCGCTGTATTAATTATACACGCAAATGCTACCAATTAGAACTTGATAAAATAGCACGATACATGGTAGAAAATGGGTTACATCTATCCCTGGAAAAATCGAAAATAGTTTTATTTAATAATGGAGCTAACCCAGTAAATCTTCCCACTTTCAAACTGGGAGATACTCTTCTTCAGTTTAATGAGTCAATTAAATTCTTAGGAGTTTTTCTTACGGCAAAATTATCTTGGAATCAGCATATTGAATACTTATTAACCAAAGCTCAAAAAAGTTTAAATTTCTTAAAAATAGTTCGCAAACAGGCATGGGGTCAAGATTCATCAACACTTGTTCATCTTTGTAAATCGCTTGTTAGATCTAAATTAACCTATGCCCAAGAAATCTTCTTCAGTGCACCGAAACACTTAATGAAAAAACTGCAGAGCATAGATTGTAAAGGTTTCAAACTTGCACTGGGTCTTCCAATGCATGCTTCCTGTCTTCGCACATATACTGAACTCAAACTGTTGCCACTTGATGAGCAAAGGAAAGTCGCTTCTACTAAATTTTTGTTTAAGACACACCACTGTAGAAAACATCTCTGAAACAGAAATTAAACTGAGATCAGATATCGACTTTCCAAAAAGAGCTAAATCAATATCTTCACAGTCACTCTTGCAACATACACATCTGACGTCATGAAAGGTTCAGGAATTGATCTACACGTAGATCCTGTATCTATAAGACCTTCCTTTTCGCCAGTACCCAGTTGGGAACTCCAAAGAGCACAATTTGACGTACATCACACTAACTTAAAAAAAGGAGACAATGTAAACTTACTGGCAAGTCAGGTTAAATGTCATATAGACGACTTATATTCCGATCATTTGAAAATTTACACTGATGGATCAGTAATTGAAAGAAAAGCAGGCTCAGCGTTTTTAATACCTGCTCTCAAAATTGAAAAATCTTTCTACATAGGACTTGATAAATCTATCTTTACAGCTGAACTTTTTGCAATATTAATGGCTTTAAACTTTATGATAAGTTTTCCTAGGACAATTTTTCAAACACTTTTTTGCGTGGATTCAAAATCAGTACTTCAGGCTCTTGAATTATCAAAATTACAAACAAGATCAGAAATGATTCTGGAAATTAGTCACTTGATTCATAATTTATCTTTAAGAGGCACTGATATTACTTTCTGCTGGATACCTTCTCATAGTTCTTTTCGTTATAATGATAAAGTTGACAGGGCTGCCAAACGGGGAGCTAATAACTCACCAGATTCAAACAATATCCAGCTTTCTCTCTCGTTGCACGAGAATTACACTTTAGTAGACAACTACGTCTGGAAGCAGTTCCAATTAAAACAGAAAAAGTATGATAAATGTCACATGAACTTTGAAATTAGCAAAATACTTAAGCAGCTTCATGCCAGCAGAATTATACAATCCCTTATGTATAGATGGAAACTTGATGCATTCAAAACAAAATACACCAAGAACATAGTATGTCTGTGTGGAAAGAAGATAACACATAGTCATATTCTTTCTTGCGTTAAGGTAAAACGACATATTCCAACACTATCTATGAGTACAGTTTCTGATATATTTGCCTCATCATCATTACTGTATGAATTTTTTGTTAGCCTGTCAAAAAGTCCTATAGCGAATTACCTTTAAAATGTTATTTCACTTGTTCACTGTTATGGTTAGTCAATTATTAGTTTTATTTTTTTCTTCGTTTCTTCCAGATATTTATCAATTTTGTTTGTTAGTTTGTTTAAATCGTTAATTATGGTAACATTATTTGTTAGTTTTACCTTCCCCTCTTCAAAACAGTTGTTTTCTGGATCATCTTTTCTCAAGTTCAAAATTGACAATTTTCAAATATTCTCTTCACTCCTCTTATCACCCCCCCCCCCCTTTTTTTTTTTTTTTTTTTTTTTTTTTTTTTTGTCTAAAATCACTTTAGTGAATAGACATTAAATCAAAGACCACCACCACACACACACACACACACACACACACACACACACACACACACACACCACACACACACACACACACACACACAAACACACACACACATTCACCAAGATAAACACACTGACACACACTGACACACACACACACACACACACACACACACTTTCTTTCTCTCTCTCTCTCTCACACACACACACACACACACACACACACACACACACACACACACACACACACACACACACACACACACACACACACTCGCAGACACGCACAGAGACATACACACACACAGACACACGCACACACACACGCGCGCGCGCGCGCACAAAACACACACACACACACACACACACACACACACACACACACACACACACACACAACACACACACCACACACCACGAACCCAGCAGACTTAGCACCCCCCTTTGTATAGGCTAGTCGCACCTTTCCTGGTCTCTCCTCTCTCCCTGAGGAACAATACATAGAGACTTACCTATCGATTTTGGCAAGCCCTGAATTCCTCAGGAGGAGCAGAAAGAAGAAACTGCAAAAGGTGTGTGTATGTGTGGGTGCGAGAGTCTCTGTCTCTCTCTCTCTTTCTCTCTCTCTCTCTCTCTGTGCGTGTATGTATGTGTGTGTGTGTGTGTGTGTGTGTGTGTGTGTGTGTGTGTGTGAGTATGAGAGAGAAGGGGGGAGAGAGAGAATGGGAGAAAGAGACAGAGAGAGTGTGTATAGATGTGTGTGAGTGCGTGTGTGTATGTGAGAGAGAGAGAGAGAGAGAGAGAGAGAGTCGGTGTGTGTGTGTGTGTGTGTGTGTACGTGTGTGTGTACGTGTACGTGTGTGAAGGACAGGTAAGAAGACGAGTAGAGTTTATGCGTGAATGTGTAATATGTGTGTGTGTGCAAAGCACTCGTACATGTGTGTGTGTATGTATGTGTGTGCTTACGTGAATGTGTGTGTTTGTGTGTAGGTGGGAGGGACAGGTAGGTATGCAGGTAGACAGGTAGAGAGGTAGAGGGCACGTGTGAGCGGCGGTCACTGTTTGTTTGACATGGCTGGCTTCCGGGTGTGCCCTTTGTACGGGTGTGTCTGGCCCCCTGGGTCCGGAATGGTAGTCATGGAAGGAATGAAGCTGTTGGTACAGGAACAATACCTACCTACCTTGCTTTCTTTAGGGGTACAAAGGGGAGTCTGAGTGAATGTGAAGATTTTGTCTCTTTGCTTTTTACCTTCTCTCCGCTCTTGTCTTTTCTGGTGGTCTGAGTTTTCTCTCCTCGTTTTCATCCTCCTTCTTTCTCTTTGTCTGTGTTCTTTCTCTTTGTCTGTCTTCCTTCTCTTTGTCTGTCTTCCACCCTCGTCCCCCCCCTCTCATTTTCTTTGTCTGTCTGTCTTTCTCCCCTTATTCCTCTTGTTTAGTTTTTTTGTCTGTCTGTCTGTCTGTCTTCTCTCGTTCCCCCCCCCCCCCCCTCTTTCTTTTTGCCTTTCTATGTCTGTGCCTGTCTTGTCTTTGTCATCCCTGATTCTCTTTTCCTGTCTGTCTCAGATGACAACAAATGCTGTTACTCTAATGTCTTTAATTCTTATGCCTTATTGACTCACTCTTTGATTTCCTTGTCATATATTATTGATTTTCTTTGAATGCTTCGTGTCTTGGAATTCTTGATTTATCGATGTAATTTCTCTTCTATGTTTGTAGTTTTAGTCGTTCATATAAATTACAGAACGGCAAACTCGAAAAAAAAAGGCTTTTACACAATAATTTCTACTGTTGGAAAATGAAGTATTATTTTCATTGTCATTCATAATTGAACGTGTTTGGAACTTTTTCGTATTTGTGTTTGCCTGTTATGAAAGCAGACCCGTATGTTGATAGGGCTGGATGCTAAAAATATAAGCCATTCAAAATTCTTTCTCCCCTCCCCCTCCCCCTGTCTCTCTTGTTATTTTTTCTTTCTTGTTTTCTTTCTTTCTTTCTTTCTGTCGTCTCAGTCCTCTAAATTGCATTCTGTTCTACTACATTCTGCTGTGTTCCTCTGTTCTTGTATAAGTGCCGTGCATGGATTGCAACTGGCGTGAAAGGTAGAAGTGTTTGATAATAAAACAGTGTAGGAGAGGAATCATAAGGTCCTTTGTCATTGAGAACATGCTGAGTTCACATGTTGGGTTCCTACTTTGCCACTGAGAGCATGTTGACTCTTTTTGTGTTGGTTCCTGTAATACGTGATATTTTAACCCTTTGACTCCGTCACCCTGTCTGCCAGCATCCTGCATTTTCAGTCTTGAGGGCAAAGTAAAAACTTAACCCTTTCCTGCAGAAAGCTGGTGGATAGGGTGAGGGAGTGAAAGGGTCAAGTTTTTGCAGCTTGTGGACAGGCTGCAGAAGTGCAAGGGTCAAGTAAAGTATTTTAACAGCCTCGGTAGCTCGGTTGTTTGGGGATAATGCAGATGTCGTCGGTTCGACCCTCTGGTGGGCCTTTAAGTTTTTGTTTTAATGTTTTGTTGTTGTGATATGTTATTTTTATATAGACTGATACAAACATAGACACTAGCATATCATTATCATCATCATCATCATCATCATCAATCATCATCATCATCATCATGTGCCCTGCCGCATGGCGTTGGCGATCATGGCCCTCAACACGAACCTAGCCCTTGTCGCTGCAATTACATCTCCCACCCTCTCTGTCTTCAGCCACCCTGCAAGTCCGTCCAACATTTTCTCTATGGGTCTACCTGGTGTTCTCTTTCCCTCATAATAGCATATAGAACCCGTAAAGTTAGGTAGAACCTTAAGACCTTGTCGGCTTCCTTCGTTTATGTGCAGGCTTGTATGGCTTTTGTCATGATTATTCTGGATCCTTTTCCATCACATGGGATCAGCGGCATAGGTGCATATGGAATTAACTGCGAGCGTGCAAACACGTTGTCTTACGAAAAACTTGTGCTGAAACTTGTGTAAATGTTACTAGAACGTCGGGTAATATATAATGTATTATGCCACGGTCTTTTTTAGCAAACTGAAATTTATCGAACGAATTTCTCTTCCAATGCTGATTATTCTGCTCCACATGGTATGTAAAAGGACGATCGCATTCGACTGGTACGTCAAAACACACAATCAAGCCACTCTGCATAGACCAAAAACCGAAATGAAACCGGCAGTACGATTTAAAACAGCATTTTAAGGTTAAGGTTGTCCATGAACCCCGAGGTTGTAGGGGGAGTGAGGTGAGGTGGGAGAGACCTCAACTTCTCTTTGGACCAGCAAGTAGAACTTAGCAACGGCAGACACGAAAATATGACCAAACATTGTTATACCACGTCATTGTTTTTACCGTTGGGAAATTAAAATCGATCAGTCAGTCAATCATTATGAGGACAAGTTCTATTTCTTCTCCCTCGCTACTTAATCTTCCATAATCCTAAACAGGGTCAGGTATTTTTTCAAAGCTGAGGGGTTAGATCATCTCCCACATGTTTTTCTCCGGCGAGAATTATGCTGGTGCAAACTGGCAGAGTCAGGAATGGAAAGGGGGAGCTCTACCTCTACACCAACCAGGTCTTGGAGCATTGCGCACAGACTACTACCTGTAAGCGAGACAAAGAGATAGTAGGCACAAGTGCTGGCACTATACAGGTGAGAAGAAATGTGTTTCAAAAAAACACGACTGTTGCAGAGGAATCTCTTTGGCGGATAAGCGGACTTTGACCTTTTGTTTATCGTGCCCCCTCCCTTCCCCTCACTTGTTTATCATGCCCCCACCCCCTCCCCTGCCCCTTGATCTCCACACAAACACACACACCTACACCAGCAGTCGTTCTGCAATCTCGCCCTACTTATTGCTTGCTGCTTTATACCCAAGCCCCCACCCTCCAGTAACATCCAGACCAGAAGTCTTCCATCCGCTACCCGTCCTGAACATACAGAGATTCCTTTAGCACAGAATGTGTGATAGGACACAGTCGCAAAGCAAGACATTAGGCACAGATTATTGTAACTTTTGTGTCTGTCTCTGTGTACGCGTGTGTGCCTGCATACATACTGTTAGTGCGTGTAAGAAAATTGCGCACATGATTTGTAACTTTTGTGTCTGTGTGTGGATGTTTGCATGCATACATGTCTGCGTGACTGTTAGTACGTGTGAGAAAATTGCACACATGATTTGTAACTTTTTTTTGTCTCTCTGTGCGTGCGTGTGTGCATGTGTACATACCTGCGTGTCTGTTAGTGCGTGTGAGAAAATTGCACACATAATTGTAACGTTTTTCGTCTGTCGGTGTGTATGTCCATGCATACATACCTGCGTGACTGTAAGCGTGTGTGAGAAAATTGCACACGTGATTTGTCACGTTTTTGTCTGTCTGTGCGTATACGTGTGTGTATGCACACACACCTGCCTGACTGTAAGTGTCTGTGTGTGAGAAAATTGCACATATATATGTAACTTTTGTGTCTATCTGTGTGTATGTGTGCACGCTTACATGCCTTCGTGACTGTTTGTGCTTGTGAGAAAATTGCACACATGAATTGTAACTTTTGTGTCTGTCTGTGTGCGTGTGTGCATAGCATGCATACCTACCCTCATGACTGTTAGTGCTTGTAAGAAAATTGCACACATGATTTGTAACTTTTGTGTCTGTCTGTGTGTGCGTGTGTGCATGCATACATACCTGCGTGACTGTAAGTGCGTGTGAGAAATATCTTTGTCTGTTTCCTGGATTCGAACGCGGGTTTCTCGCTTAAAGGGCAGGTGCTTGAACCACTAGGTCGCACAATCCACAGTTTTCACTCCCACAGTACAGGTAGACTGCAAGGGCTTGCTCGAGAAAAAAAGAATTGTGCTTACAACCGTCATAGGGTTTCATGCAGGCTTGAAGACTTCAGCCTGCCAGATAATTGCTGGCAGATTTGGGTGGAGCGTATATGGATTTACCAGAGTGGAATGAATCCGTCTTGAACAAACTCCAAACAGCCCCGTCTCCCCCCCCCCCCCCCCCATCCCCACCCTCACGATCTGTGGGTTATGAGATAACCTTTTGCCTTTGTTTTGTTTTGTTTTGTTTGTTGAACTGCGAACCACCCAGACCGTAAGATTTGTACATACACATGTGCTTTTGGCACACTTTTCTTACCTGTGCCTATACATACCCTTACCCGTGTGCGGGGAGATCCGTGTGGAGGTAAACCACCCTAGACAATGCTAAGAATTGCCACCGCCTCGGCACAAGTTCCTGGACATTTTTTGTAACAGTACAAAAAGGGTCCTGCTCTCCTTTCGTTCTTTCTTTTGTCCCTGTTTTGTGGAAGTAACGAAAGGGGAACATGGTGTATTTTACAAATATCACAGAGGGTTTGGTGAGTGTTGACGGGTGGGAACGACAACATAGTCAAGCCATTCTGACAATCTTTCGTTTTGTACCGAAATCTATTACATCAAACAGGCTTTGTGCTTGTCTCGGTTACTGTCAGTACTACCTGCCGATGTGGGGAGTGAGCCCTAAGAAAAACCAGCCCTGGAGAGAGTTGGGCTCCGACAAGTTCAACTTTCCCGAGACACGCTGTCAGACAAAGAATGGACCAAAAAAAAAATGAAAAAAAAATGATTAAAGGCAACATCCAGGCTTTGACACACAACAAACAGAGATGGAAGAGTCTGATGAATGAACAGTTTTTCAGTGCGGCGCCATAATGACTGTTCAGGGAGTTAAGGGAGAAGGAGAAACAGAAACTTACTATGACCTTGAAGAAGCATCGGATGATTTACTAATAATACTTGGACTTGAAGCGAGGACAATGGTAGACTATCACAGCAGTAAAAACGGAGTAGAAATGTTGTCAGGAGATGCTGAGAAAGGGCTGTTGACACACCTTTAAAAAGTACTGATTTTAGGCTTCTATTATTTTAGTCGGTGTGACGCTGATCGTCATCGTGACTTCCAAACTTATCTTTCGCCACTCCTAAAACAGTCCACACCTTTGAACCAATTTTGATAAAGATTCCATTTAGAAACAGCTCCACATATATTCCGGTCGATAAGAAACATTTCCAACCTCCCCACCCTACCCACCTCCTTATTTTAACGGTAAAGGCTGTCCCATAACCCCCGAGGTCGTACAGCAGTGAGATGGTAGATACTCCAACACTTTATTGAGAGCAGCATTATGAAAGAATTGTTGCTCACCGTCTTGTCCTTTTCTTCGCTACTTTATTTTTTCCAAATGTCGAACCGAGTCAGGTACAGATACACAGCTGGGTGTGCTCGATGGCTGCAGACACATACATGTACATTTTCTTCTTAGAATCAGACTAAAACGTTGTGCAGTCGGATTGAAAAACACGAACCAGGTTTCGAGGGATAACGGAGGAGAAAGGGGGGAGGCAAGGTGAAAATTGGTGCGGATGGGGGTGAGGTGGGGGGGGGGAACCAGAGGACGACTTGAGACTTTTAAAAGTACTAAAATCTATTTTCAGCCTCCTCGCATTCACGTCTTTATCATCTCTCTGGCTGTTTCGTCTCCCACCTCTTGGTTCCTGTGTAATACCACCACCACCCCTCTCGCAATGGAGACTAGTGCAGCCGTAGATTGGGGGAGACAATCCGGGTAATTCCATTTACACGCGGGCTGGCTGGCTGGTTCTTGTGATAGAATCGTAGATGGAAAATAGTATGCCTCGAGTTCAAGCCCAGCCCGCAACATAATTATTGGCCTGCGGAGAAGGGTGGCAGAATGGTTCAGACGTTCACCTGCCAGTAACTAAACTCGACGTTCCAGGGTTCGCTTCCAGTAGAGGCCTCGACTTTTCTCCTCAATTTGACCGGAAAATCGAACTAAACGTTTAGTCGTTCGGAAGGGGACGGGAAACGAGTCGAACCTGTGTGCCATCTGGCTGTGCACGCTAAAGATCCCACAGCAGTTGAAAAACGTGAAGAGCAGGGCATTGCCCGACTGCCTTGGTGTAAAACATTGCAGAGATAGGTTGATTTCCCAGGTCCCTCCCCTTGAAGACCAATTAGCTTTCTTTCCTTTCTGCAGTCTTGGTAAAGACAAAAGTGGTGCTGCACTGCGACGACCTGCTCTCAAAAGGAAGAGCAGCCCGAGTGTGTCCACTGTAACTAAAGAAATGAATATGAATATGAATCAAGGGAGAAGAGGTGGCCACGCCCTCATAATGCTAGCCCCGAGAACAGTTGAGGTCTACCACATCACTCCCGTACGAACCC
>JAPXFY010000017.1:42976556-42981556 GCA_030674185.1 Monoplex corrugatus
TGTGTGTGCGCGCGCGCGCGTGCATTTGTGAGTGTGTTTGTTTGCGCGCGCGTCCGTGCGTGTGCGTGTGTTTTGTTTTGTTTTTCTATCTCCCCCGCCCCCTGTTTTTCTTTGATCTGTCCGCTTGTAACATCGTGGGTGTCGGGGACAGAAATCTGACGGTCAGCAGTGACCTGGAAAGCCTGATGAAGTGGAGAGAGACCGTGTATCGTCTTTTCTTGCAATCGATCCTGTATGTCTTCCTTGGTCCGCTTCTCACTTTAACCCTTTGATTCCCTGACCTTATCCATAGCATCCAGCTTCGTCAACCTTGACAGCAAAGCAAATATTTAACCCTCCATAACAGGAAAGCAAAAATTTAACCCTTTGACTCCCTCACCCTGTCCACCAGCTTCCTGCAGGAAGCTGGTGGATAGGGTGAGGGAATGGAAGGGTTAAATTTTTGCTGGTGGTGGTGGAAAGGGCGCGGGGGTCAAAGAGTTAAATGCAGACACTTTTTGTTGTATGCTGTGTGTGTTGAACCAGCTGATGTTGCTGCATTCTAATCCATTGACCAAACCATTTGATTGTTTGTTGTTGAGTATGATTGATGTTCCGACCGTTTCTCTTATCTTGGTGATTCTGATTGTATCTCGTCTGCTCTTGATAACAGCTCTTCTCGAACAACATACTACTCCTCCCCCCCCCCCCTCTTTATTTTTTTTAATACATTAAGTAAAAAAAAAAAGAAGTCAGGAGGAAAAGATAGACACGAAGAACAGGCCTGAAACAAAATTCCATTTATTTTGACTAAAGTAAACTTGAACATGTATGCAAAAGTCTCGGTGGACGGGTATTTCAATGTTTAAGTTCTGTGGACAGCCACCTTGTGACAAGCTCTTGGGAAGGACTTTAATCATGAACTTAACTTTTGATCCCTGGACACTCTTCTAACGAACTAATACTCAGCCAGTCCGCTTTTAAATATTTTTTTTAAAAAGTAGACATGATAAGTACCGCCTACGCACTCCTCAAATGCAACGAAAACATACCCTGCCATTTTGAGTTATAAGGGATGTTGTTGTAAATCTGTGTGACATTGTTTAACCTTACATAGTTTATATGTACACACACATACACATGCACACACACACCCGCACACAAACAGAGAGAGAGAGAGAGAGGGGGGGGGGGCAGAGAGAGGATAACGTTATTAACGAGGGTAATAGATATGGGCTTGGGGGCTTTTATTTATTTATTTTTACAGAGAGCGCGCGCGGCAAGGGGTGGGGAGAGTGAGAGAGAGAGGGGGTAGGGGAGAGAGAGAGAGAGAGAGAGAGGAGAGAGAGAGAGAGAGAGAGAGAGAGAGAGAGAGAGAGAGAGAGAAATGTGTGTCGGCCATAAAAGATAAATCAATCTTTTCCATATACACACATATATACATAAAACAGAAACCAACTCACATCTGTCCATCAGCTCGACAATCACAACATCTGTTGTTGATTTTTCTTGACTGCTCAGGTGACCATGGCATACATTGACGGTGCTGAGGTAAAAACAGCAGGTCGTCTGTAAAAATAGCCATATATATGTGTGATGTTTTTGTTAGTGTGTGGGTGGGTGGGAGTGTTTGGTTGTGTGCATGTGCGTGCGTGCGTGCGTGCGTGCGTGTGTGTGTGTGTGTGTGTGTGGTGTGTGTGTGTGTGTGTGTGTGTGTGTGTGTGTGTGTGTGAGTGTTGTGTGTTGTGGTGTGTGTGTGTGTGTGTGTGTGAAGGTTGGTGTGTGTGTGAAGGATCTGTGTGTGTGTTGTGTGTGTGTGTGTGTTGTGTGTGTGTGTGTGTGAAGGATCTGTGTGTGTGTGTGTGTGGTTTTGGTTGTGTGTGTGTTTGGTTTGGCTTGTTTCGCCGACTCATTTTTTATATTCATTTCAGCGTGCAGACTAGCGTTGGTTTGGAAGTTCTGAATGATGTCCTCTTGATGAAAATCGCAGAACTCTCTGTCTCTGTCTCTCTCTGTGTCTGTCTGTCTGTCTCTCTGCTCTCTCTCTCTCTCTCTCTCTCTCTCTCTCCCCTCTGTCCATCTGTTTGTCTCTCTCTGTCTTGTTCTCTCTCTCTCTCTTTGTCAGTCTGTCTGTCTCTCTCTGTTTCTCTTTCTCTTTCTGTCTCTCTCTGTCTCTTTCTCTCTGTCTCTCTTTTCTCTGTCTCTCTCTATCTCTCTTTCTCTCTCTCCCCCCCTCTCTTCTCTCTCTCTTTCTCTGACTCCCTGTCTGTCTCTGTCTCTGTCTGTCTGTCTCTGTCTTCTCTCTCCAGTTCGCAATCTATTGTAGAATGCCTTATTTGTTTAAGCTTATCTTATTAATGTCATCAGCAAACGAAAGAACCCAACACTCTTTGTTATATATTTTGTTCTTATTTGTACAACGCGTTTAATACTAGACATGCTGTGTCTACGTAATTATCATCTATGTGATTGCACGAATTTGTTATGTGCATCCTCTTTATTATGGGCTGTGACCTGTATGAATAAACCATATGAAATCTGAAGTATCTCTGTGTGGGTGTCTGTTTGTCTCTGTCTGTCTTTCTCTCTGTATCTCTCTTTCTGTTTGTGAGTGTGTGTGTGTGTGATTGTGTTCGTGAGTGAGTGAGTGTGTGTGTGTGTGTGTGTGTGTCGTAAGTGTGTGTGTGTCAAAGTGTGTGTGTGTGTGTGTGTGTGTGTGTGTGTGTGTGTGTGTGTGTGTGTGTGTGTGTGTGTGTGTGTGTGTGTGTGTGTGTGTGTGTGTGTGTGTGTGTGTGCAAGAACACACCATTGAACTTGCTCATGCTCTACTCTATTGATTTGGTTGTCGCTTTATGGTGATATGAGCGAAGCCTGTGAACAAAAACCAGCTGAAACCAAACTCGCATATCAGAAATCAACATTCTCTCATGACATTCGTGCCAGGAAACTAGGGTCTGAAAGCGCACAGTAACCTTTGGGAAAAAAATAGATGAATAAGAATTAAAATATGAACAATAAAATAAATAAAATAAAATAAATTAAAATAAAACAAAATGAATTAAATTAAATTAAAATGAAATGAAATAAAATGAAATAAAACAACATGAAATAAAAATTAAAATAAAACGAAATAAACATAAGGCCGAGTCATCAAATCTTTACGATGAAGTCCATATATGATCAGAAAACGCGTTATCAGTGTGCCACAGATTGTGTCTGGGAACTGCCCTTTGCCCCCCCCCCCCCCACCCCCCCACGAACGACAGAGGAAAACGTGCATTACCTGAAGAGTGAATTTCAAGAGGAGTTGGTTCAAGAGAGGTTCATGGCGCTCGGACAGTTCCATCGGCACTCCACCTAAATCTGCCAGTAATGATTGTCAGACTCCTTGAGCCTGCGCAAAACTCTACTATGCGGATGTATATTTTTTTCAGTAGCTCCTTTTGATCTGCTGGTATGAACAGCTTCTTCTTATGAACTTCAGCAGACCACATTTAGGTACCGTTTTCACTGTTGTGACGATCTACCATTGTCCTCATTTGGCGTCGAGATTTTTTTCATCTTATTGATTCTTCCAAGGTCACAGTGACCTTGAAAAATACAAAATCCGAAATTTCCGGTTTTTTTTGTTTTCTGTAAAAAGGGTTGGTGGTTGGAATGTCTTGACTGTCTTGATTTTTTATGATTTTTCTTTTTTCTTCTTCTTCTTTTTCTTGTCTTTTCTTTTCTCTCTTTTTTTTTTGGGGGGGGGGGGAGGGCGGGGGCGGGAGAATGACAGAAGACGACTCAAGTTAGGTCGGTTCGCGGGGCGGTCTGTAGCTGCATGTACTTTAAGAGCTGGGAGCACAGACCTTCTCCCTCCAAGAAGGGAAAACAAACAGACAAATAACCAACCACCCCAGTAGCCCATGCAACATACCTCCAGCACATGTCAGGAGCCGAGGGGTTTAGATACCGCACCCAGACACGCCCCTGTGACCATGACTAGAGAATTACTCTTTCATACCAACAGCCCCGAAGGAAGGGCACGATGGGAGGGGTGAGATGGGGGAGGGGGAGGTTAGGAAGGGTGGGGGAGGGGGGAGTCGAGGAGAGAGAGGGAGAAGCACGAAACAGAACACCTGGAAGGGAACACCTGAAAGGTGAGGGTCCTTGCGAACCGGTGAATGAAATACCTGCGAGCGCGAGTCGCCTTATCAAAAGGTAGAGAGGCTAGACAGGCTAGCCTAGCCCCCATCCCGTCTGCTGAGCTGAGGGGGCGGTTGCCAAACTTAGCATCAAAGGGGAGGGAGAGGGGAGAGAAAGGGAGATAAGCTTTTTGGTGAAAGAAAGAGTGAGGTTTTGAGAGAGATTGAGAGAGAGAGATTGAGAGAGAGAGAAAGAGAGAGAGTATAAGGGATGTAGATAGGTTTATGACAAAGAAGGGCTGAGAGAAAGAAGGGCTGAGGGTGTATGTGTCAGGGATGTAGATAGGTTTAGGAGAAAGAAGGGCTGTGTGTGTGTGTGTGTGTGTGTGTGTGTGTGTGTGTGTGTGTGTGTGTGGTGTGTGTGTGTGAGAGAGAGAGAGAGAGAGAGAGAGAATATTTATTTTTGAGGCTAGTTGCATACACAGATTAATACTTTGTTATATTGAACCTGTGCCCTTGGAGGGCTGACACTAGTACAAATGGAACTGTAAAATGATATCAGAGAGAGAGAGAGAGAGAGAGACAGACAGACAGACAGACAGACAGACAGACAGACAGAGAGAGAGGATACAATATGTATGAAACATCAGTTATTAGTATTATTGCTTCTGTTATTAAACACAAAAATAAATTGGAAACTATCCACAAATGTACGACTGCTTACACAAAAGATCATGGTGTTTTACGAGGAGAGAGAGAGAGAGAGAGAGAGAGAGAGAGAGAGAGAGAGAGAGAGAGAGAGAGAGAGAGAGAGAGAGGAGTTCGGAGGGGACAAAAGGAAGTCACATCAAAGTGGAACAACTCCAGCGCTCTTTCAGCTTGTTACCCCCCCCA
>JAPXFY010000017.1:42986556-42989056 GCA_030674185.1 Monoplex corrugatus
TGGGGTATTAGTTGACAAAACGGACACAGAAACCAAGAGAAGAACACGCAGAAGAGAGAGAGAGAGAGAGAGAGAGAGGAGAGAGAGAGAGAGAGAGAGAGAGAGAGAGAGAGAGAGAGAGAGAGCTTAACACCATTTCATCACTGAAGGTTAGTAGCATTAGGTCCCAGACAACCTGTCTGCAGCTAGTTCTTGCTGTTATTATTATCATTATTGTTAATATTATTATTGTTATCACTATTATATTATTTATTGTCATCATCATCATCACCATCATTACCACCATCACCATCATCATCATTGTCGTCGTTGTCGTCGTGTGTGTGTGAGAGAGAGAAAGAGAGACAGAGAGAGAGGATAGGTATGAAAAGGATGGACTTACAGACACACAGAGACTAATGGAATTAAAAAGAGATTGACAGCCAGGGAGCGATTGCCAAGTATAGCAAATGTAGATCTAGATAGATTGTCAGAACCCAGGAGAGAGAAAGAAGGATTGTCTTCCTTGCGGTGGTACGAACAGACAGAATCAAACAGACAAGAGAGACTTTAATTGACAGAATAAACTGGTCTGAAATACGACTACAAGGCCTTCCCATTGAAGGAGTCAGATATTAGCAGAGCGCTCCCAATTCCCAGCAATCTTCTTTCTTTCTCCTCTCTCTCTCTCTTCTGTCTTTCTCTCTCTCTCTCTCTCTCTCTCTCTCTCTCTGTGTGAGTGTATGTGTGCGTGCGTGCGTGCGTGTGTGTGTTTTGGTGTGTGTGTGTGTGTGTGTGTGTGTGTGTGTGTGTGTGTGTGTGTGTGTTTAAATCTTTTTCTAGCGCTGTTTTTCGTAAAAGTGTCTTGTTCGTTTACGTTTTGGACAAGACAGTTGGGTTTTTTTCCTGTCGAGTAAAAGGACTGTTTTGTGTGTTCGCTTTTTCTGTCTATCTGTCTGTACTATTTGCAAGGGAGACAATCCATCTTTTCCTCTCTTGGGGCCATGACAACTCTATCAACATTTGGTGTAATAAAGTTGTTACGAAAGAATGATATAAGCATAAAACACAAAGATAGATAGGCAGATACAGACATCATCATCATCATCATGTGCCCAGCCGATGGCGTTGGCTATCATGGCCCTCCATACGGATCTATCCTTTGTCGCTGCAAATACATCTCCCACCCTCTTTGTGTCTTCATCCACTCTGCGGGTCCGTGAAGTGTTTTCTCCTAGGGTCTACCTGATGCTCTTCTTCAATCCAGCTTTCCTGTTTTGACAAGGTGCTCAAATTTCTCTCGATATACATATCTTGTAAATGTTGCTTGTCTTTTCTTAATCTTCTTCATTAATGTTCTTTTTGTGCTTCCCTTTTTCAAGACTGTCTCATTTGTTTTCTTTGGTGTCGATGGAACTCTTTAACAATCTTCTTAGAAACATTTCAGCTTCCGTATTCTTGTTCTGACTTTGTGTGTTAACTGTCCACGCTTCACATACGTACAAAAGTACCGGCTCCCGGTTGAGGAAGAAGAATACATCCTGCATCCGTGTATGTGATAAAACTTACAGTATACAGAACATTTTTTCTTTTGAAAGCGCCAAACTTTTCGGACGATATTACAAGATGAAACTGGAATAAGCAGATCTACAACTGAATGTTTTTTTTTTTTCAATTGAAAGAATGAATCGTGTTTATTCTAACTTTTGTGAACTGGAATAACAAGCAAAAACACAACAACCATAACAAACCCCCAGAATCTTGTTCATTCTAACTACGCGATCACGATATATTGTTGCGAAGCGTGATACAAGTCTCTCAATCCTTTCACTCCCGCAGTCTGTCCATAAACTGGCGGAGGGTGGGGGGGGGGGGGGGTTAACCCTTTCACTCCCTCACCCTTCTCCACTACCTTCCTGCAGCACACTGGCGGATAAGGTGAGGGAGTCAAAGGGTTAATGTCCTCAGCGCATTCTTTTCTTAAAATGGAAAGGAGGAGGAGGGCAGAAAAGCTGGCTTCAGTTAAACCGTTTCACTGAGTTTGCTGGGCCACTTAACAAAACAGGAACCACAAGAGCAGCGAACTAACAGAGAGAGAGAGAGAGTGTGTGTGTGTGTGAGAGAGTGAGAGAAGAGGGGTGTGTGTGTGTGTGTGTGTGTGAGTGGAGAGAGAGAGAGAGAGAGAGAGAGAGAGAGAGAGAAAGAGAGAGTAACAGGACAGTGAGACCTTGGAACATTTGAGCCCATCACGATCTGTCCTGTCTATGTCGGGGTGAAAATAGGGGGTTGGTCGTGTGTGTGTGTGTGTGTGTGGTGTGTGTGTGTGTGGGGGGGGGTGATGTGAGAATGTATGGGCAAACCATAAAAACAACGTCCCAGTATCCAGTAGAAAGCGACGACATTTTCATATCGAGAAACAAAAAATCGTATCTCCTGTCTCCGTCATTCTCTTTCTCTCAAATGAATGTTTATCTTCATTTTCCACCACCCTCTCACGTACCCTAATTCTTCCTGGTATTGT
>JAPXFY010000017.1:42994056-42996556 GCA_030674185.1 Monoplex corrugatus
TTCCTCCCTCCCTCCCTCCCCTCTTGCTTCTTCTGTCTGCCTACGCCTCCCCCCCCCCCCCCCCGCCTGTCTTTCGCTACCTTTTGCTTCTTCTGCCTACCTACCCACCGCTCTTTTCTTCTCACACTTCTCTTCTACCTCTCTGTCTGCCTCCTCTCTCTCTCTTTCGTCTTGTCTTAGGAATCGAAAAACGTAAATTATAACTGAGCCAGCTTGTGCCAAAACGGAAAAAGAATCGAAGTTCACTAGGTCACTGGGCCATTTCTAAAAGAAAAAAACAAACAAACAAAAAACCAACCTCGCTGAAAATAACCAAGAACAAGTCGAGATGAAATGTTCGAGTGAGAGGTTGTTGAAAAATACAAACGGAAAATAATTACGACTACGTATGACATTTGAAGCTTCAGATTTTTTAGTTTGCTTAACCCTTTGTCTCCCTCACCCTATCCATCAGACGCGAAATTAACCTTTCCGTGCCCTCATCACTCTATAGAAGCTGGTGGATAGTGTGAAGATGTTAAACAGGTTAAGTTTTTGCTTTGATGTCATAGTTGATAATGCAAGATGTTGGTAGGTAGGTAGGCTGAGGGAATCAAAAAGGTTAAGACGGCGCGACAATGCTTCAGTGATTCTGTTTGTTTATAAGCACCCCGAATGTAATGTGAGGAAAAGTCCAAGTTGACCTTCGTAGTGACTTTAAAGTGAGGGTGGGGAAGGTATGGGGGCATGGTGCGGGATAGCCAGCCTAGTTTAGAGTTTATTGGGGATGGATTTATAGCACCCGGATATTTCCATATGGCTCCACCCAGACTGCCAGTGATAATCTGGCAACCTACTTGAGTGTGCGCAAAATCTGTGTGCTAGTAAGGTCTTGAAATAGAGAGAGGGATGGAGAGAGAGAGAGATAGGGAGACAGAGGGAGAGATAGGGGAAAAGAGGAGAGAGAAAGGGAGAGAGGGGGGAGAGATAGGGAGAGACTGGGAGAGAGAGCGAGAGAGAGCAAGGGGTAGAGAGAGGGGTAGAGAGAGGAGGGAGAGAGAGGGAAAGAGAGAAGACGAAAGAGAGAGAGAGAAGACAGACAGACAGAAAAGAGAGAGACAGACAGAAAGAGAGAGAGACAGACAGAAAGAGACAGAGACAGACAGACAGAGAGAAAGAGAGAGACAGACAAGAGAGAAGAGAGGGAGAGAGAGAGAGAGAGGAGATGGAATGGGAGAGAGAGAGGAGATGGGATGGGAGAGAGAGAGAGAGAGACAGAGAGAGAGAGAGAGAGAGATGGGATTGGTGGGAACCTATCAACACTGAGTTGACAACACCAGAAAAGATTGAAGCACGAAGACGGGCAGCGCACAGGCCAGTTTTTGTTTTGTTTTGTTTTAATGTTGCGGCTGGGATTAAACTCTAGACATCACATCTTGAATCCGCGGAACTTTCAAAACAACTTATCAGCTGGCGTAAATCAGTTTTCATTTTTAGACCTTATGATCAGAGCATGCTTCCTGAAAGCCGAAGTTACTGTTCTGCTGTTATTTTTTGTTTAAAGCCCAGCTGACTACGTAGTAGAGTCATATCAGGGGCTACAACCGTTTTAAAACATACACAATACTTCAACGAAAAAAAAAAAAAAGGAAAAGAAAATTAAGTACATGTGCACATATCAATGTAGTCGTACACATAAGTAAGGAGATGCCCCTGGCGTTTGGTGACTGGGTAAAAGAGGGAGGATGTTTGGTGATTGGATAAAAGAGGGAGGGCGTTTGGTGACCGGGTAAAAGAGGGAGGGCGTTTGGTGACCGGGTAAAAGAGGGAGGGCGTTTGGTGACGGGTAAAAGAGGGAGGGCGTTTGGTGACGGTAAAAGAGGGAGGATGTTTGGTGACTGGGTAAAAGAGGGAGGATGTTTGGTGACTGGGTAAAAGAGGGAGGATGTTTGGTTATTGGGTAAAAGAGGGAGGATGTTTGGTGACTGGGTAAAAGAGGGAGGATGTTTGGTTATTGGGTAAAGAGGGAGGATGTTTGATGACTTGGTAAAAGAGGGAGGATGTTTGGTGACTGGGTAAAAGAGGGAGGATGATTGGTGATTGGATAAAAGAAGGAGGGCGTTTGGTGACGGGTAAAAGAGGGAGGATGTTTGGTGACTGGGTAAAAGAGGGAGGATGTTTGGTTATTGGGTAAAGAGGGAGGATGTTTGATGACTTGGTAAAAGAGGGAGGATGTTTGGTGACTGGGTAAAAGAGGGAGGATGATTGGTGATTGGATAAAAGAAGGGAGGACGTTTGGTGACGGGTAAAAGAGGGAGGATGTTTGGTGACTGGGTAAAAGAGGGAGGATGTTTGGTTATTGGGTAAAAGAGGGAGGATGTTTGATGACTGGGTAAAAGAGGGAGGATGTTTGGTTATTGGGTAAAAGAGGGAGGATGTTTGATGACTGGGTAAAAGAGGGAGGATGTTTGGTTATTGGGTAAAAGAGGGTGGATGTTCGGTTATTGGGTAAAGAGGGAAG
>JAPXFY010000017.1:43004056-43039056 GCA_030674185.1 Monoplex corrugatus
CCAGTGCGTGGGGTTTTGCAAGGGAGTCTCCCAGATAACTGCTGCAAGATTGAGTGGAACGGATACAGAAATGTCCGGATGCGATGAATCCCTCTTACTTACTCTACACTCCAATCTAGACACCAAACTCTATGGTCCATATGAGATTGGACGCCACTCATCATCAGTCAAGTGGGACCTCCTGGCTGTGTCCAGGGGAAAATTGTAACCGTTGATTGCTCCTTCAAAACAGGTTTGATAGTCTCCCTTCGCTGATGCGAGAAGTGGCAAATCGTCAGCATACCTTTTCGTCCCCCCCCCCCCCCCCCTACTTGGAGAACACAAGCAGTACTCTGATTCCGGCTGGTGCCTACCGTGGCTATCGTCAGTTGTTAAACAAGCCACTACACGAGTGTACACACCTGTAATCAACATAGCGATAGGCCGTAGTGCTAAGTCGTACTGACAGTATAAACGACCACTAACAAAAATCAGGTAGACCCTTGAGTTAGACACAAACTTGTCGTGATAGGACGCATCGAGATAGAGTGAAGAATTCTGAACGGCCGTAAGTAGATCGCGTTGCTAAGTGGACAGAGGTCCTGGAAATAACAGACACTTCCCTATCGTAAGCTTTTAGTGACGCTAACTTCCTACTTCATGTGTTCAGCAGGCTGCTACAGTAACATTACACAGCTTGGATTTTTTTGTCGTAACCGCTCATCTATCTCTTTCTCGTCTCTCTTTCTGTGCATATGGTGTGTGTGTGTGTATGTGTGTGTGTGTGTGTGTGTGTGTGTGTGTGTGTGTGTGTGTGTGTTTGTGTGTGTGTGTGTGTGCGCGTGCGTGTGTGTGTTTGTGTGTTTGTGTGTATACATGCATGTACGTACACGCTTAAATGGTCTTTTTTTTTCTGTATAATTATCTTCATTTTTTGTGTGTGCATACGTTTTCAGGTTAGGCACGACAAAAAGATACACTCTTCAACATCATCAAAAGTCTATCATACTCACACCAGTGCTTAAACAGCCACATGTGCATTACATATTCTAAAGCAGTGTTCGTACATAATCAAGACTTCTGCTTCCTTAACTGTCGGCAGAGATTTGCATATAAAAAAGAACAAAAACAAAGAAAACATCATTTGGGCAGCATTTACGGCTTAACCGTACATTTACACAAATGTAAAAGGAGGATGGGGATTGACAACATTAACCCTTTGACTTCTGCACCACGTCCACCAGCATCCTGCACTGTCAACCATGCTAGCAAAACAAAAACTTAACCCTTTCATTCCTTTACCCCATCCACTAGCTTCCTAGAGGAAGCTGGTGGATAGGGTGAAGGAGTCAAAGGTTAAGTTTTTGCAGTCGGTGGAAAGGGTGCGGGAGTCAAAGGGTTAAAGCTGCTATGGCCAGATAAGTGAGTGAACACATACACAGACGTCGAAGTATGGCGCACCATGATCCAACTTGTCGACAGGGGAAATAGGTTTGTCCAGACAGGTTGTGATTCTCCATCCTATTCCGGGCCTTTCATCTGTGACAGAGACAGATCCACGATCTCTAACTTCTGCCGCCAGGCGTGGCAACTGGGGCCTCCCTGGTCAGAACGGCCAGGGGGGGGGGGGGATAGAGGGAAGGGAGAGGGGATAGAGGGGGGTATGGTTTTGGGGGCTGTCTGTGTAAACTGGGCTAAGCTTGCGAGATGGATTAGGGGAGTTGGGGTGAAGGGCTCTGTCTGGTAGTCTTCTGGACATTTTGGGCACCATCTAAAATATGAAAAGTGTATTATTATATAACACGAATGACACTAAAGGAGCCATCTGTCTACATCCACATGAACTTCCTAAACGTGTTTTGGGGAAGGGCTAATGGAGCGAAAGGCTCTGTTTGGTAAAGTTCTAGACACTTTGGGCACCATGTAAAAAAAAAAAAAAAAAGTATTACTATAACACGAATAACGCTAAGGGAGCTGTCTGTCTACATCCACATGAACTTACTAGATGGGTTTTGTGGAAGGGGTAATGGAGTGAAAGGCTCTGTTTGGTAAAGTTCTGGCGCTTTCGGCACCAACTAAAACTGAAATGTTCACTTAAATTCATACGAGACTGTCGGGGCTATCCATGCTCCCAACTGAGCATGCGAAGGGCTCTGTTTAGTAAAGTCCTGGACACTTTCGGCACCCAACTAAAACAGTGTATAACTGGAATACGTATGAGAAGACTATATGTAGAGGCTGTCTGTCCACATTCAGCTAAGCTTGCGAGATGGATGGGAGTATGTGGAGTACAGCGCTCTGTTTCGTAGGCTTCTAGACACTTTTGGCAACCATTTTATCGAAAGTATATTGCTTAACCCTTTCACTCCCGCACTCCGGTCACCAGCATCCTGCATTGCCAACCATGTTAGCAAAGCAAAAACTTAACCCTTTGATTCCCTCACCCTATCCACCAGCTTCCTGCAGGAAGCTGGTGGATAGGGTGAGGGAATCAAAGGGTTAAATTTTTGTAGTTGGTAGATAGGGTGCGGGAGTCAAAGGGTTAAGTGTGTGTGAAGCTTTGGTCTGGTTTGAGTGATGTCGGGTCATTTGTAAATCACGTCTACTAGCGCTGGTGATAGCAATGTTGATTTAGACACCTTTGACTTAACAGTTACAAAAGTTGCAAATATCAATTGATTACCCTTGACTCGTGTACCAATATCCTGCATTGCAAACCACACTAGCAGATCAAATACTTAACCCTTTGAATCCCTCACCCTTTCCACCAGCTTTCTGCATGAGGCTGGTGGATATAGTGAGGGCATTAAGGGATGAAGTTTTTGCAGTTGGTGGATAGGCTGCAGGAGTCAAAAGGTTTTAAATATGGATTGACCCTCAGCTTCGTCATGGTTATTAAAATAAAAAAGCTCTTTCACCGCAGTTTGTTAAACACTGAGCAGCCAACTTTTCGATTTATTACTTGCGAGCTGTAAACGCGATGTTTTCTCCTTACAGGCATTTCCAGTCTTGTACGTTAGGATTTCACTGTACGTCTGCCAGCTTTTCTTTCTTTCCTTCTTTCTTTTCTATATCGTTGCCCCCCCCCCCCCCCCCTCCCAGAATGAATTCTGTGCATAGCAACCATTGCGTTTTCTCCCTGTGCATTATTCCATTCTGAAGTTGACAGCTATTCCCAAGACACACACTTGGAAGAGAAAAACCTCAAGTCCATTTTCAGATTTCTGACAGACAGCAGCTTTTGTCAGAGCCGTTGGAATCTGAGTGATAAAAACAACTAATACAGACAGTGCCCTTCGTCGCTGATGTTCCGGAAAGCTACCAATGGCTTGACCTCGTGACCTGCACGTGTCCTGATGGAGTGAACAGCTTTGGTGATTGGCTGGCACATGATGCGTCATAGATCATAGACCATTTGTCCAGTAAGGAGGTTTGCGTGGCTACTCTGGAGTGTTCGGGTTTGTCTGTTAAGGCGTTACTAGACCGCAGACTTTTTTTCCGGTTAAATTAATTTTATCAAATCCAAAACAAGTGCCGACTACCCATGTTCAAGCGAACAGGAACCAGAAAACAAAAAAACAAAAACCACGAAAACAAAGTCAGAACGCGTATTTAATACAACCAGACAAGACAGGTGCATGTTTTTGTCAAGCGTAAACGTAAGATCACAAACGAATAAATGAAAAATGTAAAAATTAGGAAAAAAAGACTAAAACGTCCCTGATACTTCGTCCAGTGGGCGAAAAGGGGCAGAGAAGTTTTAGTCTTTTTCTCCTAATTTTTGTATTTGGTGTTTATTCTTTTTGTGATCTTACGTTTACACTTGACAAAGGCCTTGGCCGAAATTTTGCTCCTGTCTTGTCTGGTTGTATTAAGTACGCGTTCTGATTCTATTTTCGTGTTGTTGTTGGGTTGTTTTTTTCTGGTTACTTTTATCAGTCATCGTGCTACTTGGTGATCAGGCGTTCACTTCACGTCTGGGTATCTGCAGTTACAACAGACGCTGTACGACAGATCACTTATTTATTGCCCATTGTGTATTTGGCATATAGGGCAATAAGAAAAACCTCCAATCATGCTTGTTCTTTGCCAGCCTCTGTATGGTACCCTAGGTGTGTTTCAGGGTCTGGGGTTTATCGCCATGAGTTCTTCGTCTTTCTCTCTTGAGTCTTCCTTGTAGTCTGTAGTAAAGGGCAGTCAGGGTGATGTTATTCTGTTCGTTTCAGATGGTATGTCAGATCCATCTCTATCGTCTTTTTCATGATTACTGTGTCCATACTCTGTCTGTCTGTCTGTCTGTCTCTCTGTCTTGTCTGTCTGTCTCTCCGTCTGTCTGTCTCATTCTCTCTGTTTCTGTCTGTCTCTCTCTCTCTTCTCTCTCTGTCTGTCTCTGTCTGTCTCTCTCCGTCTGTCTGTCTCATTCTCTCTGTTCTGTCTGTCTGTCTGTCTGTCTGTCCTCTCTCTCTCTCTCTCTCTCTCGATTGTATTAGGCGAGTTGTTGGTTGGAGATAGCTCTGAGCTGTAAATGGTCAAGCATAATATAGTGGGAGATTCAGCATTTATTGAGGATTACAAATGCTAAAATCATCTATACCAATGATTAAAGATCCCATTATCATAGTAGATGCCTCAAGATTAACTCTTTCACTCTAATACCACATCTTCCCACTTCCTGCAAATAGCATGTTTAAACTTGGGAGTTTGCGTAAGAGACATTGATCGCGCCTGGATAGTTCCATTCGCCCTCTACCCGAATCTGCCATTAATTATCTGACAGGCTCTGAGAGCCTTTGCGCTTGTGAAGTCTTAGAATGGTGAAGCAGGAGTGTGTGTTGGGAAATACGGGTGGGGGGGGGGGGGGACTGGAACCTATAAAACACTAAGCTGACACCTACCAGAATGATAGAAGCATTAACGATAGGCAGCGAACAGGCCGGCTTTTTATGTTGCAGGCTGGGATTGAACTCGAGTCCACGGCTTTAGAAATGGAGCCAGTCTGGAAGCTGGTGAATAGAATGAGGGAGTGTGAGGGATAAGCACAAGTCCTTCTCAGTGGTCAGGTTTTTGAGATTCTTGCTACTTGTTCAAGAGTGCGTGATGGAATCCGACATTGGGAACAAGTGCAAGGGATGAGAACCACTCTCTGCCCACTTGTTGCAATGCTGCTGGAGTGTAATGGATGGGGTCAGCACAGGCCACTCGTACCACTCACTTAATACTACCTGAGCTTTTAGACTTTACAGCTGGTGGTCTGACGTGCAGGAAGAAGGATGGCAAAGAGGGAGGGGGGGGGTCCGGGTGGGTTGGGATGAAACAGTGTTTGTGTTTGTGTGTGTGTGTGTGTGTGTGAGAGAGAGGTGTGTGTGTATGTGTGTGTATGAGAGAGAGAGAAAGAGAGAGAGAGAGGGGTGGGGGTCGGGTTAGGTCGGGCTGAAACAATGTGTGTGTGAGTGTGTATGTGTGTGTATTTGTGTGTGTGTGAGAGAGAGAGAGAGGGGTGGGGTTGGGGGTCGGGGTAGGTCGGGCTGAAACAATGTGTGTGTGTGTGTGTGTGTGTGTGTGTGTGTGTGTGTGTGTGTGTGTGTGTGTGTTAGAGGGACAGGGGAGGAGGAGGGAGGTGGAATGGAGTGGGGTTAAACCGATTTCCCCGTTAGCCAAGAGCTTTCCTAAATTCAGAGATGCTCTTCGCCGTTTAGTTTCTTGTACAGAGCTTAACGCAGTGGTTTCCCGTCTACTTAAGACTTGGAGTTCAGCCACAGGGCTTGGCAAAGATTCATACTAATTTTAGCCGAAGACAGCTGTGTCAAAATAGCTGTCTTTTTGTAAGAGCAGTGTTGACGTTTGCAGAATACAGCCGAGTCAAAAACTAAGCTGCAATAACCTATATGATAACCGTTTCCAGAGGAGGGCATTTGTGTCAAAAACTGCAAATCTTTAGACTGTGTCAAAATCAAATCTGAAGTCTAATTACCGAGTACCGTTATGTCATTGATAAGAAGGGCAGCAACGGGTTTTTTTTTTAATCACTATTTTAACCATTTCCTTAACTTTTAGACTCCTGCACCCTGTGCACCAACTGCAAAAACTTAACCTTTGACTCCCTCATCCTATCCACCAGCCTCCTGGGTAAGGGAGTCACAGGGTTAAGTTTTTGCTTTGGTAGCATGGTTGGCAATGCAGCGATGCTGGTGGACAGGGTGCAGGAGCCGGAGGGTTAACCAGGCTTCTTCCCCCCCCCCCCCGACTGGGTTGGTGGCCCTGTGAACAGCCCCTAAAGGTATTGACATACAATCCGTTTCGACTGTACATTTGGAGAGGACGGAGTGAAACGGACCCGAAACGGATCGTGTGTCGTAGTAAACCGCCCCATGCGTCAGGTTCAGCCCGTTTCAGTGTCAGTTTCTCAAGGTGACGTCTCCGCGCTGGGAATGAATTCCATATGCACTAACGTCACAGGTGCCATGTGATGGAGAAGATCCAGAATGATCACGTAACAAGCCTTAAGCTTGCACATAAACCCACGAGCTGGCCAGGTCCTGAGGTCCTAGATAGTTCCGTAACCCTGGGGTCGTAGGGGAGTGAGATGGCAGAGACCTCATCTTTTCCCGGGACCAGCACCACGAGGGCGGTGCCCACCCCCTCTCCCTCGCTTCAAATTCATATTTATATTCATTTCTTTTTTTTCTTTTTTTTTTACCAAGACGGCTAATTGGTCTTCAAGAGACGGGGTTTTATACCAAAACAGCCGGGCAATGCTCTGCTCTTCACGATTTTCAATTTCCGTGGGATCTTTAGTGTGCGCAGCCAGAAGGCACACGGATGCGACTCGTCTTTCGTCCCCTGCCGAAGGACTAGACGGTCAGTGAAAAGATTCAACCCGACCTTCGCAATGGATTCTGATCTACTCCAAAAGGACGGCGAACATCTTCAAGCCAATCAACGCTCAGCATTGTGCTGGCACACTTTTTGCAAATGGCCTCATCTGGTAAAGCCGTGAAACTCTCGGAATCGGAGACGAAGTATTTGATAGAGTTATATCTGGTTAATTATGTTCTTTGGAATAGCCAAAGCAAAGATTAAAAAAAAACACAAAATTTGGTATCAGGTTAATGATGATCTTTGGAATAGCCAAAGCGATTACAAAAACACAATTTGGTATCAAGTTAATGATGTTCTTTGGAATAGCCAAAGCAAAGATTAAAAAAAACAAAATTTGGTATCAGGTTAATGATGATCTTTGGAATAGCCAAAGCCAAAATTACAAAAACACAATTTGGTATCTGGTTAATGATGATCTTTGGAATAGCCAAAGCAAAGATTACAAAAACCAATTTGGTATCAAGTTAATGATGTTCTTTGGAATAGCCAAAGCAAAGATTACAAAAACACAATTTGGTATCAAGTTAATGATGTTCTTTGGAATAGCCAAAGCAAAGATTAAAAAAAAAACCAAAAAATTTGGTATCAGGTTAATGATGATCTTTGGAATAGCCCAAAGCCAAAATTACAAAAACACAATTTGGTATCAGGTTAATGATATTCTTTGGAATAGTCAAAGCAAAGATTACAAAAACACAATTTGGTATCAAGTTAATGATGTTCTTTGGAATAGCTCAAGCACAAATTACAAAAACACAATTTGGAGAGGCTTTAGTGGTGGGGGGTGGGGGAGGGTAGAAGCGAAGAGGTTGGGGTGGGAGATGAGGGTTGGCGACTTATGTTGGAAATAACTGGAAGTGAAAGCGTTCAGTCGTCGTGACTGCGGTGGAGTAGTGTTTTTGGCCATTTTCTTTTTTCTTTAAAGAATGATGTTTTTGGTATGCAATCTATCATGGCACGGGCCTGCAGGTTTGAAAGGAAAGAGCCACTTATATTTACAGGGGCCAGCTTTCTGTGGTCGTTTTAGACGTTTGTACTGTGACCTCCTTCCTTCTGTTAAAAAAATGGGGGAAATTGAAGTGTTCTTCTTGTACCTACCTTTCTTTAGTTATTGTGGTACTCTGTCTGTCTGTCTGTATGTTTGTCCATCTGGCTGGCTGGCTGTCTGTCTCTGTCTCTCTGTCTGTTTGTCTGTCTCTCTCTCTCTCTCTCGTCTGTCTCTCTCACTCTCTCTCACTCTCTCTTTCACTCTCTCTCTCTCTCTCTCTCTCAGTATTCGTATCTCTCTCCCCCCCCCTCTCTCTCTCTCTTAGTATTCGTATCTCTCTCTCCCTCCCTCCCTCGCTCCTCTCCTTCCATTTCCCGTATTCGTATCTCTCTGTCTGTCTGTGTTTGTTTGCCTGTTTATCTGTCTGTCTCTCTCTGTCTGTCTGTCTGTCTGTATGTCTGATGAAGATGACGAAGACGACGACGAAAGAAAAGTTCTATTCTTCCACTTATTCTGGTAATGCCAGTTGAACGTCATAAGCCCCCCTACTCCCCCTCCCCCCTTCCATTTCATTTCAAGACCTTGCCGGCGAGTGTGGTTTTACGCAGGCTCAGGAAGTGTGCCAGGTTTTCTTTGACAGATCTGGGTGGAGCATGTATGGTTCTGTCCGAGTGCAATGATTCCCTCGTGAACAGATTCCAGACTCCAGATGCTAGCGTTTCAGATCATCATCATCATTATCATCATCATCATCATCATCATCATCATCATAATCATCATCATCATCATCATCATCAAGTACCCTGCCACTTGGCGTTGGCGATCATGGCCCTCAACATGCATCTATCCCTTGTTGCCGCAAGCACATCTTCCACCCTCTTTGTCCTCAGCCACTCTGCAAGTCCGTCCATTATTTTTTTCCTCGGTCTGCCTGATGCTGTCTTTCCCTCCAGCTTTCCTGTTGTGACCAGATGCTCTAATTCCCCTTTCCTTATAAAATGGCCTATAAATGTTGCGTTTCAGATACGTAAGCTTATCTGTTGAAGCGTATATGACGTACCTGTGTTTGAGATTTGTATAAAACACAAACACACACACGCGCGCGCGCGCGCACACACACAACACACACACACACACACACACACACACACACACACACACACACACACACACACACACATACACACACACACACACACACAAACCTGTACACCTGTATATATCGTAAGCTTTATGTGTTTCAGATATGTAGAGTTAGAGAGCAGTGGCAGGCGGGACGAGGTTCGCTTCCACTACACGCACAACCAGCAGGCCCGTGTTGAAACATTCCCATACCGCCTGGCGGACGGCCGCTGGCATCGCGTGGCCTTGACCTTGAGCGGCTCGCGCGTGACCTTGGCGGTGAACTGCAGCCAGATCTACTCGCGGGTACTCCGCCAGGCGGCGGACAGGTCGTTCCCTGCCCACACGTCCAGACACCCCATCCAGCTGTTCATCGGCCAGAGGAACGAGCAGCATGCACTTTTTAGGGTAAGTTTTGGTCTCTTCGGGTGGAAGTGATTGACTGAGTGAGTCAGTAAACAGGCGTGACAGTTTCAGTTTCAGTTTCAGTTTCTCAAGATGACGTCTCCGCGCTCGGAGCAGAATTCCATATACACTAACATCAAAGGTGCCACGTGTTTGGTGACCGTGACGCATGTCTTAAGCGTGCACACAAACTCATGAGCTGGCCAGGTCCTGAGGCCCTACCTGACAATGATCGACTGCAGGTTGATTGATTCCTCAGGTCTTCGTTAAAACCAAAGGAGCAGACACAACATACACTGTATAGGATAAGTCAGATTTAGGGTTGAGCATGATAAAAGGGCAGCAAGGGAAAGATGGGCTTAGCCCCCTATGATGTTGTCCTACGGGGAAGTTTGAGGTCTCTACCACTTCACTCCCTTGCGACCTCAGGGTAATGGGATTTGTTTTACCTTTACTTTGATTTGAACAACGTTTCCATATTCAGTTTTGAGAAAATTGACCAGTAGGCAACTTTTAGCTTAGGTTGGCCCGGATCATGTGGGAAGGTGTGGCGTGGAAATCTGAGGGTAGAAAAGGCGATGGAGCCGAGGTGGGGGGGGGGGGGGAGGAGAGAGAGAGAGAGTTGTGTGTGTTTGTGTGTGTGTGTAAAGCCAAGACGAGTTTCTCAGTTTGTTTGTAGATCGTTACCTGTTTAGTTAATAGTCCTTGTGTAATAACTTCATATTGTAATTATTATATTGTTAAGTCCTTTTCTCTGATTGGACAAATCAGCGGGGAAGTTTGAGTCTTTTTCTCCTATTTTTTTTTCAGTTTGCCGTTTGTTCGTTTGTGATCTTACGTTTACGATTACAAAGGCCAGTTGGCCGAAATTTTGCGCCTGTCTTGTCTGGTTGTAATAAACACGCGTTCTGATTCTATTTTCGAGTGTTTCTGGTTCCTGTTTGCTCTGAACACGGGCGGTCGCACTTGTTTGGGATTTCATATTATTTTAGTTTAAATTCGAATCCCAAACTGGCTGGTAATATAATGATTTGAAGTAAAAGAATATATCAATATTTAGAGTATAGTTTTGATGGGGGTAGTAATCAAAATTTTGCGCTATATAAATATTGTAATTATTATTTTAATTATTATTATAAGTGTGGGAACACTGGTCTTCCAGATGCTGGGTCTTGATGTGAACTGGTTGGTAAAAACGGCAATACACGTAAAAACCTACTAGTATGTTCAAGCAGGAGTTGCCGCCCAGGAAGGGAAAGAAAATGTTTTCAGTTGACTGCATTGGCAAAATAATTTTGGAAACCGAATATATGAGATGTTATTGTTATTTTATATTTCATAAAGCCCAGCCGACTGCGTAGAGCCATGTCAGGGCTGGCTATAACCTTTTGAAAACACACAATACTTGAACAGGTTAAAAAAAAGGAAAAGAAAGGAAAATTAAGTACACATATCAATGCATTTGCACACATAATCTAAGGAGATGCCCCTGGCGTTGATCACTCCGTCTAGTTTATCACACAGAGGATTTAAAAGAAGAACGTAATTGAATACAAATTTGAAAATAACTTAGGACACTAAAACGTCTATAAAACGGGCCTGAATTACCTAGAATTGCTTCTGCGTATCTAATTTCCCAAGATCCAGATGTACTTAATGCACGTAGCCAATTATCAATCCTAAGAGAAAGACTTGTCAAACACTACAGGTGAATGGACCAGCAAGGCAGAAAATGATAGGAAGAAATGACAGAAAGCAAAGGAGCAAAGCAGAAACAAAGAGAATGACAGATGAGAGAAAATTTCAAGCACAGAATTTCCAGAGGATACTGTTTATACTGAAAGGGCCTCCGGCATCCTCACGGGGGTAGGGTGGGTTGGGGGAGGGGATAGTAGGTGACTCCTTATTTGATAGACAAGACGAAGGAAGCACACATTTTGGGATGGGAAATGCATTTTTCGTGCCTACAAAGACGAGAGTTATATAAAACATCTTGAATGATGGACTTTACGGGCAAACTTTACTTTGTATTAATTTGTTTTTAGTCATAACATTGGAAGAAGCCAAATATATCTAATGCCTTTTTGATTTATTTACTTTTTTTAACTATCGCTAACAAACAGACATGTTTGGAAAATAAGAAACTGCAGTTTACCTTTGCTTCGTAAATCGTGGAGTGCCCTTTTGATTGCAAAATAAGAAGAAGAAAAAAAGGGGAACCTGCGTCCTGACCCGCCTGTCTGATTGGTCAGCGAGTGCATAGTGCAGAAGATGCACGCGCACAGACAGGAAGCACGCGCTGTTTGCGCTCTCTGTTGTCAGGAGTCTTAAATCACTGTCTGTCAGTCACGGGCCCCTGAACTTGTATTTTGAGTGATCGTAGAGGGGAAAGACACGCGCCAACCTCAAAAGAGCTCAATCTTCAGTTATTAGTTTTGGCTGAGGCTTTTTCCTTGCCAAGGGGTCGGCGGATGTGGAGGATGTGAAGTGGGACGGGGAACCGTTAACGTGTTAAGAAAATGGAACCACCAATGAATGGGCAGCTGCAGGAGATCTACTGGCTGTAGTTAAGACACTCACCGTATCACCTCGGGTGGGTGCTGACGTTAAACGTTAATTTAACCCCCCCCCTCTCTCTCTCTCCCTTCCAACCTCCCTCCCCCCTCTCTCTTTCTCGCTCTCTCGTAGACCATCAGAGCGTGGGGGCTGGATGTTATCAAAGAAAATTTTTTTGTTTGTTCCACTACTCGCGTTCGTAGAATTGTGTTCTTGTTGTTGTTGTTATTGTAGAAAATGTTGTTTTTATGTTTGTTCCACTACTCGCGTTCGTAGAATTGTGTTTTGTTGTTGTTGTTGTAGAAAAATGTTGCTTTTATGTTTGTTCCTCTACTCGCGTTTGTAGAATTGTGTTGTGTGTTGTTGTTATTCTTTCTTCTTCTTTCTTCTCTCTTCTTCTGCTTCTTTCTTCTTCTTTTCTTCTTCTTCTTCTTTCTTTTCTTCTTCTTCTCTCTTCTCTCTCTCTCTCTCTCTCTCTCTCTGTGTTTCTCTGTGTCTGCCTATCTCGCTCTCTGCCTCTGTCTTTGTCTCTGTCTCTGTCTGTCTCTGCCCACTCTGTTTCTCTCTGTCTTTGTCTCTCTGTCTGTCTCTATCCCTCTCTGTCTCTCTTCCTGTCTGTCTATCTCTCTCTGTCTCTGTCTGTCTGTCTGTCTCTCTCTCTCTCTCTCTTTCTTTCTCTCTCTCCTCGATTCTCTCGATTAGCATCCAGAAAAATCAAAGGCAGATTTAAGTGGACTATAAGGCAGCGATGGAGAGAAGAGATGGGGCACCACCAAAGTACGCTGGCCCCGAGAAAAGCTGAAGTTTCTACCACCGCACTCCCCTACGATTTGGGGGTTATGGGACGACATTTACCCCGTGGAGATGCCATGGGCTCTTTCAGTATAAATAGTATCCCCACCTTCTGGAAAATCTGTGCTGGAAGTTTCCTCTTTTCTGTCACTGTCTTTGTTTCTTTCTTCCTCCTTTGCTTTCTGTCGTTTCTTCCCATCATTTTTTTTTGCCGTTCTGGTCCATTCACTTGTATGTGTTCGATACAATCTTACATGCTTTCTCTTAGGATTGATATTTGGTGCATGGATTGGGTGCATCTTTGGCTGTAGGGAGGTGAGATGTGCGGAGGCGATTTTATGTAAATTGGGCCCGTTTTTATATATGTTTTGGTGTCCTTAGTTAAGTTTCAATTTGTATTCAGGTATGTTTTTTTAAATCCCCTGTACGATAAATTGGACGGAGTGGCCAGCGACAGGGACATCTCCTTAGATCATGTGCGTGAATGCATTGATTTGTGGGGCGACATGCGTTCTTAATTTTTTTTCCATTTTTTCACCATGTCCAAGTTTTGTGTATGTTTTAAAACGGTTATAACCCTGCTATGTCTCTACGCAGTCTGCTTGGCTTTAAACAACAATAACAGTAACAGTAGTAATAAGGATGGCATTTACCTTTGAACGGAGTGCAGCTGAAAGTGTTCAGTAGAAGTGCTCTCCATTTTTAGTGGCGTTAAGTCGCCATCATTACTGGTTGATGCAAAGACTTCCCTAATGGCAGAATTTCGGTTGAAAGACATTTTTTGAGTGAAGAAAAAGTGCGTGTATGAAGTGGGGCCACGAAGACGTTAGGGTAGCAGAAGAGAGAGAGAGAGAGAGAGAGAGAGAGAGAGAGAGAGTGTGTGTGTGTGTGTGGTGTGTGTGTGGTGTGTGTGTGTTTGTGTGTGTGTGTGTGTGTGGTGTGTTGTGTGTGTGTATGCGTGTAATGTGGTGTGTGTGTGTGTGTGGTGTGTTTGTGTTTGTGTGTGTGTATGCGTGTTGTTGTGTGTGTGTGGTGTGAGAGAGAGAGAGAGTGTGTGTGTGTGTGTGTGCATGCGTGCGAGCGTGTGTGTGTATGTTTTGTTGTAAATTTCCCCGACATTTTAAAACACCTTGGCATAGAGTAGATTCAGCAGGGAAAGTCGATGGGGGTCTTGGTGCACTGCATTATGTCGCTAACACCTTGCGAGACCGACTTTGATGAACAACTGCACGCGTCTTCCGGACCTCCCTCCGTGTGGGGAGTGGGTAGGGGCCACAAGGATGTCTGTGGTGGGGGCAGATGAGGAGGCGCTAGTGAGGTTGCTGGGGGAGGGGGCGGGTTGTGTGTGTGGGGGTGGGTGGGCTGAGGTGGGGATGGGGTGTAATGATAAAAGATGACGGAAGGATTTCTCATTACTAGACGTAACAGACGGTATCCAGACAGATTTTATGACAGCATCTCGCGTCATCATCATCATCATCATCCGTTGTCGGGTGAAAAATTAACCTCACACTGATGGCCCCTATATATATACCCCATTCTGGCAGATACATTACAACAGCTTACAGTTGTTGTTTTTTTAATTTTCATTTCTTTTAATATTATTTATCTTTTTTTTTTTTTACAACTTGCCGATTCTTTGTGTTTTCACTTGTGGGACACGATTATTCAGAAATTTGAGGAAAAAGTCGTCAATACGTGTGTGCATAAATTATGTTGTTTATGCATTAATTATGTTGT
Organism: Monoplex corrugatus; assembly: GCA_030674185.1. NCBI lineage: Eukaryota > Metazoa > Mollusca > Gastropoda > Littorinimorpha > Ranellidae > Monoplex > Monoplex corrugatus. The sequence goes on from JAPXFY010000017.1 coordinate 43,018,518, forward strand.
TTGTGCATTAATTATGTTGCTTACAGCATGCAAAAGTGCTTAGATTTTCGTTTCATCGGCTGAATTGAATGCAGAAAATATAGACTTTGTGAAATTTTCTTAGAAATGAAACATACGTTTCAGTGGCTGAATTGAATGCAGGAAGTCTTTAATCTGTGTCACTGTCGTAGAAATGAGACGGGTGGCAAAAAGCATAATGAATGCATGTGTGCATCATCTTACTTTTTTTCTAGCTAGAGCTCAGCAAAACTGTAGTGGTTTGTTTGTTTGGTTGGCTGGTTGGGTGGTTGGTTGGTTGGTTTTGTTTCAGTGATTGAGTAAAATGTTCACAATTTTAGATCGTAGACTGTGATAGAAAACAAAATGATCAAGCCATTCTAACCATCACCCTTTTTATACAAAAATATTACTGAAAGTCAAGATTTAGGATTTGTCGATGTCACTCTGACCTTAAAGTAACTTAAGATGAAATGAAACTTGATATGAAGCGAGGACAATAGTAAACTGTTTGTACAGTGAAACCACGATTAAAATATTGTCCGAAGTTCCTGAGAAAATGTTCCCACGTCTTCTTCATAAAGTGCCTATTTTCGTAACTTTTTTCTGTTCTTTTGTTTTTCTTCTTTCTTTCTTCATTTCTTTTCTTTTTCTTTTTTTTCTTCGTTTTTCTTTTTTTCTTTTTGTGGTACGTGTGACTTGACATTGGTGCCTTTTACTTTCAGATTTATTGATTTATGACTCCTCAAAGGTCAGCACCTTTGACCCCAAACCGGTTCATCCCTTTGGCTCCCGCACCCTTTCACTCCAGCTGCAAAAGCTTAACCTTTTCACTCTCTTACAAGAGGGTGAGGGAATGAAAGGGTTAAGGTTTTGCTTTGCTGTCATGGCTGACAGTGCGGGATGCTGGCGGATGGGATGAAAGAGTCAGAGGGTTAAATCCTCTCAGAAACAGATGAGAAAGTCTAGCGAACACATTTCTTGTTACATGCACACGCACGTACATACACACATGCACGCGCGCGCGCACGCACACACACACACATAGACACACACACACACACACACACACACATACACGCATACACACACACACACACACACACACACACACACACACACTATAATATATATATATATATATATATATATATATATATTATATATTGTGTGTGTGTGTGTGTACTATATATGTATGTATGTGTGTGTGTATATACATATATATATATATTATTCTTTTATATATATATATTTGTGTGTGTGTGTGTGTGTGTGAGTGTGTGTGTGTGTGTGTTTGTGTGTGTGTGCATACATACACACACAGCGCGCGCGCGATGTGAAACAGTAAAGGAATGAAATCAACAACAACAACAACAGCAACAATAACATAAACATTTCTTGAAATGTACAGATAGCTGCATCGGAGATAAAAAGCTTTTAACGAGTCCTTTTTACTGAGCAAAAGTCACCAGTTCTGCTATATCGTTCTCACTTTGAACCTCGTTCTTCATTTCGTTCCAGAACATTTGCGATAGTTACCGTGAAACGGGCAGTTTCCGACAGAGGCGTGCAGACCGTTATGAAATGTCGCACATAGATAAAATTGTTACGCGCGCGCACACACACACACACACACACACACACACACACACACACACACACACACACACACACACACACACACACACACACAACACACACAGAGGCACACACACACATACACACACACACAGAGGTACACACACACACACACACACACACACACACACACACACAGAGGCAGACACACACACTCAAACATACAGGCACACAGACACACACTCACACACACGCACAGACAGACAGACAGACACACACACATACAGACACACACACACATACAGACACACACACACATACACAGACACACAGACACATACAGACACACAGACACATACACACACACACACACACACACACACACACACACACACACACACACACACACACACACACACACACACACACACACTGTACGATATGAGACATAAGCACTTCATGGCGGACTTCTTTAATAACTTCTTCATAGACGTCCATCTTGATGCAATTTTCCAGTTTTTACAAGCGATCAATAGATTTCACCTGATCTGATTTTACGTCTGAAAATGTTTTTCTTTAATTGCATTTTAGACTTGCAAGGTTAACGATGAGCATGGTTTTTAACTGTTATCTTTTATCTTAACGTGGTTGTCGTTTTTGACGTGATGTTAGCCCCCTGATATGGCTGTAGTAGTCGGCTGGGCTATAAGCAGTATGAACCTGACCGTGAACGGTACGCGCACACGCACGCACACACACACACACACACACACACACACACACACACACACACACACACACCACACACACACACACACACACACGCACCACACACACACACACACACACACACACACACACACACACACACACACACACACCCTCTCCATCGATATGAAACAATCTCCCTTTTCCAAAAAAAAAAAAAAAAAAAAGGAACCGTTGTACTTTGTGATAGTTATGGTGATGGTGGAGGTGATGACGATGATGATGGTTGATGACGACAACAACGGTGGTGACGACCGTGATGAAGAAGATGGTGGTGGCGATGATGATGATAATGGCTCACCCGATGTGGTCACGAATTAATTTCATAGTGGCCTGAAGGCCAAGCAGACGAATGGACGACATATGCTAACGTTTTTCTGCAGTCAGTCAGCTGTGACATTATCCATGATTGATGAGCGACGTTTGTTACTGGGCAGACGTTAACCATTTGACTCCCTCAACCTATCCAACAGCATCATGCTTTGTTAACCATGACAGCAAAGCAAAATTGTAACCCTTTGACTCCTTACCCTTTCCACCAGCTTCCAGCAAGAAGCTATTACCCTATCCACCAGCTTCCTGCAGGAAGCTATTACCTATCCACCAGCTTCTTGCAGGGTAAAGGAGTCAAAGGGTTACATGTTTTGTTAATGATGGTGGGTAGGGTTCAGGGGTCTAAAGGTTAATGGAGATGCTGCTGCTCTACTGTTGTTTTAGTTTAGAGTTTGATTCAAGACGGGCAGTCCCATATGTTCCACTCCTTTAGCCTTTAAAGTCGTATGTGTTTGTAAGAGTTTTAAGTGGAAAGGGGAAGGGGAACCTATGGAACACTAAGCTAACGGCACCAGAATGGTTAGATGGACAGCGAACATGCCAGATTGTACGTTGCTGGCTGGGATTGAACTCGAGATATTAGATGCTGAGCCCAGGGCTCGGTTACAAGAGCCGCGACTGGCTGCAAAGAAAAATAAATAAAACAAATAAAAAAAAACCCAACAAACAAAAAACAAATAAACAAACAACAAGCAAACAAACAAACAAACAAACAACGAAACTAAACGAAAAAACACCAAAAAAAGGCCCAGAACGTGTATATAATACAACCAGACGAGACAGGCGCAAATTTTCGGCCAACTGGCCTTTGTCAAGCGTAAGATCACAAACAAACAAACACCAAATATTAGAATTAGGAGAAAAAGACTGCTGCTTCGTCCAGTGCGAGAAAGATCCATTTGTCTTGGAAAACAAAACGAACTTGCAGTTTACGTTGTTGATACGAAATTTACTTTGGTTCCGACCGAAACTTCTTCTGCTGCTAGAGTTGCGTCCCAGAGCGATGTTTCTGCCTTCTGTATTTCTGGCCGGTAACCTTCGAATTATATAGATGTTGACGCGAAATTTGCTTTGCTCTAAAATGAAAATCTTACAGTGCGGCGTCTTTTCGTGGCGTTTCGTAACGACCGTTGGTGACGTTTAGGATACCTTTCCCATTTTGCAGCTACCGTAAGAAATAGAGTTGGTTAATTCTTTGACTTTTGCACCCTGTCCATCAGCATCCTAATGTTGTCAAGCATGCTTTCGCAAAGCAAATACTTAACCTTTTGATTCCCTCACCCTGTTCGCCAGCTTCCTGTAGGATAGGGTGGAGAGAGGTCAAAGGGTTAAGTTTTTGTATTTGGTGGATAGGGTGCAGGAGTCAAAGGGTTAAAACGTAGCCAAGATTGTTCCAACGACAAAGTGATATAAGTTTATATAAAGTACAAAACCGATACACTAGGTAGATCCTCAGGATCTGGCCAGCTCATGGGGCTTATGTGCAGGCTTAAGAATTGAGCCATGATCATTTTTGGATCTTCTTTTCTAACACATGGCACCAGTGACGTCAGTGCATATGGAATTCATTCCGAGGGCGGAGACGTCATCTTGAAAAACTGAAACTAAGGCATTAAACGCCATCTGATTCCCATTTTGCATAATCATAGGAATAAGCACGCTAGGGGATGATAGAAACCTTGCCGTACAAAAAGTAGAAGTAGATGTCAGTTTGGTGTAGCGGTGCAGTTCTCGCCTTCCAGTCTGATTGCACGGGTTCGAATCTAGCCGGAGGGTACGTTGTGGGTAAACTCTTAAGTGTAGCCATCAGTGAATAGTATTTTGCTTTGTTTAGGGTTGGGGAAGGTAAAGTGGCGGAGAAAAAGAGATGGGTACCGCCTTTATAATGTTGACCACCAAAAAATGTTGAGGTCTCTGCCACCTCACTCCCATACGATTTGAGGGTTATGGGACAATCTTTCTTTTATTTATTTATGTATTTATTTATTTACTTTTGTGGCAGTGGATTTGCCACGTGAAATTCGGCCTGCTAGCCCAAAAGAGAGTACACTGCCTCATTGCAGGACCACACATTCTTTTCTTTTCTTTTTTCTGTATATGTATTATATCTGTTTACCTAACATGAAAGTTTCTACAGAAGTTTGCCAGGGAATTTTTTCCCCCGTGAGATCTTTATGTGTGTTGAGTGTTCACTGCATACAGGACGTCATCTTTATGTGTGTTGAGTGTTCACTGCATACAGGACGTCATCTTTATGTGTGTTGAGTGTTCACTGCATACAGGACGTCATCTTTATGTGTGTTGAGTGTTCACTGCATACAGGACGTCATCTTTATTTGTGTTGAGTGTCACTGCATACAGACTCATCTTTATGTGTGTTGAGTGTTCACTGCATACAGGACGTCATCTTTATGTGTGTTGAGTGTTCACTGCATACAGGACGTCATCTTTATGTGTGTTGAGTGTTCACTGCATACAGGACGTCATCTTTATGTGTGTTGAGTGTTCACTGCATACAGGACGTCACTTTGTCGTCTCATTTGAAAGACTAAACTTGTAGTAGCAGCAGCAACAGCGGTAGCAGCAGTAGCAGTAGCAGTAGTTAGCAGCAGCAGTCATGGTGGTGGTGGTGGTGGTGATAGTGGTAGCAGTAGTAGTAGTAATAACAGTAGCAGTAGTAATAGTAATAGTTAGCAGTAATAGTAATAGTAGTAGTGATGGTGGTGGTGATAGTACTGGTAGTACTAGCAGCTGCAGTAGTAGTATTAATAGTAGTAGTAGTAGTGGTGGTGGTGGTGATGGATGGTAGTAGTATAAGTTGTAGTAGTGATAGTAATAGTAGTTAGCAATAGTGGTGGTAGTGGTAGCAGTAGTAGCATAGTAGTAGTATTAGTAGTGGCGGTGGTGGTGATGGTGGTAGTAGTAGTAGTAATAGTAGGAGTAGTTAGCAGCGGCAGTAGTAGCAGCAGCAGCAGTAGTAGTAGTAGTAGTAGCAGCAGCAGCAGCAGTTGTAATAGCAAGCAGCAGCACCTCCACCACAAGCCATAACCGTCTTCTCTTCTTCCTGTCTTTTGCCTGCCTTGAAGATAATGCTGAGGAGTGGTAGAAAACGGATTTACCGCCTGTTGGTTTTAAGACCTCATAGTGGCTTTACCTACATTGCAAGGTCGCTTGAAAACAGGGTCAGAGTAGGGGGGAAGGATGGAAATGGAGGAAGGAAGAACAACTTTTTGATGGGTGGTTCTAGAAACCGTGACGGTGGTGGTGGTGATGATGATGATGATGATGACAGTGGATGTGGAATTGATGATGGTGGTTTTGTGATGGTGGTGGTAGGGAGTGTCGGTGATGATGATGGTGGTGATGATGGTGGTGTTAGGGGGGTGCTAGTGGTGATAATGGTGGTGGCTTGAGCGCCTGTTACCAGGAAAGTCTTCGGAACAGCCACGTCAGCTGTTGGGTTGTGTCTGGAGAGTACTCAGCCATGTCTTCGCTCGTGGTTTCTGTCTGTAAAAATACACAGAACCTTGGGATTTCCCCCCACTGGCTGCCACTGTGCCAGACAAACAAAATACCAGACACACACACACACACACACACACACACACACACACACACACACACACACACACACACACACACACACACACACACACACACACACACACACACACCCCACACACACACACACACACAAACACACACACGTACATAGATGGAGAGAGAAAAAAAAAGAGGTTTTGGGTTGTTGGGTTGGGAGTTGGTAAATGAATTCTTATTTTTGATATATTGGATTGTTGGTCGTGCAATTAGTGATTGTTTTGTTTGATGACCTTTTTTTTTTTAGTCCCATCGAACAATAAAGGTGTTGATGAGAAGATCAAGGAGTTACTCCCCCCCCCGCCCCCCCCCCCCCCACCCCAGAACTCCTTAAATTAGCGAATATATTAGTTGCGTGGTTACTTAGACAGTTAGCCGATTCATTGGAGCCTTGTTTTCGTGTGAATAGTTTGTTTGTTTGGATTTCTGTGTTTGTTTGGATTTGTTTGTTGTGTTTGTCTGGTTTTTGTTTGTTTGGATTTCTGTTTATGTTTGGTTTTTGTGTGTTTTGGATATGTGTTTTGTTATGTTTGTCTGGTTTTTGTTCTGCATAATGTTGTTTTGGATATATGTATGTACGTTGTTTGGTCCTCACTGTGCGGGCGTTGTGTTGTTACATAGTGTGAATACACTGTCTTCGGCCAGTGAGCATGTTGGGTGTTTTCCTGCTTGCATCAGCCACTGAACGCTGACATGTCTTACAGGATCTTTAACGTGCGCATTTCATGTTTTGCGTTCGTGTACGCACAAAAGGGGCTCAGACACTAGCATGAGTAAGCTTAATACTTAATTATGTGCTTAGTTAGTTAGTCATTTAATTGATTGGGGGTCAACACCATGTAAACAAAGATTGTTGTCTCATGGCGTGTGTGAGTCAAAAATGTTTTACACTCGCGAACAAGTGTGCGTGTTTTGTGTGTGTGTGTGTGTGTGTGTGTGTGTGTGTGTGTGTGTGTGTGTGTGTGTGTGTGTGTGTGTGTGTGTGTGTGCACCGCGCGCACGCTGTACAGGAACAAAGATATTGTGCATGGAACTTTACACGTATTTAGGTATAAACGTTGTTGTTTTATGTATATGTGTTTCAGGGGGCACTCCAAGATGTAAAAATAGTTACACAGGCCCATGGGTATTTGTTACAATGTCCGCAACAAGATACAGGTAAGTGATACAGCTGGTACGTTTTCAGAGGTGGTGTGGTGTGTGTGTGTGTGGTGTGTGTTGTGGTGTGTGTGTGTCTGTGTGTGTGTGTGTCTACGTCTGTGTGTGTGTGTGTGTGTGTGGTGTGTGTGTGTGGTTGTGTGTGTGAGGAGAGAGAGAGAGAGAGAGAGTTTGTATTTCTTTAAATTGATTTTCCTGTGTGTGGGTGTGTAAGAGAGAGAGAGAGAGAGAGAGAGTTTGCATATATTTAATTTGTTTTTCTCGTTGGTTCTGTCGATTTCTCTGGGGTATTGTCATTTGGGTTGGGAGTAATTTCATTCAGTTTCTTTGTTGGTAGGTCACTTGTTGTATAATTTGTATGGATGTTGTTGGGTAGTATGGTTAGTCGAAATACATTCGGTTTGAATATTTCATCATAATGATTGGGGGCCCAGGTTATTGTGAATATTACGTAATGTGCCTATTGCCTGGGCAGACTTGTGTCAGATTATAAAAAAAAGAAGTATGAGTTTAAGAAAACATGATCTCTGAGATAAAGTTTTCAGAGAGCTAATAAGATCAAGGTTTTCAGAGGTGAAATAGTTTATGATTTATTCATGTATTTATTTCTTTGCTTGTTTATTTATATATTTATTTGGAAACAATCTCTGATGTTGTTTTAGTTTCGTTTTGTTGTTATTATTTTTCGCTTCATGGTTTACATGATTTGTCATCACTAGTGTCGTCTTTCTTGTTTTCATTATTTCTGTCGTTGATCAGTACTGACAAGTGTGTGTGTGTGTGTGTGTGTGTGTGCGTGCGTGCGTGCGTGTGGTGCGTGTGTTGGTGTGTTTTGTGTGTGTTTGTGTGTGTTGTGCGTGCGTGCGTGCGTTGTACATGCGTATGTGCAGATTGTCCAACGTGCTCACAATATCAGGCGTTGGAAAAACAAGTTCAAGAAATGTACAGACTTTATAAAAATATATCAGAAAAGGTGAGTAGACAATGCACAATCTTCTCACATGTGTTTCAGAAGTAACAGTTCCAACATACATAACAGTAATATTTTAAAATGAATATTATTGTAATAACAGTAATTTTTTTTTTTAAATCATTGTAATAAGATTAAATTTTGTAATGAATGCTGTTGTAATTAATGTTATAGAAGTGTGTTAAAAAGGGTTACTTTATAGTAAGTGTTTCGATTATAACAGTGTGTCAGAAATGGTCAGTGCAGTCTATTATCTCAATCATTAACCTTTAGACTCCTGCACCCTGTCCACCAGCATCCTGCATTGTCAGCCAAGCTAGCAAAAGGAAAAAAAATAACCCTTTGATTCCTTCGCCCTATCCGCCAGCTTCCTGCAGGAAGGATAGGGTTAGGGTGAGGGAATTAAAAGTGTTAAGTTTTTGCTGTCGGTGGATAGTGTGCGGGAGGCAAAGGGTTAAGTCGAGTTTAACGAATATACAGACTGCTCCACCCACACAATCAGCAGCAAACTGAGCATACAGGCAAAACATTAAAGGTCACAGGCAAAACATTAAAGGTCACAGGCAAAACATTAAAGGTCACAGGCAAAACATTAAAGGTAAGTATGAACACTATTTACAGTGCTGTCAGATATACTTTGGGTTCTTTGAATACATTTGTGTTCATATGATATTGTCAACATAAACTGTCATTCTACACTCACCACGAGTGTTGCATATCTACGTGGACGCATTCAATTATTGAAGTGTCGTGTGTTGCCCAGCGGGTAAAGCACCATCCAAGGACGCGAGAAGTATAGGTTCGAATCGCGGATTCGCCCTCCCCACCTCTACTCCCGATCCCTGCTATGAAAGCTTACGTAGTAGGCTGGATGCTAGCCTTTCCGATGAGGACGATAAAGCGAGGTCACGTGCGTAGCAAGCATTCAGCGCACGTTGATTTAAAGCACCATACAAAAAGGGAACTGTCTCTGACAAAAGGTTATATGAAATTCTCTTTGATAGATAAACAGAAATACACATGCACAGGAAAATAATGGGCGGCGCTGCACTGCGGTGATGCGCTTTCCCTTGGGAGAGCAGTCCAAATTTCTCATAGTAAATCTATTGTAACTAAAAAAATCTTCCATTACGTTTGTTTTCACTACATTGTGATTAATGAACAGGACAAGATAGCTTGCTTTATTAGTTGCTGTGTCCTCTCGCTCTCTGTCTCTCTGCCTGTCTGTCTGTCTGTCTGTCTGCCCTCTCTCTCTCTCTCTCTCTCTCTCTCTCTCTCCCTCTCCCTCTCTCTCTCCCTCTCTCTATCTTTTTCTCTCCCTCTCTCCCTCCCTCTCTCTCTCATTCTCTCTCTGTCTCTGTCTGTCTGTCTGTCTGTCTGTCTCTCTCTCTTATCAAACTGAAATGCAAAATGTTCTTAGAATTTTCAGCTTATTCCAAACCTTCTTATCAATTTAAGACTCGTAAAAGCATACCATAAATATCGGAATTCATTAGTTATATAAATAAGTTCCATGTAGACAGACGTTATAGGCAGAATTGTAAAGATGTAATGATAAACGTAGATTATAGTTTGATTTCAAGGTGCGCTGTGTATATACAGCGATACATGTTATTAAAAATATTGAAAAGTTGTCGGGATATAAGTGTATATATGTGTCTCTTGCATGCTCAGTATTAACAGCACTTGCATGATATCTAATCGTGTATCGATTGCTCTGGTCCTGGTATAATTAATTTGGGCAATCTTATTGATGCCAGTTCTATGTTCTCTTGCTCTCTGTCTGTGTCTGTTGAATTTCTTTTTTTCTCTGTTTCTCTCTCTTCTCTCTCTCTGTCTTTCTCTCTCTCTCTCTGTCTCTGTCTCTGTCTCTGTCTCTGTGTGTCTCTGTCTCTGTTCTCTCTTTCTCTCTGTCTCTTTTTCTCTCTGTCTCTCTCTCTCTCTCTCTCTGTCACACACACACACACACACACACACACACACACACACACACACACACACACACACACACACACACACACACCACACACACTCTCTCTCTCTCTCTTCTCTCTCTCCATCTATTTATCTGTCTGTTTCTGTCTCTATCTCTCTCACTCTCTCACTCTCACTCTCTGTCTGTCTGTCTGTCTGTCTGTCTGTCTCTATTTTCTCTCACCCTCTTTTGAGTTTTCCATCTTTTGTGTATTACATGTTGCTGTAATTTCTCCATAGTGTTTTGGATTCCGCTCTGTTTTCTCCCTCCATTCTATGTACATTGTAATCCACTTCATTGTATAGTCTCTTCTCTACGTGTATGTTATACCTGTTCATACACGTCTCTGTTTGTCTATTGGGTTGTCTCTCAACGTGTGTTGTTATTATCTGCATATCAAGCAAATCATGTGTATCGATCGCATGCATGCGTTGCTTAATTGTGTATGAGGATTTGGTTTGTAACCCCAGCATGACCTCCGCTGGGATGAAAGTGTAACGACAGGCTAATTCCGTTCCCCCCCCCCCCCTTTTTAGCTCCGTTTTTTTTTTTTCCTTTTTTGCCTCCTACAGAAGTTTTCGCAAAAATGAGTAATGTGTATTATAAGTTCCTCTTATACTCCCGTGATTCTGTTGGAGATTAATAAGTGTGTGTGAGAATGTGGCGTTTGGCCGTCTCGCTTTTGTAAGGTTTTTCTTTGGTCCCATCATAAACCTTGGCTAGGGATGTTCGTGCGCGCCTGCGCATGTATTTGTAGGGGAGATATGGATAGTTAAATAAGATGGAGACAGAGAGAGACAGAGAGAGAGAGAGAGGATGGGAGATGAAAAAAAGATATGTTGTGTGTGTGTTTTCTTATAAAACACCATTATCAGTCTCCTGTGAATTACTCTGCGTGTATGTCTGTGTATATGTGGAAGAGAGAGAGAGAGAGAGGAGAGGGTGTGTGTGTGTGTGTTGTGTGTGTGTGTGTGTGTGTGTGTGTGTGTGTGTGTGTGTGTGTGTGTGTGTGTGTTACCTTTGTATCCCCACACCGACTTTCTCTGTATTTAGACGCTAGCAGCCGTGGTAATGTCCTACAAAATATCAGTCGAATATAGGAAACTGTATATGACATTCCCATTGTACCCCGAACAGCAGCTTCTCGGCTTCCTGAAACAAATCTCGCCGACGGTGGCATTGCATTTGTTCAAGAATACATTCTGTCTGTGCAGTAGGATGTCACATATACGTCCATGTTAATGGTGTAGATCATGAATAGATGTGGCAGACGTACAAATACTTTGTATATATTGGCAAAGCTTGGACGTGTTTCCCGAGCCATTCGTACCTTGCGACTCATATTCAGTGACCTTAATCGTATACACTCTTGTGTGTACAGAATCACAAGGAACCATCGCCAGGGACCCTACGGGTTCTCCACCATTCATTGCTTGAGGGAAAAGTTATATTACATATATATATATATATATATATATATATATATATATATATATATATATATATATTTATATATATATATATATATAATATATATACCCACTGCGATTGAAGAAAAAATGCCACCAAACATTGCATTGTAAAGAATCCTAAGGACAGGAAATACATTCACACAGATCTGCCCCAGGATGGACTGGCTTAGGATTTCTGTTCATCCACCTCAGCCGCAATATAAAACAAGTTTTCCATCAATTCTTCTCAGGTCTTCTCCAAACTACCGGCGTCCGATCTCCCGAACGATTAGGCCACTCTAGTTTTCAACAGAGATGCATTAGATTTTGCAAAGGAAAAAAGGGGAAAAATCTAGGGACATTCAATCTTGAAAAGAAGTGGGTTGGGTGGGGGAGATGGAGAGCGCATCCCCCAGAATGTTGAAATCAGAAAAGCGGAGTGGTGGTGGTGGTGGTGGTGGTGGTGGGAGTGTATAAAATGCTTTTCTTGGCGAAGGGATTGCAGGGTTTGCTTGTGGAGAGGGCTGGGAGCTTGGCAAAGGAGAGCATTAAACTTTTTCCTGCCACGCGGATTTGGGAGGAAATTGCTGCTGCTTTGGCCGCCAACATTGATTGAGCAAATCGATAACTTTGTGGCCTGCTGCATCTTAACGTGCGTGCGTGTGTGCGTGCACTCGCGCGCGCGCACACACACACGCACGCACGCACGCACGCACGCACTACACACACACACACACTACACACACACACACACACACACACACACACACACACACACACACAACAAACACACACCACAACACACACACATGCACACACACACACACACACACACACATGCACACACACACACACACACACACACACACACACACACACACACACACACACACACACACACACACACACACTACACACACACACACACACACAGAATTAATGGGAAAAAGAGAGAAAGAGCGCGAGGGATAAGAGCATGAGCATGGTAGAAGCTTGTATCGTGTGGTGAATGGCCCTCCTGTGTAATCCCCTGTAGTCTGATGTCCACTGTGAAGAATTTCAAAAGGGTGTCTCACAGAAATACAGAAAATTGTCACAGTGTCTCTGTAACTAGTGGCCGTTATTTCTTTTTTTTCCCCTGTGTGTGGCGTCAGAAAAGATTTTTTTTTTGAACTTACGAATCCCGATTGACTGGCGAATCCCTTTGAACTCAAATGTGTGTTGTGCAGGATGGTGGGCTCTGAGTAGTTTTCCGTTTAACACGTCTAGTAACGGTTATCTCTCAAATCAGATTTTTCAATTAGCATAATCAAAGCTGCATTTTGTTCTTTTTGTTCAGAAGATACGATACTGGATTTATTAGAAGTCAAAAATGCCTTTTTTTAAAATTTTTTATCTTGTATGTACGCTGATATAAGGAGATACTAATTGTGTGACATGAAAAGCCAGCAGTATTTACTTATTTTCTGCCCAATGTGCCAGTGACATATAGTAGAGAAGTAACGAAGTAACGCCACTCCTGTCTCTTTGAGTCAGCATCTCTGAGGTACTCCAGATGTGTTTCAGGCAGTAAGTATAGAATAACGAAAATCAAAGGGTTGAAACGAGAAATATGTGATGTAAGAAAAGGACAGATGAGTGTATTAGTATAGTTGAAACGAAATGATTGAAATGAGAAGTGTAATGTAAGAAACAGGATAGATGAATGTATTAGTATAACTAAAATCAATGGGTTGAGATGAATGTATTAGTATAACTAAAATCAATGGGTTGAGATGAATGTATTAGTATAACTAAAATCAATGGGTTGAGATGAATGTATTAGTATAACTAAAATCAATGGGTTGAGATGAATGTATTAGTATAACTAAAATCAATGGGTTGAGATGAATGTATTAGTATAACTAAAATCAGTGGGTTGAGATGAATGTATTAGTATAACTAAAATCAATGGGTTGAGATGAATGTATTAGTATAACTAAAATCAATGGGTTGAGATGAATGTATTAGTATAACTAAAATCATTGGATTGAGATGAATGTATTAGTATAACTAAAATCAATGGGTTGAGATGAATGTATTAGTATAACTAAAATCAGTGAGTTGAAATGAGAAGTCTGTAATGTAAGAAACAGGATAGATGAATGTATTAGTATAGTTAAAATCAGTGAGTTGAAACGAGAAGTCTGTATTGACAGAAGAAGGGGAGATGTGTGTATGGTAAAAAAAAGTAAGTATAATCGAAAGGATAGGTGACAGGCATGGCAGTCATGATAGGCGGGGTAGTGTATAAGTTAGACAGGTACGGGCGGAAACCGAGCTGTCCTTGGTAGAACTGGGTCATCGCTAGCTTTGACGTTCCCGCGTTGTGCGATGCATGAGGCGGCAAGAGCGCTCTATTGGTCTCAGTCAGCAGAAAGTATGAGGGCATCACTCCAGTATCTGTCCACCAGTTGTCAGTGCTTGTATAGATCGAATTGTTTTAAAACATGTTAGTGATTTGTGGTTAAAGTGAAATCAGAACCCAGTACTGAGCATCTTTGAAAGAAGAAGCTTATAACATAATTGAAATAAGTCAGTGGTTTCATTAAAACAATAGGTGAATGTTGGAATGAAGTAAGCACCATTCTGACACGGTAGGTGAATGTTGACATGAAGTAAGGACCAAACAGTGTCGTATAAAAGATGGGTCACCGGTGTAACATGATACCAGACGGTGTCATATAAAAGGTAGGCCACAAGTGCAACATGATAGAATACCAATAGTAGGCCAACTGGAGTGATGGAAATGACGGTCAAGTACTGTAACAATAAATGAATTTTGAAGTAGGGACGAAATGTTAGAATATTAAAGATAGGTCACAGGTGTATGATACAATTGAAACAATAGGTCACCGGTGTTACATGATACAGTTCCAACAGTAGGTCACTGGTGTTACATGATAGAATTCCAACAGTAGGTCACTGGTGTTACATGATAGAATTCCAACAGTAGGTCACTGTGTTAACATGATAGAATTCCAACAGTAGGTCACTGGTGTACATGATAAAATTCCAACAGTAGGTCACTGGTGTTACATGATAGAATTCCAACAGTAGGTTACTGGTGTTACATGATACAATTGAAACAATAGGTCACCGGTGTTACATGATACAGTTCCAACAGTAGGTCACTGGTGTTACATGATAGAATTCCAACAGTAGGTCACTGGTGTAACATGATAGAATTCCAACAGTAGGTCACTGGTGTTACATGATAGAATTCCAACAGTAGGTTACTGGTGTTACATGATACAGTTCCAACAGTAGGTCACTGGTGTTACATGATACAGTTCCAACAGTAGGTCACTGGTGTTACATGATAGAATTCCAACAGTAGGTCACTGGTGTTACATGATAGAATTCCAACAATAGGTCACTGGTGTAACATGATAGAATTCCAACAGTAGGTCACTGGTGTTACATGATACAGTTCCAACAGTAGATCACTTGTGTTACATGATAGAATTCCAGCAGTAGGTCACTGGTGTAACATGATAGAATTCCAACAGTAGGTCACTTGTGTTACATGATAGAATTCCAGCAGTAGGTCACTGGTGTAACATGATAGAATTCCAACAGTAGGTCACTGGTGTAACATGATAGAATTCCAGCAGTAGGTCACTGGTGTAACATGATAGAATTCCAACAGTAGGTCACTGGTGTAACATGATAGAATTCCAACAGTAGGTCACTGGTGTTACATGATAGAATTTCGTACAGTAGGTCACTGGTGTTACATGATACAGTTCCAACAGTAGGTCACTGGTGTAACATGATAGAATTCCAACAGTAGGTCACTGGTGTTACATGATAGAATTCCAACAGTAGGTCATTGGTGTAACATGATAGAATTCCAACAGTAGGTCACTGGTGTAACATGATAGAATTCCAACAGTAGGTCATTGGTGTTACATGATAGAATTCCAACAGTAGGTCACTGGTGTTACATGATAGAATTCCAACAGTAGGTCACTGGTGTAACATGATAGAATTCCAACAATAGGTCACTGGTGTAACATGATAGAATTCCAACAGTAGGTCACTGGTGTTACATGATAGAATTCCAGCAGTAGGTCACTGGTGTAACATGATAGAATTCCAACAGTAGGTCACTGGTGTTACATGATAGAATTCCAACAGTAGGTCACTGGTGTTACATGATAGAATTCCAACAGTAGGTCACTGGTGTTACATGATAGAATTCCAACAGTAGGCCACTAGTGTGATGGAAATGACGGGCGAGTGGTGTGGTTGCAGCTGGTACGGGCGGAAGCCAAACTGTCCCTGTTGGAACAGTGTCAGTGCTTGCAGAGCTGTAACGACAACGGCACCGTACGTACAGAGGGCCAAGTGTGGGAGAGAGATAAATGTTCCTTGTGCAGGTGCAGGGTAGGTACACATCACTGCTGTCCACTACAGTATAACACCAATACAACACAGTACAGAACAGTACAGGACCAAGTGTGGAAAAGAGATGAATGTTCCTATATTACAACACAACACAGTGCAGTGTAGAACAGTATGGTATAGTTTATGTGTAATTAATGCAATTGTGGAAATATCTAGAGTACGGTGAGAGACAGAGACAAATGTTCTTTGTGTAAACGCTTGGTAGATAACGGGTTGGCGGGTTCTTATGATAGAGCCATGGACTCAAGATCTGATGTCTTGATTTCAATCCCAGCCCGCAACATAAATACTGGCCTGTCCGCTACCCTTCTTCATGTTCCAGCCATTCAGGTGCAGTCAGCTTAGTTTTACGTAGGTCCTGTTTCTTAGAACTTGTAATTTCTTCCATAATTCATTGCGGTCAGGCTGTTTGATATGCGCTTCATCCAGGTCTTCCATCATTTGGCAGATTCCTTGAGTTTGCCAAACCCTCAGAGCTTTCGAGGTCTTGAAATGGGATGGGGAGAGATTTCAGGTTGCACGGTTTATACTGTGACTCTTAATAGAAATGACACATAGTACGATGCAATACGTTTTGGTAAAATGCAATACAACTACATTACAGCATTAGTGGATGCACAGTAATGTGATATGACATTTTGGCAAAAGTCGCATTTAACACCTTCAATCCAGTTACAAAATACAAAGCGGTCAGGAGAGCATCGCCTGTGAGCCGAGAAACATGAAAAGTATTTTGGTTTCTCTGATATCTTGGCATTGACCATCGATGCAATACTCAGCTGTTTATATGCCAAGGTGTGATTTTGTCTCATTATTTTTGTTCCCTTTCTTCTTGGGTATGCCATGATTTATCCTCATATGCGAATCTCATCTTTCTGCACATAATGTAAATGAAACTGAATGGTAAAACTTCTCTAATATCTGCACTGTTGTTTTTCTATTGTGTAACATTTCCGTGCACTCAGTAAACTCTCAGCACACTGTTCTTATCTTTTATCAGATTTGTACTTTCACATTTGACGACTTACTGAAAATGTTTTTTTTTTTTATCTCAAAGCATTATTTGTGTTTTCTTTTGAAGTATATCGTGTTTCTCGTGGTATACAAAGACAGGAAAGATACAATGAATTCTAGATACACAGAGTAATAAGCAAAAATTTTGGACATGACTGCTAGATGTACATACAGTAGTACATGTTTAAAGTGGCAGAAAATTATAGACGTGTGTTATTGGAAGAATTATAGTATGTTTGAATCTCCCTTTTAAAATACCTCAAGTGGACACAGGTTTTGAGTTGAGTATGTGTATGTAGCAAGCATTAGCACTGCATGTAAAACGCCTGATGCTAAGCCTACATAACACCAATATGTGTGTAAAATATCACCCACTGGTTTGATTTCTTGCTTTGTATATACATATATCTATTTAAGCTTATTGGATTAATGCTCATCTTCTTTTGCCATCGTTTTAAACGGGTTACGTATCGCCTCGGTGTTTAGATACTTGATTACGTGTCATCATGTTACTGAAGCGAAATTACCAAATATTATTTAGTAAGGTAGTAAAAAATCGATACCAAGATATATATTTTTTAAGGCAGAGTAATGGTTTTTGTCTTTATCAGAAGTAAGCAGACGATGATATTGTTATGTGTAAATTCAGAGAGATTCGATCTTATCCATGTTGGAAGTTCAGAACGAGAAAATAACAGCACGCATTCTGACAATCGGAATGCCCTTAAGTAAAGAAATAGCGAAGAGCTGTACTTACAGAAAACAGAAACACAGTTACATGAACAGGTAGTGATCTTGGCTAAGTTTGAAAGAAGCTCCCATTAGCTATTATGATGGACTATGAAAAAAAAAAAGACAGAAAGAAAAGTAAAAAAAAAAAAAAAGAGAAAAACTGGCTAGATGATTTAATTCAGTAATTCAGTTCAGCAGTCATTTATTTTCAAATTAAATAATAGTGGTACAGAAAATGTGACCTAATGGACTGCGACTGGATTGCACATCTCGTGTGTGTTGTGGGTTGTGTGTGGTGTGTAGTTGTGTGTGTGTGTGGTGTGTGTGTGTGTTGTGTGTGTTTCATTTTTCCCCATCCAAATTTCTTAGAAACCATACGTCAGTGTATGCCAGTTTCTGTTTTTGTTTATGTAGCTGATGGTGTATTAGCTTTGGTGGTTAATCATTGAAGATAAAATTCTGATGCCCAGAGTGATTTATATACTCATACTCTGTCAAGAAGTAATCGTAATGTTTTCAGATATTCAGGTCAGAAATTGAGTTTGCTCAGAATTGCATGTCATCAATATGTTATCGTCAACACAGTCTATTTAACTTTAAAGAGATTTCGTGCAAATCAATGTATGTGACTTCGTCCTTTCTGTAACTTGTCATTCTTTCAAAAAGTATAATTGACATTGTATTTATTTCATTATCTTGAAATATCAGTTTGAATTTTAATATGGTATTGCTACTACATTTATTTCATTATCTTAAAATATCAGTTTGAATTTATAGTATTGTTTATAGAACATAATGATGACCATGAATTTATAGTATTCTTTATAGAACATAATGATGACCATGGCTGTGCATTGTGTGTTGCTCAGAACGGCACGGTGGAATGTCGGAGTGTGGAAGTGTCCACCTGCAGAGTGTAAACATCCAGTGTTTAGGGACGGCGAGTGCTGTCCTGTCTGTTTGAGTAAGTATCGTTGCTAGTTTTCTTTGTCTGTTTGAGTAAGTATTATTGTTAGTTGTCTTTGTCTTTCTTTGTTTGTCTGTCTGTTTGAGTAAGTATCGTTGGTAGTTGTCTCTGTCTCTCTTTGTTTGTCTGTGTGAGTAAGTATCGTTGTTATTTGTGTCCCCTTCTTCTGTGTCTGTTCAATGAGTAACACCAATATGTCTGTCTGTCTGAGTAAGTATCGCTGTTAGTTGTCTCTGTCTGTCTTTGTCTGTCTGTCTGTCTAAGTATCATTGTTAGTTGTCTGTCTGTTCAGTGAGTAACACCAATATGTCTGTCTGTCTGAGTAAGTATCATGTTGTTGTCTTTTTCTTTTTGTCTGTCTGAGAGTATTTGTTATGTTTTTCTTTTGTTTGAAGTATCGTTGTTAGTTGTCTTTTTCTTTGTCTGTCTGAGTAAAATATTGTTAGTTTCTTTTTCTTTGTTTTTCTGTGTAAGTATCATTGTTAGTTGTCTGTCTTTCTTTTTGTCTGTCGTGTTTTGAGTGTAAGTTCAAGTTGTTAGTTGTCTCTGTCTTTCTTTGTCTGTCTGTGTGGATTAGTTATAGTATCAGTGTTGTTTGTTGTCTCTAGTCTTTTTCTTGTCTTGTCTGTTGAGTAAGTATCGATTGTTAGTTGTCTCTCTTGTCTTTTCTTTGTTCTGTCTGTTGTGAGTAAGTATCGTTGTTAGTTGTCTCTGTCTTTCTTTTTTGTCTGTCTGTGTGAGTAAGTATCATTGTTATTTGTCTCTGTTTTGTAGTTCTTTTGTCTCTGTCTTTGTTGTTTTAGTAAGTATCGTTGTTAGTTGTTGTTTCTCTGTCTCTTTCTTTGTCTGTCTGTGTGAGTAAGTAGTCAATATTGTTAGTTGTCTCTGTCTTTCTTTGTCTGTCTGTGTGAGTAAGTATCTTTGTTATTGTCTGACTTTCATTGTCTTCGTGATAAGTTCATGTTATTGTCTCTGTCTTTCTTTGTCTGTCTGTGTGAGTAAGTATCATTGTTATTTGTCTCTGTCTTTCTTTGTCTGTCCATTATTAAAAAAATTATCTGTTCGCTGCCCATATTAATATTTCCATCCTTCTAGTGATGTCAGTTAGTGTTTCATACATTCCTCTTCACTCCTTTCCCGTTTCAAGACTTGCCAGCGTTTAGGATTTTGCGCAAGCTTAGACAATCTGTTAGATAGTTGCTGACAGATTTGGGTGGAGTTTATATGGAGTTGTCCAGGTGCGATGAATCTCTTTTGAACACTTGTGGACCCCCCAAATTCCAAACTGATTGTTGTCTGTGTTGCCCTGTGTGTCTGGCTCCTTCGTGAAAATGTTTATATCGGTTGATCTGATTTTGTATTTTAAGAAAATAAACAGTGCCATTTTTCTTTCCATCCACCCCTTCTCCGATTCATTTCTTCATCCAGAAGCTGTTCTTTTGTTTTAGTGTTTCTATGTCTCTCTATACCATAGATCAAGATTGTTCAGTAACTGTCTCTGCTTGTCTCTCTCTGTATAGTATAATTATTTCTTGTAGAAGATT
>JAPXFY010000017.1:43041556-43056556 GCA_030674185.1 Monoplex corrugatus
TTGGCCCAATCGTATGGTCTGCTTTTGTAGAAGACAGTTGGAGCGTGGGAGCGTGGGAACAGACCGGCTAAGCACACCTGGATTTTTTCCCTTTGTAATTTAGGTCGCCATCATCATCATCATCATCATCAATCATCATCATCATCATCATCAACATCATGTGCCCTGGTGCATGACAGCAGTTGTATGAATAAAGTATCACTACCTTTTTATATGTATTGAAAAAATATGTTACACTCTTATAAACATGCCCTTATTGGGAATGACTTTCATTTTCACTTTATCTAAACCGCACTTTTGCGATCATAGCCCTCCATACCAATGTATCTTTTGTCGCTGCAAGTATATCCCCCACCTTTTCTTGTCATGTAACTTAGATCATCGTCATCATGTGACCTGCCACATGGCGTTTGCGATCGTGGCCTTCCAGACAAATCTATCCTTTGTCGCTGCAAGTACATCTCTCACACTCTCTGTCCTCAGCCACTCTGCAAGTCTGTCCAATATTTTCACCCTGGGTTTAACTTGGATACAAAGTAGAAATGCCATCTGTTTCATTGGAGTTTGTTCAAGGAGGGTTTTCCGCTCTTAGTTCCCATATGTCCATTTCCTATATCTGACAGAGAACTCTTTGAAACCTGTGCAAAACGCTATTTGCTGCCAAGGTCTTGAAATGGGGAAGAGGAAGGGAACTAGTGAAATACTGTCAGCGCCAGAATGATTGGGGCATTAAAATGGTCAGCGAACAAGCCAAACTGTTATATTGTGGAATGGGATTGAACTCAAGATATGAGATCTGAAGTACAGGACTCTATCTAAAGAACCGGCCAGCTGGCCGCCATAGACTGATAAAATATGCTACATCTCAGTATTATAGAAGCAAGCCTGGCTTACTGTTTAAACGTAAGCTGAACTTGCTTTTTTTTCCAGTTGTTTGAATAAAGTATCACTACGCTCTGTATGTATTAAAAAAAAATGTCTTGCACTCTATATTTATAACCATGCCCTTATTGGGAATGATTTCGTTTTCGCTGTATCTAAAACACTCTTTTGCGATCCAACCAAAGCAGGAAAGTATTGACCTATCGGTCATTCACAAAACTCATTTCTACCCGCCAATGCAAAGGCAACCCCCCTTGGCGCGCGCCGTTTATTTTTGGCGCGCGCACGAAATGCTAGATGACGTCCCAGCGGCGCTGTTTGATGATGACGTCTTGCATCCCGGGGCGTCAGCACTCGTCACTGGAGGCAAGGCTGTCAGGCACGATGGTGTAGGGAAATAAGTGCACGACGCGGGTTCGCGGCTGGAAGCCTTGCCGTGATAGTGGATCGTTCCCGGGAGTCTGTCCGCTGCCCAGCGAAGAATGTCAGTACGTGTTGATTGTGAGGCTAACCAGCCCCTGCCCGTACCATACAGCGTACACACACACACACACACACACACACACACAACACACACACACACACACACACACACAACACAACACTATATATATATATATATATATATATAATTAACAAAATGAAAGAAATTGAACTTCAGTGACCAGGGAAGGACACGGGTAGGGGAGGGAGAAAGGGAGAGAGAAAATGCAAAATACGGTCTTTCAAAAAAAGTGAGCAGTGTGTGAAGATGAAGCTTTCTGAAGTTCCTGACTGGAGTATTCCACTCTTGACTGTGACACTTGATGTCCAGGAAAGAATGTTCCGCTAACAACATCTCATGATGCCTGCTGGTGATCTCTAAACTCTCGCATCCCCCTTCTTTAAGCTTCGTTTTGAACCCCCAGATAATTCATTAAAGACACAGAAGAAGACAACGAGAAAGACGAAGAAGGGAAAAAAATCCAAGAACAAAAAAAAAAAAACAACAAAAAACAAACAAAAACAAAACAAAAAAAAGGAAAAAGGTGGTTATGCCATTTCTAAAAAATCTTCCGTTTTGTAGAAAAAAAAAAGTTTTTCAGAAAACCCAGAGTTTTTACTTTTCTAATCACCGTAGATCTAGTGATTTAATGATTTGACGCATAACAATAATAATAATTACAGTATTTATACGGCGCCAAATCTTGACAATTCAAATCAAAGCACTTTAACACATACGCATACAATCGACAATAACTACCACACAATATTTGATATTTAAAAGAAAAAAGCTTCAAATCAAATAAGATTTTGATGTCCATTGAGGACAATGGTAGACTGCTACAACAGTGAAAACATTTTAAATGTTAATACAAGTTCCCGAGAGAGTATTGTTTACACACTTCCCTCCGAGAAAATGTTGTTCACATACCTTTCTCAGAAAGTGCACAATGTTCAGGCTTTTTTGTATAGTCATTAGCATACTGACATTGACGTCTAGTCCTCCAATCTTAGGCTTTGGCGACTGTTCATCCGACTTCACCTTTGATAAAAATTTTTGTAAAGATTCATCAAAAAACAGACGAGAAAATCTTGCTAGCATAATGCATTTAGTCACAAGTGTACACACACACGCACAGAGACTCACACTCACACTCACACACACACACACAGAGACTCACACTCACACTCACACACACACACAGAGACTCACATACATCACACACACACCAGAGTTTACTCTATCACCGAGACTCATGATACAATGACCACACAAAAAAGACTCACGAACCTCAAATCACAATCAACAAAGACTTCACACCACTACACAACATCACATGACACACACTCACAACATACAACAAAAAGACTCAATCATAAATACCCTAACAATGAGACTCTACAACACACTAAAACACACACAGAATCACATCCACGGAACATTCACACCACAGCTCCAAATCTTCACATAACCTTCCAACATGCACAATCAACTTTTGTACATCAACACACATTGAGACTTCACACTCAACAGCTCACCATCACCACCACCAGATGAATAAACAAAGATCAAAGACATCAAAAACAACGAGACTACAACTCATCCACAAAAGCTACACAATACCACACACACGACACACACAACACACCAGACTCACACTCACACCACACACACACACACACACACACACACCACGCACACGACACCACACACACACACACACACACACACACAAGCACACGCATACACACAATCATACACACACACACGAGCGCGCTTGCTTTCATGCACGCAGCGTGCGCGTGCACACACACAAGAGAGAGAGAGAGAGAGAGAGAGAGAGAAGAACTTTCCTCTTTGATGGAATTGAAAAGGAAAAAAACCAACCAACTCCCTCCTCCTCCTGTCTTTCTCTTTCTCTCTTCCTATCTCTCTGTCCTTTTATAGGGTGTGTGTGTGTGTTAAAGAAGATTATCTTTAAGAAAAAAAAAGCGGGGGGGGGGGGGGGGGGGGGGGCGGGCGGGGAGATTAAAACAGACGAACAAAAAAAACATACCCAGAGGAAGGGAGGGGAGAGAAAAAGAAAACACAAAACACTGGATTCGCGTGGACATGTTTACTTTGAACTTCAACGACGACAAAGCCGCTCACCGCAGAAACTTGAAACAGTAATCAGCAGACCCAGTCTTCATCTGGTTCACTGAAAATGAGGACCACACACAGCAAACAACTTTCCACATTAGAAAAAAAAAATTACAACCATACCAAATGCTACTACGGCACCCATGTCTATGGAAACGGTGAACATCTAATTTAATCTGCAGTACCCTTACACAATTTTCTCTGAATGTCTGTCTGTCTGTCTGTCTCTTTATTTCTGTCTCTCTCCTCCATCTCTCTCTCTCTCTCTCTCTCTGCCTTAACTCTTTTTTCTCTGTCTCTGTCTCTGTCTCTCTCTCTGTCACCTTCCCACTCTCTCAGTTTGTCTTCCTCTCCTTTTCTGGCTTCATCTCTCTCCTCCTCCTCCTCTCTCTGTCCCTCTCTTCCTCCCTCCCCGTCTGTGTGTGTCAGTCTGTCTTCTGTCTCTCTCTCTCTCTCTCTCTCTCTCTCTTTCTCTCTCTTCTCTCTCTCTGCAGACACAAACACACTAAACAAACAAGGAAACGAACACAAAAGCAAAAGGAAAAAAAGCTCAAAATACCTTTAGAAATAAATTCTGTGTCTGTGTCTGTGTCTATGTCTGTGTCTGGCTTTTGAGCCCCCCCCTCCCCCCCCCCCCCTCCCCCCCCCCCCACCTGTTTGTTGGTTTGTTATACCGCCGCCACTGGTAACTGCATACAATCAGCTAGGTTGATGATGTGAGTGACCTTGCCACAGGCATCCAATGAAAGAGATAAATTCTCTGGATGAGCCACTGAGTAATGGTGATGAGGCTCAGCGTGAGCGTAGACGACACACACACAGACACACACACACAGATAAGACACACACCCGCGCACGCGCGCACACACACACACACAACACACACCACACACACACACACACACACACCACACCACACACACACGCACACACACACACACGCACGCACAACACACACCACACACAACGCACGCACGCCACGCACGACACTCACATCACACCACACTCAAGCACACATACACACACACACAACGCACACACACGCACACACACACACACTCAAGCACACATACTCACACACACACACACACACACACACACACACACACACACACACACACACACACACACACACACACACACACACACACACAGGGGGTGATCATTATGTTATTTTCGTCTTTTATCGGTAGTGTTAAATTTTATTTATTTATTTATTTTAGTTCTTTATTTCTTTATTTAGACAGAGCTGAGATTTGAGAGTAAGGTGGATGAGGTGGTCAGGATACAGTGGGGTTGATGTGAAATTTGGGGAGGGGGTCAGACGACCCAAGATGGAGGAGGGCCTTTTTGTTTTTTTATTTTTTGTTGTATGAATAAGTCTGATGCAGCCAGGAACCCAGGAAGACCTTTTTGAAAATGGATCTTGCGGTCTGAAAATCGATTATTTCTGTATAGACGTTTCCTTCCACCATCCACCACACACACACACACACACACACAAAACACACACACACACACACACACACACACACACACACACACCACACACAACACACACACACACACACACACACACACACACACACGCTCTCTCTCTCTTTCTTTCTCTCTCTCTCTCTCTCTCGGTCGTTGGCTCTGTCTGTCTGTCTGTCTCTCTCTCTCTCTCTCTCTCTCTCTCTCCTCGCTTGCTCGCTCTCTCTCTCTCATCCACTGACGTTCAAGCAAACACACCCTTCTCCTGCTAAATGAAACATCGTGTCTATGATGAAAGGGCGAGCAAAGATTATGGCCACTGTGAGGCGGTTTGGGATAAAAGGGAAGAATTCTAAGAAGGTTTGGTTAGGGTGAAGATGAACAGGGGCAGGTGGGAAGATACAGGTGATTATGTAAGTGTCATGGGGGGGGGGGGGGGGGTGCTGATGTGCTCTGATAACCGTGGCGGGTAACGTTACACCTTGCCAGCTCACACAACACTCACCCACCCACACTTGGCTTTTAGCTTGGCTTTTCTCGTCTATTTTTGTTGAGGGTTGTCTTGTATTTTGCCTGGTCTTTCTTCTTTCCCAATCTCTGTTAGAAAGAGAGATTATAACATTTTGTTGTCTGATATCGACCGGAGATATGCGTGTATCTGTCTGTCTGGTCTCTCTGTCTGATGATGATGATGATGATGATGACGATGACGATGATTGTGTGTCAACTAGCTGTGCAGTGGGAAATATTACAACCCACGGGAAGGGACTGTAATGATGATGTTTATGATGTTGATGATGATGATGATTACAACCCACGGGAAGGGACTGTAATGATGATGTTTATGATGTTGATGATGATGATGATATTACAACCCACGGGAAGGGACTGTAATGATGATGTTATGATGTTGATGATGAGATGATGATGGTGATGGTGGTGGTGGTGTGCTGATGATGATGATGAGAGACGTCATGGTGATGGTAACACTGGCTGTGTGTCCACTAGCTGTTTGTGCAGTGAGAAGTATGACGACCCATGGGGAGGGACTGTGATGATGATGATGATGGTGGTGGTGGTGACTGTGATGGTGGTGATTGTGATGGTGGTGACGATGATGATGATGATGATGATGATGATCACGATGTCGGTGATACTGAAGCTGATTGTGTGTATGTCTCCTTCAATTCCTTCTACAGTGAGAAATATTACGACCACGGGGAGAAGCTGTGATGGTGATGATGATGATAATGATGTTCTGTAGTAATGGTGGTAATGATGGAAGTGATGATGATGACGGTAAAGATAATGATGAAATAAATGTGTGTGTATGTTTCAGCCAGTCGCTTCTACAGTGAGAAGTATTACGACCACGGAGAGGGACTGTGGTCGTGATGATGATGACGACGATGATGATGATGATGATGATGATGATGTTGATGATGATATTCTGTGGTTGGTGGTGGTGTGATGATGATGATGATGATGATGTTGATGATATTGATGATGATATTCTGTAGTGGTGGTGGTGGTGGTGATGATAAGGATAATGATAATATGATAAATATGTGTGTGTTTGTGTTTCAGCCAACTGTTACTACAGTGGGAAATACTACGACCACGGGGAGGGACTCAGTCCACGTGTGTGTGTAACGTGTACCTGTGATGTGAGTATCCATAATCGCTCGTGCTTTTCTGTCTCTCTTAACCTGTGTGTTGTGTGTTGTGTGTGTGTGTGTGTGTGTGTGTGTGTGTGTGTGTGTGTTTTGTGTGTGTGTTCCTCTCCATAACTGTCTTTCTCTGTCTCCAGCATCCAATGGTGTGTGTGTGTCTGTGTGTGTGTGTGTGTCTGTGTGTGTGTGTGTGTGTGTGTGTGTGTCGTGTGTGTGTGTGTGTGTGTGTGTGTCTGTGTGTGTGTCTGTGTGTTGTGCGTTATTTGTGTGTGCGTCTCTCTGCGTCACTGTCTTTCTCTGTGTCTTCAGCGGATGCGAGTGTATACCTTTTGTGTTCGTGTCCGAGTGTACTTATGCATGTGTACACGCTTGTTTGTGTGCGTATGTGTGTGTGCGTGCGTGCATGTGTCTGTGTGTGTGTTTGTATATGTGTGTGCGTCTTCCTGACACCGAGAGATGAGCTGTTGGCCTTTAAAGTCCTTTAAGTCTCTGTCTGTCTGTCTGTCTTTCTCCTCTTTTTCACTCTATCTCTCTCTCCTTTTCTCTCTGTCTCTATCTTTCTCCTCCCCCCCCCCCTCTCTCTCTCCTTTGTCAGTGTGTCGGTCTTTCAGTCTCCGTCTGTCTGTGTGTCTGTCTGTCTGTCTCTCTCTCTCTCTCTCTCTCTCTCTCTCTCTCTCTCTCTCTCTGTCTGTCTGTCTGATAAGTCTGTATACCTGAGTACCTCCACATCCTCCAGCTTCCTCTCCGATTCAGGGTTACTCTCGAAGTGGGGAAAAAAAGGAAAAAGAAAAAAACAAACAGAAGAAAGCCCTAGGTTGACTCTGGGTGTTCAACTTCAAAGGACTAAAGAACAAACCATGTGTTGCAGCGAGAGAAAAAAGACAACAACAAAAAGAAAGACAATCACAAAAAGAAAAACAATAACAAAAAACACCCTCACAGTCAAAGAAAACAATGGGCGTGGGTGTAAAACTTCAAAGAACGAAACACCTGTTGAGTGAAACACAGCGAGGAGAAACCCACGGTGATCAGGTCAATCGCCTGACCAGAGGATGAGTCGGCCATTTCCAAAACGGACTGCCCCAAGGTAAGGCGGTAAAGAACACATAAGTTTTCAGCTTGAACGAATCCTGGGTGGACAAGATGACATCATCTATTGTCTCGTGCTCCCAGAATAACTCGAAATTGGTGTGTCCAGCACGAAAGTGTTTCCGCTGGATTAAACCCTTGTCCAGCCAGGTCGAGGAGATAATTATCGAGGGGTGTTTTCCTTGAGCAAACCACGGACCGTGATGCTGTGTATTTTTCACACGTGTGTTTAATCGGGTGGAAGGAGAAAAGCGAATCGTTTCGCGCGTGACTGCGTGTGTTGGCGTGTTTGAGATTCTGGGTTTTGTTGTTGTTGTCGTTGTTTTTTTTCTTCCTCGACACTGCTTCATTTGTTATTTGGATGTTTGTTTTTGTTTGTCTACGTCTCTCTTTGATTGTTTTTTTTTTTTATTACAAGCTTTTTTTTTTTGCTTGGTTGTTTCCCTTACTTATCTACAACTTGTCTACATCTCTCCTCCTCCTCCTCCTTCTTCCGTCTCCTTGTTGTTGTGCTGTCTCTCTCTCTGTCTCTGTCTGTCTGTCTCTCTGTCTGTCTCTGTCTGTCTCTCTGTCTCTCTCTCTTCTCTCTCTCTCTCTCCCCTCTCCACACACACACACACACACGCACACACATATACACACACACACTCTCACTCACTCACCCACTCACTCACTCACTCACCCACTCATTTACTCACACACAAGATAACGTCCAGACGAAAATATGAATTCAGTCTGCTTGTCTGTTACTTTCAATAATAAACATCTCATTTGTCTTGTCTTGTCTTGTCTTGTCTTGTCTTGTCTTGTGCTATTAATCTCTTTTCACGCTCTTTCCCTTCATTTTATGGATTCACATTCTTTCCTTTAATTTTGTTGACCTTGCCCTTTTTGCCCTTCTTTCTCTGAATCGTACCTCTTACCCCACAATTTATGCATCTTATCTCTTATCTCTTACTTCCATGGATGAAGCCACGGTATCTGTCCCCATCATTCTTGCAGTGGACACATTGTTAAAACTAAATGCAGTTCCATTTGTTACGCTAACACAGTTCAATCATCTCTCCATTTTTGATATCGATTTATTACTCCAATAATTCAGAGAAAGCAACATGCTCAGAAACAGAAGTGAGTGAACAAGAAGGGAGGGAGGGGAGAGAGAGAGAGAGAGAGAGGAGAGAGGAGAGGAGAGAGAGAGAGAGAGAGAGAGAGATTGTGTACATGCATGTGTGTGTATGGAAGAGGGGTATGGGGAGTGAGAAGTTCAGGTTTAAAGGTGTGTAGTGTGAGTGTGTGTGTGTGTGTGTGTGTGTGTGGAGAGAGAGAGAGAGAGAGAGATTAAACTTTCTGGAAATGGATCATTATGCATTTCGTTCGTCTGAAGTAACATGTGGAAAAATGTCTGGATCCAAAGTTGCAGGGACATTCACGCTGAAGTGCCCTCGTCAGTTATCAGACAATTTATTTGTTTTGTGTGGGTGGGAGTTCACGCCCACCCCCCACCCTCACCCCTTTCTTTGATGGGGGAGGGGGAGTACTGAGCGGTATTAGCATGACACGTATTCGCTAGGAGCACAGGTGTCAAAGAAATATCACTGCCTAGCAGCGGATGGAAAGGGATGGTGGGAAACAGTGCTGCGGTGGTCCAAGACAGTTTTGAACCTCCCGACATGAACATTCCTTGCTCACTGTCATAATAGATCTTGGCATCAGCCAGGCCTGGAATGTTCGCACCTGCTGTGTTTGTCACTCAGCTTGAACATCACGTCCAAATTTTCTTCCGTGCCGTGGATGAGTTCCAGCTTTTCCATTGAGGCCATAGCACACGCAGTTCTGGGTATAGCAGCCGACCGGAGTTGAAAATAGTCGGCAATGGTTTTCACCTGCCGTGATAGAGAATCACAGAGTGGTATTTCAGATTCTGTGAATCGCTGACTGTGTTATTCAGCACACACACGGCCATTACGAAATGGTCTTTTTGTCTCCCCTGTGATAATTCCTTGTTTTGAACAGGTGTGTATATCTTGGTTAAATCCATGCGATTTTTGTTTATTTAATTTTAGTTCCTTTGGAGTGGGCGTGAATTGATGATTTTTTTTTATTTGGTGTATTTGTGTACGTGTTGTGTATGTATGTATGTATGTATGTATGTATGTATGTATGTATGTATGTATGTATGTATGTGTGTGTGTATGTATGTATGTATGTATGTGTGTATGTATGTATGTATGTATGCATGCATGTATGTATGGATGGATGGATGGATGTATGTATATACATATATATGTAGTGTGTATATGTATGTATGTATGTATGTATATATAATATGTATGTTAGTATATATAATATATATATATATATATATATATATTATATATATATATTTTGTGTGTGTGTGTGTGTGTGTGTGTGTGTGTGTGTGTGTGTGTGTGTGTGTGTGTTCTCTGAAAATAACTCACTAATACGAAAATATAGATAGACATAGCAAACGAAATTACAGACAACTGGAAACTGGGTCAAGGATTCTTTACACTCGGACAGTTCTACGTGTATGCTGCTGCCAACTGTAATCTGGCAGACCCCTTAAGCCTACGCGAAAAACTCTGCACTTGCAAAATGGGGAAGAATTTGGCATAAAAAATGTATGAAACACTACGTTGCCTCACTTAAATGATTGGAAAATTAAGATTGACTGTGAACTGGCTAGTTGTGTGTGTGTGTGTGTGTGTGTGTGTGTGTGTGTGTGCGTGTGTGTGTGTGTTGCTGGGATTTAAACTCGAGACATCAGAACCAGGCAGCCGGCATAATTAAAGCAAATAGCACATAGTTTAACGCAGACATCTGACATCAGAACTAGGCAACCGGCATAATTAAAGCAAATAGCACATAGTTTAACGCAGACATCTGACATCAGAACCAGGCAACTGGCAAAATTGTAGCTAACAGCACATTGCTTAACGCACCAGGCGTGGTCTGAGATACTTTTGAGGCTTCTTCTTATCTGGAGCTTAATCTGCGAGCCTAACGCTGTGTTGGAGAGCTTACGAAATGAGTCTTAGATACAATAAAAGAGGGGACAGGAGAAAGAATACAAAAAAGAATTGAACTGTATGCCAATTTATCGTAATACATTATCAATCAACCCCTCGCTTAAATCGTGACACTGACGAATTCTTCAGATCCAACTTAGGGTGTTTTTTTTAGGGGGGCGTAGGGGATTGGGGGGGGGGGGGGGCGGGGCGGAGGGATACATTAAAGAACTTAATGTAGAAATCCTACGCCTCCTATATATTCCAGTGTGTCGTTGTACATCTATTAGTCCTACCCTTAGATTGTGACCTCTGACGAATTCTTCAGATCTAACGCTAGTTATTCTTTCTTTCTCTTTTTTATTGTTTTTTTGTTTTTGTTTTTTGGTTGTGGTTAGGGGGTGGGGGGATACAGAAAGAACTAATGCAGAAATCTTACGCCTCCTATATATGCCAGTGTGTCAGTGTACATCCATCAGCCCTACCCTTAGATCGTGACCTCTGACGAATTCTTCAGATCCGACCTTAGTAGTCTTTTTTTTGGTGGGGGGGGTGGGGGAGGTTTTTTGGGGGGGGAGGGTGGTGGTGAAGGAGGGAGATGTAATCCGTGTTCCGTAATTCTATGATTTACTGCGCTCCCAGAAAACCCAATCCCAGGACGCCGTCCATTGAGTGCCGAGGTAAACCTGACACCCCCAACCTGTAGGACTGCCCAAGTGGAAAACCTGTTGCTCTTTCGCTTTCCCTTATCCCTCCCTCCCTCCCCCACATAGATAAATGAGCAACCTTTTTTTCTTCTTCCTATTACCTCTCGCCAGCATGGCTAGATGAACCGACAGCACTTTGTGAGGCAGGATGTGCGCCTTCAGCCCCTGTGCTGTGACGTAGAGACGACTGTAAAAACTGTCAGCAGACTGCCAACATTCTCGTTATATCGTCGGAGACATAAATAGAGAGACCGGAAATATATATAAATTGGATTAATCCCTTTTGACTGTCTAAGCGTCCCCTCCAACTTCCTGCATTGTGAGATATATTAGCAAAGAAAAACTGTAACCTTTCGCAGGTTTGCAGCTTGTAGATAGGGTG
Source organism: Monoplex corrugatus (assembly GCA_030674185.1). Classification (NCBI taxonomy): domain Eukaryota; kingdom Metazoa; phylum Mollusca; class Gastropoda; order Littorinimorpha; family Ranellidae; genus Monoplex; species Monoplex corrugatus. The sequence goes on from JAPXFY010000017.1 coordinate 43,053,421, forward strand.
AGAGACAAAGGGTTAACAAGAAGATTAGCACAAAGGCTTCCATCTTAGATAGGGTGAGAGACAAAGGGTTAACAAGAAGATTAGTACAGAGGCTACCATATTCAAATGCAACGACACAGTTTGGTTTGAGCAAAATATTAAACACAAAACCTTTCATCTTCAAATGCAACAACACAGTTTGCTCTGGGCAGATGCTTAGGACAGAGACTCCCATCCTCAAATACAGCCTCGCCATTTGCTTTGAGCAAATGTTTGGTATAAAAACTCCCATCTTCAGATATGTTTCAGAGCTTTGAAATTGTGGTTTATGCTCTTCGGAATTTCTGCAGAACTGCATGTAACGTGCCACCGGGACGCTGTAACGAAACAAGACATGAACTGTGCCACACAGTAAGTTAGCTCTCTCTGTCTATATCATTTTTAGTCCCAAGCCCCTGCAGCGCCGAGATCGGCGATTTGTGGCCTGCTGTGCAGCGAGACATGTATAGACGATGTTTCAGAAAACAAAGGCCCTATACATATCTAAAGGCTGTGTGGAAGATTATTACCTGTCTCTTTTCTCCATATCTCTGGTTTGTGTCGTCACAGTAGCTTCAACCTTGCCTACCTGTGCCCGCCGGGATTCGGGAGCCGACAAGTGAGTTAGAGACCAGGAAAAGAGAAAGGGAATAGACGTGGAGATAAGATAACCCGGAATACCCCACATCCCGAATTAGGCTCTATACCCCCACAAAGAACCTCCACAGCTCTACCAGCCTTTTCTTGGGAACAGGGCTGGAATGGTGCAACCGATGCTTACTGTGTTTTCGTTCTGCTTGTATGAATTGAGTAGTTGATGTACCGAGCTTCTTTGACGCAGAATACAGTTTATGTCACGTGATCTGTGGTTGCTGAGGATGTATGGATTTTCTCAACTTTCCTTTAGACTTGTCCATAAAACAAATGAAAGTGATTGAAAATGAAAACGGAAAAATGAAATTGTGAAAGAAAAAAGAAGAAAAAAGCTATGAAATAGAACAAGTAAGTACAGACTAAAAGATTGAAACTGCAAACATGATAGGGATGTGTGGTTATTGAGACGGCTGTATAATTGCTGCGGCAACTGCTGCTACTACTTCTGCTAAGTATTACTTTTACTACGAATGAATCGTTCTTGTACAACGCCATTCTCCAAATTCATTACACATTTACAAGAAACAGTATCTGGTACATGCAGAAGCACATACATACACATTGACATCAAAATACACACATTCATGCGTGTGGAAAAACAATTGTTTTAAATTGAAGCCTTCACGTACAGAAATGAAGGCATGTTAACAGCGTCTAACCATACGTACACACACATGAATGATTGCACAATGCCACGTGATCAGTTGTTACAAAAGGAAGAGCATATATTTATGCAATCAACAGTAGAAGGCCTTGGTGTTCAACACTACTGCAGCTGTAGCCTACATACCATCACCAACATTTTTACCGCCTTCGTTTGGATGGCAGTTTTAAAACACAAAGAGTAAGAGTAGAATTTATTTGCGGTGTGTGTGTTTCCGCAATATTCGTAGCAGCCCTGTAGCCCTGACTTACCTGCCTTGGTCAGGTATAAGGCCAGTAATCTCCCATTCATCCCCACCATACAGCTCGTCATCAGCAAGCAAGGGAAACAAATTGTGACCACCCAGTCCCAGCTTCTCCCGCTAATTGGCCGCGTATTGTTGGCACTCATCGACCGTGGGTTGCGTGCCCTTACCTTGTGGGGGAGTGGGGGTGTGGAGGGTCACTGGTGATGGTGGTTGGTCTGGGTACTAGGCCAGGGGTACTGTACTGCATCCTGTCTGACTGCCTTGTACGCGGGTGGCCTGCGTGCTGATGTATTGCATCACGTGCTTATCGCCTTATTGATGTTATTAGTGGCAGAATATTCTCCTCTGCATGCTTATTGCCTTATTGATGTTATTAGTGGCAGGAATATTCTCTTCCGCATGCTTATTGCCTTATTGATGTTATTAGTGGCAGGAATATTCTCTTCCGCACTTCTTTTTTCTGACAATCTTTCTTTCTCTTTGTTGGTGGTGTACTCTGCTCGCCTGAGGTCATTCTGTTATAACAGAAAATCACTGAGAACATCAATATTGTATTACTGTTGATTACCCTAGTGTTTTTCCCACATCATCAGAATAGAATAAAACCAGGGAAGCAAGGAGAAGAAGTCACTGCAGAGCACGGAAGAAGAAGAAGAAGAAGAAGAGGAGGGAGGGGAGAGAGAGGGGGGAGGGGAGAGAGAGGGGGAGAGAGAGAGATGAATGCATATAATTATCATTTGTGTCCGTTGGGTAAAAGGTTAAATATTGGATCAAAGATTCCTTACCATTCTACTGGAGCACGAGAAAGATGTTTCGTTTCTGTATTTCATTGGACGCTGTCGTTGGAGAAACGTACATAGACACAAATAAATAATTAAAAATACTGAAATAAAATAGAGATAAAAATCACTTCAATATTTATAAATTTGGTAATGTCCCTGCTACACGCTGCTGTTTCCAAGAATGTTTAGCAGTAGTATCCTGTTAAACTGGAATAAAAGGACCGTGGGTTTTAAGACATTTGACACTGGTATTTCTGTAAAACGTTAATGAAGAATAATGTCACTGCCTGTAATTGTATGTGATAATCAGTGGCAAGGTTTGGAAGTTAACTCATCTGAGCGGACAATAAGCTCTGATGCTTTTTTCATTGGCGAAATGTAACTCGTTTAAGGATAAGGGACATTCGCGTACTGCTTGTTCTGCTATTGACAAGTAAGTCTGCAACAGAGGTACGCCGCTTCTGTGTGTTCTGGGCCAGGCCTCTCTATGGTACCTCAGAAATAGTTCATGGCCTGTCTTGGTTGATGCCAGGATATTTATGATAGTCAGTGTATAGTACAACTCTGTCACGCAGTCTCAGTCTTAGATGGAAATCCATAGCATCGTGGTTATCGTCATCAACGTCATAGCATTGTAACAACGATTCTGTCCCAGCTTCTATGGCCATTAAAATGGCGTAGAAAATAGGATAAAAAAAAAAAAGGGGGGGGGGGGGGGAATTGAGCACAAAGGTAACTATTTAAATGCAGTGATCCTAAAAATAATGTTTC
>JAPXFY010000017.1:43061556-43066556 GCA_030674185.1 Monoplex corrugatus
TCAGTTGATTTGTTTAATGTTACTGTCAGTGCAACATCAGTTGATTTGTTTAATGTTGTTGTCAGTGCAACATCAGTTGATTTGTTTAATGTTATTGTCAGTGCAACATCAGTTGATTTGTTTAATGTTACTGTCAGTGCAACATCAGTTGATTTGTTTAATGTTACTGTGCAACATCAGTTGACTTGTTTAATGTTACTGTCAGTGCAACATCAGTTGATCTGTTTAATGTTACTGTCAGTGCAAGATCAGTTGATTCGTTTAATGTTACTGTCAGTACAACATCAGTTGATTTGTTTAATGTTACTGTCAGTGCAACATCAGTTGATCTGTTTAATGTTACTGTCAGTGCAACATCAGTTGATTCGTTTAATGTTACTGTCAGTGCAACATCAGTTGATCTGTTTAATGTTACTGTCAGTGCAAGATCAGTTGATTCGTTTAATGTTACTGTCAGTACAACATCAGTTGATTTGTTTAATGTTACTGTCAGTGCAACATCAGTTGATCTGTTTAATGTTACTGTCAGTGCAACATCAGTTGATTTGTTTAATGTTACTGTCAGTGCACATCAGTTGATTTGTTTAATGTTGTTGTCAGTGCAACATCAGTTGATTTGTTTAATGTTATTGTCAGTGCAACATCAGTTGATTTGTTTAATGTTACTGTCAGTGCAACATCAGTTGATTTGTTTAATGTTGTTGTCAGTGCAACATCAGTTGATTTGTTTAATGTTACTGTCAGTGCAACATCAGTTGATTTGTTTAATGTTACTGTCAGTGCAGCGTCAGTCGATTTGACAACAGAGGGTTACTGAGTTGATTTGAATTGAATCGTCATGGCAAAAGTGTGTGCGTGATGAGGTAGGCAGTGACGCAGTCGATGACATGTCATTACAGGGACGGATTTCTGTTCTGGTGGTCACGAGTGTCATCAGAACGCCAGCTGTGTTAACCTGGCCACCCAGTATGCCTGTCAATGCAACTCCGGCTTTCAGGGAGATGGAAAACATTGCCATGGTTAGTAACACTTTTCTGTCTGTCTGTCTGTCTGTCTGTCTCTCTCTCTCTCTCTCTCTCTCTCGCTTCCTCTCTCTCTCTCTCGCTTCCTCTCTCTCCTCTCTCCCTCTCTCTCTCTCACTCTCTCCCTCTCTCGCTCTCTCTTTTTTTTTTCACTGTGTGTGTGTGTGTGTGTGTGTGTGTGTGTGTGTGTGTGTGTGTGTGTGTGTGTGCTTGCTTGCTTGCTTGCTTGCTTGCCGTTTATCGTCAACCCAGGTCATGCATTGCATGTAAGTTCGTGTCTTCTCTTCATCCCTTATTTGGCACAATTCGTGTCCTGAGCTCTCTCTCTCTCTCTGTCTCTCTCTCTCTCTGTCTGTCTGTCTGTCTGTCTCTCTCTCTCTCTGTCTGTCTGTCTCTCTCTCTCTGTCTCTTTCTCTCTCTCTCTCTGTCTCTGTCTCTCTCTCTCTCTCTCTCTCTGTCTGTGTGTCTGTCTGTCTCTCTTGTCTTGAGTGTCTGTCTCTCTTGTCCTGAATGCTCTCTCTCTCTCTCTCTCTCTCTCTCTCTCTCTCTCTCTCTCTCTCTCTCTCGCTCTCTCTCTCTGTGACTGAAATTGCAAATAGTTTTGTTTCCCAGGTTATGTGACGGTAAACAATAGAAGGGGACAGCAAATTGATAGTTCGCTGCAGTTTGAATGTAGAACTTGTGTGAAAGCATCAGAAAATTCGCGTTGTTTTTTTCATTCATTTCTGTTGTTTCTTCGTTGTGGGCTGAGTCTTTTTTGTCACATTTTATGGATATCTTTTTTACTCCTCTTAAAGACCTCGCTTACCACTTCATTGTTTACAAAACAGGGACGGTTCCCAGTCCTTGATGTGCCCTCATTTTTTTTTAGAATTAATTACTCATCTGTGTCCTTTGTCTAAACCTATACTGTGTACTATTAGTAGAAAATTAAGGTAATTGTGTTACCAGTTATTAAGCCACGACAGTATGGAATGAGGCTTGTCTGTGGCCATAATTGTACGTTTCCACTTGTGGAATAACACAAGGGTATTGAACTGAATTGAACAAGAAGTAGTTCTGCTTCAGCTGGCATATAAAAGATTATGTAACAAGTTTAACAACAAAGCATGAGAAATGAGAAATCAGCTAGCTGTGAGTCACTACAATACACACGTCAGCTCATCGATAGTATGTCTGTGTTTGAAAGATTTAGCACGTATATATTGCTGAACTTCGGGGATGCAGCGCATAAATATGGCAATATCTCCCCGTATTATCGGCTTCTTGAACGAACAACTGAATGTGAGCACTAGGGGCAAAAGTACACACATACTCTCTCTCTCTCTCTCTCTCTCTCTCTCTCTCCACACACACACACACACACACACACACACACACACACACACACACACACACACACGCATGCACGTACATACACACACACACACACACACGTACGCACGCACACACGCACGCACTCACACGCACTGACGACGGGCGGAAATACGTCATCCGGCAGATCCACCAATCCGTGTAAGCTTACGTCAAAGCTCACTGTTCCTTTGCCAGATTCTTTTGGCCTGCCTAGTACATCCACATGTGTACAAAGGTACGGGGCCAACGGGTACACAGAACAAAGGATAGATACGTTACCCGACGTTACACTGTGTAACATTGATAAATACTGCTGTAGAAATTGGGTTTCTGGTTCTGTTGTTTGTATACAGAGTGCATATGAAGGTGGTGTGATGGAGTTTGACAAGCACGAAATGTCAAACCCTGCGAGATAACTCTTTTTATGAAACTAGGTAGAATAAGTCCACTTTCTTGATTTTTGATTACTCATACTGGGTTAGTGCGTTTATCCTACAATTGAGGTCATATCCTCCCACAAAATTAGCTACATGTGATTGCTGTCCAAAGTGGGGTTGTTTGTGCAACTATTGGGAACAGTATCCTATCACTACCACTGAGGTAAATCCGTTAGCGGCACATCCACTTCCATTGTTCAAGACAGCATACCGTCATTAGTGAGATGATATTGTACGTGTACTAGAAATGGTAATCACCTTTATAAAGAAGTGGTAATCTGCACTGTCGCTGAGATAGCATTGTTCCTGTAATTGGCAGCCGTCTATTGATGATGATGATAGATTTGTCTTGTCTATCCAATGCACAAATAGGCATACTGATCATAGGCGCCAGGTGTTGGTCTTGATATGCGACAGAAGACCTATCCTGGAGGCACATTGTCTTCCGCATATACTGCACGGGAAGGAATGCTGCAGTCCTTGGTTCTGTTTCCGTTGGTTCCTCTTCTGTTGAATAGCAGTGTTCTGTAGAAATATCAGTAAAATATTTACACACCTTACCTCCCATTTATCAAGCCTATAGTCCAGATAGTCTTGGCAACAGCAGAGGGGCATCCAGAAGTCATGACCTGGATGCAGCTCGACCCCCTTAGAGTGTCAGGAGTTAAGGGACGAAACACTTGCTTGACTGGGGTTTCTCCTCTGAGGACCTTCTGTAGTCTGGCTCTCCCCAGAGTTTCTTACTACTATATAGTCAATATTCCAGATAGTGGCGGACCTCACTTCACAGGTAGCATACTCGAAGATAATGACATTCACCATGTTCAATGAAGATAATGACAATCACCATGTTCAAAACCGCCAAGAGTGGTAGTTTTCGCCTTCACTGATGTGGCGTACTTCAGATAATGACAGAGTACGCTTTTATCGATGCTTACATTTGCATTGGTTACAGAGCCTGTGTCAAATACCCTTTCTGTCTGAAACACACAACGCTAAATATGATTTTCATGATGTTATATCTGCAACGTATTTGTTCATTTCTTGATTTTTTTTATTGAGATGGTAAGTAACAGTCTCTCGATGCTCTAACTCCGGAGTTGGGCAATCACAAATTAGTATAGCATACTATTTATTGATGGCAACCACTCATTGGAATTTACGTGTTACGTTTACCACACAACAGAGGGAGAGTAGTTTACCGGGTATGGTTTTTACTTTGTGTGCGAGAGGTCCAAGGTTCGAATCCCGGATTAGCAGTCAGTGTTTTAAACGGGCGTTATTGATAGAGCCATGAACTGAAAATTTGGTGTCTCGAGTTCAATCCCAGCCGGCAGAAGAAAAGCTGGTTTGTTCGCTGCCCATTTTACTGCTCCAGTCCTTCTGGTGGTTTCAGCTCAGCGTTTCCTAGTTCCGGTTTACGGTTTACCTCCTTTCCATTTCAAGACCTTGCCTACGCTTAAGGTTTTGTACAGACTCAAGAAATCTACCAGGCAATTACTGGCATCTACCAGACAGTTACTGGGTATCTACCAGACAATTACTGGCATTTACCAGACAATTACTGGGCATCTACCGGACAATTACTGGGCATCTACCAGACAATTACTGGCATCTACCAGACAATTACTGGGCATCTACCAGACAATTACTGGCATCTACCGGACAATTACTGGCATGTACCAGACAATTACTGGCATCTACTAGACAATTACTGGCATCTACCAGACAGTTACTGGCAGATGTAAGAGAGTGCATATGGAATTGTCTGAGTGCGATGAATCCCGAATTCTGATTTCGTCTACCCAGCCCTGCACACGCCATTCAGGCCAACCATCCATCATCCACAGACGGCAGAATCTCTTGATTTCCAGCACATCGTGCAGCATCTCCTCACGGCCTGTTGTGGACGAGAGGGAAGCCGGTGTTTAGAGATGGCTAATCTGCATCATCTGTGTATACAAATCCCTGGATTGTGAAACTACAGCCCCCTTTACTTCAGCCTGCCAGGCTGTTGCTCTGGGCTGTCTTGTTGCGGGCCGTGACTGCTGGGTTTGAGGGGATGTGAGACATTGGCAAAGATCTTGTTGGGGATAAGTGTGAAGGGGGGTGGTTATTGTGGTGAGGATGATTGCGATGATGAAGAGAGATGATCTGGGGAATTCGGTATTTGAATGTATTTTTT
>JAPXFY010000017.1:43069056-43101556 GCA_030674185.1 Monoplex corrugatus
CAGGACAGTTCCTTTGTTTAAAAGTGTGCCGACTGGGTGTGCACATAGGACCACAGTTTAACGTCCCATTTGAAAGACTGATTTTACATTGGACAGCATTTGAAAGACTGATTTATGAAATTATTAACTATGAAGATGTCAGTTTGTCACATATGTGTATATTCCAACAATTGATGCTTCCTTAGGATTTTTTTGTTTGTTTGCTTGTTTTTGTTTTTTGTTTGTTTCGTTTTGTTTTTGCCGATCATACTATTCTGAAAGAGTCTGTGGTTAAAGCGCACAGTTAGTCCTTGACTGTAGAAAAAAGGATATTCCATAACATTGAATTGTCGTGTTTGTGATTCAGTCAGTTACTTTGACTTTCTGTCTAAACTCCTTCAAACAAAAAGGGAAAAAAAAAGACTGCCACTTGCAGTAAGGAATCATCACAAAGTAAGCAAAAATCACCCACCCGCTCACTTTATCTGTTCGCTTGTTCTGGGAGGTGTGGAGAGGATGCTGCGGTCTGCAGTCACACGGGAACGTACTGTAGAGTCATGTCGTAGATGTGGACTGTGTCTGGATCTGTCTCTTCCAGCTATTCAGTGTAACTGATAAACTTTATAACCACTGCAATATGTGTTTTTAGATAGTAGGCTTGGTGTCATTTACTGGATCGACGGGAGAGTCAATATTATTACCAGTAAGGAATTTATGCAAACGTAGATGATAAACTTTGCATTCCATAATAAAAGTGACGCATTTTCAGGTAAGGAATTCACTTAAAGTACGTGGTAAACTTTACAACCCATAGTAAAAGACACGCAATTTCCTGTAAAGAATTCACTCAAAGTAAGTGGTAAACTTTTTTTTAAAGAGGGACGCAATATCCGGTATGAAATGAATTCAAAGTAAGTGGTAAACTTTATATTTCATGATAAAAAACAACGCAGTATCCACTAACAAATTGACGCATTGTAAGTGGTAAAAGCATTACACACTTTGGTAAAAAGAAGGGAAAAAAATGAAAGTCATTGCGTGACAAGGATGCCGTCTACCGAGCTATTAGCAGTCGCAATAAGAAAACACAGTTTTGTTCCTAAAAAAACTTTGTTTACTTCTTTTTATAGGGCCATAGACTCAAGATCTGATGCCTGAAGTGCAGTCAGACTAGTAACATAAAAACCAGCCTTGTTCGTCGAGTCCATCTAAATGATCCAATCATGCTGGTAGTGTCAGCTCAGTGTTTCAAAGGTCCCTCACTCACCCAACCCTCTCCCCCCCCCCTCCATCACAAGACCTTGCCAGCGCGTATAGTTTTGCACGGGCTTAAGGAGTCTGGCAGTTTTGAATGAAAAGGATGTGGACTTCTCCAAGTGCCATGATGAATCCCTCTTGAACAAAATTCCAAACTTCAGACTCCATAGCTTGTTGTGGGCGCTGATCCAGAAAAAGCGGGACAGCCCAGTTTTTCACTTTAAAAAGTGCTTTGAGGAAATGAAACACTTCCTTTTTACCCCACCCACACCCCCTTTCCTCTGTTCTCCCCCTACACACACTTGACTGATGGAATGTCACGACCACTGAGCCTCATCCACCGGAAGTAACCCAGCCACTGCAAGGGCTACATCGTCAGGTTATCTGTCTGCTTCCGGTGACATGCGCGTCGCGCGCTTGGCGCGTGCAAGAAAGATGGTAACTACCTGCAGGATCATTCAGTCACTGCACGTGACGGAAATGTCGGCCATTGAGCTATATGTAATATAATGATATAAACGATGAAAAAAAAAAAAAAAGAATTGTTGAGTTAGGGCTGATGCCAGAGAACTTTATAATTTGTCTGTGAACTGTATCGCGTTTGTTTGTCACACATCCAAGAGTTGCTCGATGCCACAGTTTAGTTTTTTGTTTGTTTGTTTTTGTTGTTATTTTGCCCATAGTGTACTGGCAGCCTGCACTCCGTCCTTGGTGAGAGAGCAATCTGTTTACTTTTTTCTCTCTCTCTCCTTGTTTACCATAAACCAACGTGCACTGACACCCCATAAAACACCACGCACACATGATTTTAAAAGAATGGATGGCACTACATTGTAGCGACGCGTTCATCGTGGGGAATGCAGCCCGATTTTTTATACATGGCAAATTCATCGTATTAAAAAGCAATAAAGAAGAGGAAAAAGTGAAGAAATGAACGGTGGTGAAAATATTGGAAATATAGAAAGTTGTTCAAATCTTTTAGGGCCGGTAACAATGCTGAAAACGTAAAGAAACAGGGTGTAGTTTCTTTGCAACTACTCTACTCCAGGAGGAGACATGCAGATCTTTTGGGCCGTTCAAACAACCCCTGTGGTTGAAGTAAGGCAACATTGAGAGCATCCGATTGCTAAACTGTCAAGACTATGGATGGGTTGTGTGGTTATGTCCCGGGGTTTGTCATTTCCCCCCACCTTGCCATTTGGTTTGTAAACAAGGTAAGGATGACTGGGTCAGAATGGGTCATGCAACGCATGGACAGCCCCCCTTTGCTTGATGAAATGACTATCGAGTGGCGTCGAGAGCTTGGGAGGTGATAGTTTGGAGAGTGGCGAGGCAGTGGTGCTGCAGGTCCCATCCGCACCCTCGTGGTGTTTCTTGTTAACAGGAGGGGAATGCAAATCATCCCTCCACAAAGTTTCTAATTCCAAGCAGACACGAGACAGTACAGCATGTCTGTGTTTTATGAATCTGTAAATTGATGAGCGTCTGTTTGTCAAACAAGACTCAAACAGCCTGCCTGTACAGCTGCTAGACGCAACAGATCAAAAATCAGGACTCGAGTTTTTCAGGTAATGGCGCCAAATTCCGTGGTCGTTAAATACTTCACCCAAATAATTCACAGCACAAAGGAGACTGTTTTTTTACGCCCCAGTTTCCCTGAAGAGCCGACGGGGCGCTACTGGCTAATTTAGATAATTTAATAAAGCTTCGCTACAGCAAGTTAGAAATAACGTTGCATCTCCACCTCACCACACACACACACACACACACACACACACACACACACAACACACACACACACACCCACACACACACACACAATCACACACACACACACACACACACACACACACAATGTAGATTCCTCTTTATAAATGTAATTTTAAAATTTAAAAATTTAAAATAATATAATAATAATTACAATATTTATATAGCGCAAAATTTTATCAAGATTTTGCGCTATATAAATATTGTAATTATTATTATTATTATTATTAAATGCATTTTAACGTAGTGAGAAGAACAAGAACGATAATTGTATGTTGTTATATGTTGATGTATGAATCAAATCAGAGCACACTGAAGATCACATGTCTCAAGTTTAGTCCCCCCCCCCCCCCCTGCAACATAAAGGATGACATGTTCGCTGTCCATCTAGGTCCAGTTGCCCTTCCTATTTCAGTACACTGCCAACGCCTAGGATTTGGAGCAAGACCAAGAAACTGCCAGGTAAATAGGAACCAAAAGAAGAAACACACACACACACGTACGCACGCACGCACGCACGCACGCACGCACGCACGCACACGCACACACGCACACACACACACACACACACACACACACACAACACAAGAAAAGTCAGAACGCGTATTTAATACAACCAGATAAGACGGGTGCAAATTTTCGGCCAACTGGCCTTTGTCAAGCATAGACGTAACACCAAACATCAAACACAAAAATTAGGAGAAAAAGACTGAAAAACTTCCCTGCTGCTTCGTCCAGTGGGAGAAAAGGACCAAACAATAATTTTTGTATTTGATGTTTGTTCATTTGTGATCTATGTCAACGCTTGACAGAATTTGCGCCTGTCTTGGCTGGTTGTAGTAGATACACGTTCTGATTTTGTGTTTTTTTCTGGTTCCTGTTTGCTTGAACGCGGGCAGTCACACTTGTTTTGGATTGCCAGGTAAATGTTGGCAAATTTGGGCGGAGAGGGTATGGAATCGTCCGAGCGCGATGAATCTGTCTTTGAACAAAAAGTACAAAGAGCAAACTACAAAGTGCACACTCTCGTCGTTCACGCAGACATATTGGCAGTCACAAAACAAAACAGATATGGGTTTTAAACTGACTGGTTTGTGGATGTTGTCTGGAGAGTAACTCCTGCTGCTGAACTGAATACGGACTACAGTGAGGAAATGAAGACTGTTCTTGTACGATATGACGTTCGTATGTTCCTTTTCTTCTCTTTTTCCTTTTCTCCTTCTTCCTCCTCTTCCTCTTTGGCACTCTTATTATTTTCGTGTCTGTATTAAAATAACTTTTCTGTCAGTTTTTATTTCTGACTGGCAGTCCATTCCTTGTTCCTTTTCAACCCCTTTCCCGTTTATTTCAGAGAACAGCTTTCCTGTAGACATTTGGACATTGATCCTCCTAGGAGCTAACGAGTTTAGTACGTGTATAAACTGTATACATGTCCTCGACCGGCCCCGAAGGCCACACATGTATATAACATACCTGTCTGCTGCCTGACCTTGGTGTGATTACGTACAGGTAGAGAAGGAGGCAGTGGAGCCAAAGAGAACAGTGGGCTCGCCAGCAGACGTGACAAGGCCAGCGTGACGTGGGCTTTACACGTTACAGACCGTTCTGTTGGCATCCCCCCTCACTTTTCTGTAATATACTGCTTGGTGGGAATGGGGGAGTAAGAGAGGGGCAAAACCCAGAGTGCATGTAAGGAAGAAAAAGAAAAGGAAAAAAAATACAGGGAGAGGGGTAAAAACCACGCCGTTGCATGTTGGAGAAAAAACAAACGGAAAGGCAGCTAAAACCATAGTTTCAGTTTCAGTTTCTCAAGACGACGTCTCCACGCTCGGAACGAATTCCATATCCACTTATGTCACAGGTGCTGTGTGTATAGTGATCATGGCACAAGCCTTAATCCTGCCCAGAAACCCATGAGCTGGCCAGGTCCTGAGGCCCTACCTAGTCAATGTTTTACCTAGTCTATACACGCACAAACACACACGAGGTTTTTTCATGACTGGTGGGTTTGTCAGTGGTTACAAATGATCAGTACAGTGGATAATCCATTTTCCTCTTTGCCCAGTATAAATGTGTAAATCATTTATACATCAACAGCGACATATCCCATTGGGTCTGACGTGTCGTAGTCTAGTACCATAGAGTGCATGATAACAAAAATTGCTGTTAGGCGTCTTTTCGTTCTCGAGGAGGCATCAAGGTAAAACATAGTCTAGGTAGGGCCTCAGGACCTGGCCAGCTCATGGGTTTATGCGCGGGCTTTAGGCTTGTGCCATGATCACCATGCACATGGCAACCTGTGACGTTAGTACATATGGAATTCGTTCCGTGCGCGAAGACGTCATCTTGAGAAACTGAAACTGAAACTCAGCAAAATTGATTTCTTTTTGGAAGAGAGGAGATCGTTGCTCTCAGACAGTTCCATATATGCTCTGCCCAAATCTGCTATCAATCATCAGGCTGTCACTGAACCAACTTAAAATCTTACGCGCTGGACCTGACCTATTCTTCAAGGCTCTTTGGAGAGCATGATGGAACCGCCGAGATGTGGTTTCTCAGAAAAATGTTGAGAGTTCCATGGGCAGCAAAGAAAACAAACGAGACAGTCTTGATGGAGGCAGACACAAGAAGATCATTCATAGGGAAGATTAGGAAAAGATAGGCAACATGTATAGGCCATTTTATGAGGAAAAGGGAATTGGAGCACCTGGTCACAGCAGGAAAGCTGGAGAGAAAGAGAGCATCAGGTAGACCCAGGGAAAAAATATTGGACGGACTTGCAGAGTGGCTAGGACAGAGAGGGTGGAAGACGTGCTTGCAGCGACGAGGGATAGATGCATATGGAGGGCCATGATCGCCAACGCCATGTGGCAAGGCACTTGATGATGATGATGATATGATGATGATGATGATGATGATGATGATGATGATGATAATGGGACCGTAGCAGGTGGTGTTGTAGTGGTTTCAGCATTAAGTTTTCCTGGACTGATCTGTTGCCCCTGTGCCAGCCATTAACCTGAAAGTCCAGGGATAGATCTTGGTCTGACCTCTACCCTTTGACCTGTCTGGCCTTGCTGGACCTACCAGAAGCCGAAGAAACTTCCGTCGGCATAGCTGTCAGAGACTTTGAGACATAACTTTACCAACACAGTAGGGTGAACCACGGAATATTTTGCCCTGAAAAGTTGTTGAAACAGAAATCGATGGTGAAAACTGAAATGTTTAGAATATCAAAAGCAAAATGACTGTTGGTCAGCGATATGCATATCTGTATCTATCTATATATCTATATAATCTATCTATCTATCTATCTATCTATATCTACTATCTTATCTATCTATCTATCTATCTATCTATCTATCTATCAGTCTATCTATGTATCAGTCTGTATTCTATCTATCGGTCTATCTATGTATCAGTCTGTATCTTCTATCTGTCTGTGTGTCTGTCTGTCTATCTATCAATCAATCTATCTATCTATCTATTATCTATCTATCTATCTATCTATCTATCTATCTATCTATCTATCTGTTGCGGGCTCAGAAACAGATCGGAAACAGATCATAGTCTCAGCCTCGATTAGTTAACTGAGCTATCAGCCTTCTGAACATAAATTTTAGTAGTCCTCCTTTACAGAACTATGGAGGTTGATGTGTGTAGGGTTCCAACTTTTGATTTATTATGATCATCCTCAAGACCTTGTCAGTTCGTGGGGTGTATGTGCAGACTTACGGTTTATACCATGATCATTGTGGATCTTCTCCATCACATGGCATCTGTGGCATCAGTGCCTCTGGAATTTATTCATAGCAAGGGAACGCTGTTTTGAGAAACTGAAATTGATTGAATGGTTGATTGGTTGGTTGTTAATTAAATGTTTCGTCATTGTCAGGCGGTATTGATTGATTGATTGGTTGATTGATGGATTGATTGATTGATTCATTGATTGATTGATAACTGATAATAATTGATTGATTGATCGATCGATTGATTGGTCGATCATGCTTCGCCATGTCAGGCGGTATTGATTGATTTGATTGATTGATTGATCGATTGATCGATTGTCGATCGATCATGTTTCGACATGTCAGGCGGTATTGATTGATTTGATTGATTGATTGATCGATTGATCGTGTTTGGACATGTCAGGCGGTATTGTTTCAAATCATTGATTTACGCCAGGTCATAGTTAATTGCCTGTAACATGCCAGGTCAGGCATCATTGATTAGTCGAAATCTTACGCCGCGTCCAACAAGATGATAATGCGATGTTCAATAGTCAGAGCGCTGAGCTGCAAGTTGTTTACAGAGTTCAGAGACCGAGAGAGAAACAGCTGGACTCATAAACACATAAACAGGCACACAGAGGCGGCTACATCAAAGCAGACGGGCCGATGAGGCCAGGACAATGACCCGCACACTGAAGGCCCCACCTATCCCCCCTCCCTGTCTTTCTACTCTCCCTCTCCCCTCCCACCCCCCCCCCCCTCCACGTTCACCTCACCATACCTGTCGTGTGTTATCTGCTTGCAACTGAAAGCGACAGGTGGAAGCTTCCACTAGCGAAGACTTTTACAGTATAGTCAAGAGTCTCTGGTCTCCAGAGAAAGGCTTTGTGTTTGGCCCTCCTATGTGGTCTGGTCCGTAGAGTGTGGCCCGCTTGTTAAAATTAATGCTGTTGCTCTTGTTTCTTCTGTTTGTCTCTTTCTTTCGCTTTTTTTTTCTATTTTATTCCTTGTTCTTTTTTCCCTTCTTCCTCAGTCTTCTTTCTTCGTTGTTCATTCTTCTTCTTTTTTTTTTCTTCATTTGTTGTTGTTCTTCTCCCCCCCCCCTTTTTTTTTTTTGTTTGTTTGTTTGTTTTGTCTTCAGTTCGTCTTCATTCTTTTTCTTTCTGCTTTGATTCTGGTCAATTTAACCATTTTTCTTCTTTCTTTCTTTTTTCTTTTTTTCTTTCTTTCGTTCTTTCTTTCTTTATTCTTTCTTTCTTTCTTTCTTCTTCTTCTTCTTCTTCTTCTTCTGCTTCCTCTCCTCCTCCTCCTCCTTTTTCTTCTTCCTTCTTCTTCTTCTTCTTCCTCCTCCTCTTCCTCTTCTTCTTCTTTGATTCAATTCGATTTAACAGCCTGATGTTTGTCTTCTTTTTCTTCTCACTAATTCTTGTTCTTCTTCTTCTGTGTCTTCCATCTTCTTCTTCTTTTTCTTCTTTTCTTCTTCTTCTTTTCTTCTTCTTCGATTCAGTTCTGTTTAACAACTTGCTGTTTTTCTTCTTCATTCGTCTTCGTGTTCTTCTCCTCCTCGTCCTGTCTTCCTCTTCTTCTTCCCCGTATGATGGTTCTGCTTCTCCTCCTTTTGCTCCTCTTCTTGTTTGTTTGTTTGTTTTTCTTTTTTTCCTCATCCCACATTCGCTAGGGCTTGCTATGAGAGTGCTCGACAAAGTGTGATTGCGTGTGGATAGTTGCTTCATAATTATGGAGTACATCCCATCTGCTAGAGATAGTCTGGGATAACAAATGACGCTTCGGGTTTATGTATAACTCTAGCGCGCTAACAAGGCTTTAAGAAAAAACAGCGGCATTTCTGCACCCGTCCTGAGGAAGGTCACTGCTGAAGAAAGGTGAAGAGAGAACTCTGAGCTTGGAAAGGGGGGTAGGTGGTAAAGAAAAAACAACGGAGGGAGAGAGGAGAGAGAGAGAGAGAAGAGTGTGTGTGTGTGTGTGTGTGTGTGTGTGTGTTAGTCAGAGAGAGAGAGACAGAGACAGAGAGGGGTCTAGAATGTGAAGGTTATGGGGTAGAGAAAGACAGAGAGGCCTGGGTTAGAGTAGGAAAGGTGTAGGAAAAGGGGGGAGAGGTCTAGGTTTTGAAGGAAGGGTATGGAGACGGAGAGAGAGAGAAAAGAGAGAGGGAGACAAACAGAGAGAGAGAGAGGTATGGGTTAGGGTAGGAAGGGTGTAGGGAGAAGGGGAGAGAAAGAGACAGGGAGAGGTCTAGGTTGTGAAGGAAGGGTATGGAGAGAGAGGGAGAGAGAGAGAGAGGTGTCCAGATTGTGAAGAGTATGGAAGAAAGACACAGACAGACGACAGACAGACAGAGAGATGTCTGGGCAGGTAAGAGAGGATGTGAAGGAGAGAGAGAGAGAGAAAGCTGTTCTTTGTTCTTTCGCCATTTACATGGTCAAGCCATATCCGGCAATGAACGTGGCGAGTGTCATTGTCTTCTGGTGTGGATGACTGTGTAGACTTTTGCGTTATGTTGTGTAGTACCATGCTTTGTCAGAAGGCTCCTGCAGGCCTGGAACCTCTGACTTCAGCCATCACGAACTTCTCAAAATGCTTGGTTTGCTAAAATAGATAGGCCTAAGGACAGAAGCTGAGTACTCCACACCATACATGAATACACCCCAAAACAGTAAGTGATTGTGTAAAAACCTAGTCTCTTTGCATGTCATGCTTCTCTTTATCTCTCTACGGGCTTTCAGATTTTCTTTGTAATCTTCTTTCTTCTTCTTCTTCTTAATCTTCTTCTTCTTCTTCTTTTTCTTCTTCTTCTTCTTCTTCTTTTATTATTATTTCATCATCATCATCATCATCATCATCATCATCATCGTCATTGTCATCATCGTTAGTATTATTATGTCTTATGTTATTGATTTCATAATGCGTTTCTTCTTCTGTATTTCTGCACTTGGCAGATTTATAGATTATTAACGGCAACTTTTGAAAAAACGAAAAAAAAAAAAAGTTTTTAATCGACAACTTCTATAGTTAGAAAATCTAATGTCATTGTCACTGTCTTCCTTACATGTTCCATATAGCTTAAAGTTTGATATGCACGGTAAAGAGAGCACCAGGTAGACCCAGGGAGAGAATGCTGGACGGACTTGCAGAGTGGCTGGGGATGAGGAGGGTATGGGAGATGCTAGGAGCAACGAGAGATAGAGATGATTGGAAGTCTATGGTCACCAACGCCATGCGGCAGGGCACCTGTAACAAGATGTGTTACTGAATTGGGAAGGTTCCACAGTTATCGTGAGGTACATTCCATCTGCTGGTCATATTTCCTGGACCAGAAATGATGCTTTGTGCTTACCTGTAAATCTGACACGCTAACGAGGCTTCAGAAACACTGGCTTCATCCGTCTGGGTGAACGCTGGCGCTTGGGATTGGTAAATGGGAGCTGATGTGTGTGTGTGTGTGTGTGTTTGTGTGTGTGTGTGTGTGTGTGTGTGTGTGTGTGTGTGTGTGTGTGTGTGTGTGTGTGTGTGTGTGTGTGAAGCCGAGAGAAAGAAAGAAGCCGAGAGAGGGGCAGTGAGAGAGAGAGAGAGGCAGAGAGAGAGAGAGAGAGGCAAAGACGGAGAGAGAGGCATATATATATATCTATATGTTATATATATATATATATATATATATATTTTGTGTAGTTGATGATTGTGTGTGTGTGTGTGTGTGTGTGTGAGTGTGTGTGTAGAGAGAGAGAGAGAGAGAGTTGATTTTTTCCCTGCGCAATCTGCTGCATCAATCCTGTGTAACTATTCCACCATACGATCTTTTAACACACCCACTGAAACCAAACTTCACCATTAGAACAGGGCACACAGGGCCACAGAATCAGGTGCAAGGTTTTTTTCTTCTCATAATGCTATGATTACTAGAATGGGGATGATACTATGGAGTTCCATTATGGATTAAGACTGCATGTAGAGCTGTGATCTACGCTTACTTTCTTACATATTCTGACGCCACACAGGGCCAAGGGATATTCACCTGTGGTATTAGTCTGAACACACACACACATATACACACATGCGCGCGTGCGCGCCACACACACGCGCGCACTCTCTCTCTCTCTCTCTCTCTCACACACACACACACCCCACACACACACACACACACACACACAAGCGCATGCATGCACATTTATATACACTTACAAAGATATGTACTCACACTCACAGAATCAGTCACGTTTGTGTGGTGTGTGTGTGTGAGAGAGAGAGAGAGAGAGAGAGAGAGAGAGAGAGAGAGAGAGTTAACTATACACCGTCCAAAGGCCACAGCACACACATGGGCATTGCCTGGGGATGGGATCAGAGAGAGAGAGAGAGGAAGAGTGAGAGCTAGATTCTTGCTCATGACACGAGTTGTACCAAATACGGTGTGATTAAGGGTAGTCATCAACTTCTATAAAACGGATGACCTAGGCTGACGATAAACGGCCAGCACACACATACACACACATAACACATACACAACCATACACAACAACCGTCATTAATTGCGAAATTGCTCAAGTTTCCTACCGTGCGTCCCTCGCCCTTATTTTAGTCTCTGTTCCCCTGAAGCGGCTTTTATCTGGCTGCAGACTTAGTCAAGAGCTTGTTTACCCAGCACACTGTTGTTATGTCTGGTTGCAGCCGGCAGATGGTTGTTGGACCCTGATGGATGGGGAACAGTGTGTTGGGGAAATGTTATAGGATTATGAGGACGAGGTGGGAAAGGGGTGGATTAGTTTGTTTGTGCCGTTGTTTTGGGGTTGCCTGATATAAGCTGAGCTTGCAGGAAAGCTCCGTCATACGTCCGCTAGTCTGGGTACGTGTGAAGGTGTGCTGCTTGCTGTTGGCTGTCTGGTTTTGTTCCTTTTTCTCCCTGTTTGTTCTGTGTACACACACACACACACACACACACGTACACACACACACACACACACACACACACACACACACACACACACACACACACACACACACACACACACACACACACACACACACACACACAGCTCAGACTTCAGAATGCCCTAAACCACTGCTGAAGGGGGACTTACAATACAGCAGAAAAACATAGTGCACAAAAAAACATAATCAGACAGCACAGAAGACGAGATTTACGATTAACAACACAACACATGACAACCTTCCATATTTCAAATTCTTCAGACAAAAGTAACGAGCGAACTCAGCAAGAAGCATAGATAAATATGTTTGTGCAAGTGAGCAAGCAAGAGAGAGAGAGAGAAGAGAGAGAGAGAGAAGAGGGAGAGAGAGAGAGAGCCAGGCACTCAGAAAGTTAACTTTTCACCAGCCTTAGGCCACAGTGCATACATGGGGATTGGCTGTGGATGGGATCAGAGAGGGATAGGTTTAGAGAGAAAGGGATTCTTGTACAGGACACGAGTTGTACAAAATACTGTGTGATGAAGGGTAGTCATGAACTTCTATAAAACGGATGACTTAGGCTGACGATAAACGGCCAGCACACACATACACACAACACACAACCACACATAACAACCGTCATTAATTGCGAAATTGCTCAAGTTTCCATGCGTGTCCGTCGTCCTTATTTTAGTCTCTCTCCCCTGAAGCGGCTTTTATCTGGCTGCAGACTTAGTCAAGAGCTTGTTTACCCAGCACACTGTTATTATGTCTGGTTGCAGCCAGCAGATGGTTGCTGGTCCCTGATAGATGGGGAACAGTGTGTTGGGGAAGTGTTATAGGATTATGAGGACGAGGTGGGAAAGGGGTGGATTAGTTTGTTTGTGCCGGTGTTTTGGGGTTGCCTGATATAAGCTGAGCTTGCAGGAAAGCTCCGTCATACGTCCGCTAGTCTGGGTACGTGTGAAGGTGTGCTGCTTGCTGTTGGCTGTCTGGCTTTTTCCTTCTTTCTCCCTGTTGCACACAGACACACGGACACACACACACACACACACACACACACACACACACACACACACACACACACACACACACACACCACACACACACACACACACAACACACACACACACACACACACACACACACACACACACACACTCACTCACTCACTCACACACACACACACACTTACACACACACACACACACACACACACACACACACACACACACACAACACACACACACACACACACTCACTCACTCACTCACTCACACACACACAGCTCAGACTTCAGAATGCCCTAAACCACTGCTGATGGGGTACTTACAATGCAGTGGAAAACCATAGTGCACAAAAACACATACTCAGACAGCACAGAAGACAAGATTTACGGTTAACAACGCAACACATGACAACCTTCCATATTTCAAATTCTCCTGACAAAGTGACGAGGAAAGTCAGCAAGAAGCATAATAAATATGTTTATGCAAGCAAGCGAGAGAGAGAGAGAGAGAGGGAGAGAGAGAGAGAGAGCTCAGAAAGTTAACTATGCACTGGCCACGATACATATGTGGGGAGTGGCTAAGTATGGGATCAGAGAGAGAGAGAGAGACAGACAGAGAGAGAGAGAGAGCTAGATTCTTGCTCAGGACACGAGTTCTACGAAATAGGGGATGAAGGGTAGTCATGAACTTCTATGAAATGGATGCCTAGGCTGACGATAAATGGCAAGCACACACATACATACACACAACACACAACCACACATACACAACCGTCATTAATTGCGAAATTGCTGAAGTTTCCAAGCATGTGTCCCTCGTCCTTATTTTAGTCTCTCCTCCCCTGAAGCGACTTTTATCTGGCTGCAGACTTAGTCAAGAGCTTGTTTACCCAGCACACTGTTGTTATGTCTGGTTGCAGCCGGCAGATGGTTGTTGGTCCCTGATGGATGGGGAACAGTGTGTTGGGGAAGTGTTATAGGATTATGAGGACGAGATGGGAAAGGGGTTGATTAGTTTGTTTGTGCCGGTGTTTTGGGGTTGCCTGATATAAGCTGAGCTTGCAGGAAAGCTCCGTCATACGTCCGCTAGTCCGGGTACGTGTGAAGGTGTGCAGCTTGCTGTTGGCTGTCTGGCTTTTTCCTTCTTTCTCCCTGTTGCACACAGACACACGGACACACACACACACACACACACACACACACACACACACACACACACACACACACACACACACACTCATTCACTCACTCACTCACACACACACACACACTTACACACACACACACACACACACACACACACACACACACACACACTCACTCACTCACTCACTCACTCACTCACTCACTCACTCACTCACTCACTCACTCACACACACTCACACACACACAGCTCAGACTTCAGAATGCCCTAAACCACTGCTGATGGGGTACTTACAATGCAGTGGAAAACCATAGTGCACAAAAACACATACTCAGACAGCACAGAAGACAAGATTTACGGTTAACAACGCAACACATGACAACCTTCCATATTTCAAATTCTCCTGACAAAGTGACGAGGTAAGTCAGCAAGAAGCATAGATAAATATGTTTATGCAAGCAAGCGAGAGAGAGAGAGGGAGAGAGAGAGAGAGCTCAGAAAGTTAACTATGCACTGGCCACGATACATACGTGGGGAGTGGCTAAGTATGGAATCAGAGAGAGAGAGAGAGAGACAGACAGACAGACAGACAGAGAGAGAGAGAGAGAGAGCTAGATTCTTGCTCAGGACACGAGTTCTACGAAACAGGGGATGAAGGGTAGTCATGAACTTCTATGAAATGGATGCCTAGGCTGACGATAAATGGCAAGCACACACACACATACACATCACACACACAACCATACTTAACAACCGTCATTAATTGCGAAATTGCTGAAGTTTCCAAGCATGTGTCCCTCATCCTTATTTTAGTCTCTCTCCCCTGAAGCGGCTTTTATCTGGCTGCAGACTTAGTCAAGAGCTTGTTTACCCAGCACACTGTTGTTATGTCTAGTTGCAGCCGGCAGATGGTTGTTGGTCCCTGATGGATGGGGAACAGTGTGTTGGGGAAGTGTTATAGGATTATGAGGACGAGGTGGGAAAGGGGTGGATTAGTTTGTTTGTGCCGTTGTTTTGGGGTTGCCTGATATAAGCTGAGCTTGCAGGAAAGCTCCGTCATACGTCCGCTAGTCCAGGTACGTGTGAAGGTGTGCTGCTTGCTGTTGGCTGTCTGGCTTTTTCCTTCTTTCTCCCTGTTGCACACAGACACACGGACACCACACACACACACACACACACACACACACACACACACACACACAACACACCACTCACTCACTCACTCACTCACTCACTCACTCACTCACTCACTCACTCACACACACATACACACACACACACACTTACACACACACACACACACACACACACACACACACACACACACACACACACACACACACACACACACAGCTCAGACTTCAGAATGCCCTAAATCGCTGCTGATGGGGAACTTACAATGCAGTAGAAAAACATAGTGCACAAAAACACATAATCAGACAGCACAGAAGACAAGATTTATGGTTAACAACGCAACACATGACAACCTTCCATATTTCAAATTCTCCTGACAAAGTGACGAGGAAAGTCAGCAAGAAGCATAGATAAATATGTTTATGCAAGCAAGCGAGAGAGAGAGAGGGAGAGAGAGAGAGAGCTCAGAAAGTTACTGTGCACTGGTCTTAGGCCACGATACATACGTGGAGAGTGGCTAGGTATGGAATCAGAGACAGACAGACAGACAGACAGACAGACAGACAGAGAGAGAGCTAGATTCTTGCTCAGGACACGAGTTCTACCAAATGGGGGATGAAGGGTAGTCATGAACTTCTATGAAATGGATGCCAAGGCTGACGATAAATGGCAAGCACACACATACATACACACAACACACACAACCACACATAACAACCGTCATTAATTGCGAAATTCCTCAAGTTTCCATGCGTGTGTCCCTCATCCTTATTTTAGTCTCTCTCCCCTGAAGCGGCTTTTATCTGGCTGCAGACTTAGTCAAGAGCTTGTTTACCCAGCACACTGTTGTTATGTCTGGTTGCAGCCGGCAGATGGTTGCTGGTCCCTGATGGATGGGGAACAGTGTGTTGGGGATTTGTTATAGGATTATGATTATGAGGACGAGGTGGGAAAGGGGTGGATTAGTTTGTTTGTGCCGTTGTTTTGGGGTTGCCTGATATAAGCTGAGCTTGCAGGAAAGCTCCGTCATACGTCCGCTAGTCCTGGTACGTGTGAAGGTGTGCAGCTTGCTGTTGGCTGTCTGGCTTTTTCCTTCTTTCTCCCTGTTGCACACACACACACACGGACACACACACACACTCACACACACACACACACACACACACACACACACACACACACACACACACACACACACACACACACACACACACACACATACACACACTCACGCGTTCGCGCGGTTGGACGTACAAGATTTCATCCTTAGTTATTGAGAAAGGAAATCAAGCTGAGTCCAAATATTTTTCGATAGATTTGAACATCATAGCTTAATTGGTTAAAGCGCCATGCGCCATAACGCAGGGGTTGGAGGTTCGACCATCAGGCAGGTCACAGTTTTTACAGTGAGCTGGCTGGCTTATGTAAATGAACCATTGACTCAAGATCTGATGTCTCGAGTTCAGTCACAGCCCTCAGCGTGAAAACTGGCTCTTTGCGGCCCATCTTAGTGCTCCAATCATTCTGATGGTTTCAGACCAGACTTTCATAAGTGTGTGTCCCTCCCTCCTGCCCTCTCAATTTCAAAACCTTGCTAGCACATAGGTTTTTGCATAGACTAAATAAGTCTGTTGGGTATTAGATGGTAGTTTGGGTGGAGCACATATGGATTTTCCGCGTGCGATTAATAAATATAATAATAAATATATAATAATTACAATATTTATATAGCGCAAAATCTTGATAAAATCAAATCTAATCGCTGAAACAGACACACACGCACGCACGCACGCACGCACGCACACGCACGCACGCACACACACACACACACACACACACACACACACACGCATGGCTATAAATGGGGAGAAAGAATAAAAGCAATAAAAGCAAGAATAAAAGCAA
The DNA here is from genome assembly GCA_030674185.1 of Monoplex corrugatus. Lineage (NCBI taxonomy): Eukaryota > Metazoa > Mollusca > Gastropoda > Littorinimorpha > Ranellidae > Monoplex > Monoplex corrugatus. The sequence continues at coordinate 43,085,903 of JAPXFY010000017.1, forward strand.
TGGAAAACCACAGAGAGCACACCTTACACAATTATATATTATATAAAAATGTAATTCCCCTCCGAGCGGAGACAGGCTGCAGGTGGGGGGGGGGGGGGGTTGAGTGAGGTTAAGATTTTATGCAGAGGAGAAAAGGTGAGTTTTGAGAGCGGACTTGAAGGAGACAAAAGTAGGTTGCTGACGGACTGAGAGAGGAAGTTTGTTCCAGTAGAGTGGACCAGAAACAGAGAAGGCTCGTGGACCATAGGTATTGAACTTAGTGCGTGGAAAGCGAAAAGTCAGAGGATCGGAGGTAGAGCGGAGGGTACGTGAGGGAACATAGATCTCAAGTAGGCTTGACAGGTAATCGGGGGCTGCGTTATTGAGGCTTTTGTAGCACATGGTGTCTAGTTTGTACTGTATGCGCTTTGATACAGGGAGCCAGTGAAGTTGTGCCAGGAGAGGAGATATGTGGTCAGCTTTTTTCTTTTTGAGTACAAGGCGTACAGCATTGTTTTGAATGCGCTGTAGGATGTGAATGGTGGAGGCAGGAAGACCAGACAGGAGTGAATTGCAATAGTCAATGCGAGACATTATGAAGGAGAGAACGAGTTTTGCAGTTGTTTCGACAGAGAGATACTTCCTGATCAGGCTTATACGATGGAGATGATAGTAGCAAGATCTTAACCCTTTGACTCTTGCACCCTGTCCACCAGCATTCTGCATTGCCAATCATGCTGGCAAAGCAGAAACTTAACCCTTTGATTCCCTCACCCTGTCCACGAGCTTCTGCTTCCTGCAGGAAGCTGGTGGACAGGGTGAGGGAATCAAAGGGTTAAGTTTTTGTAGTTGGTGGATAGCGTGCAGGAATCAAAGGGTTAATAAACATGCTTTTTATTTCTTACAGAAAAAATAATGCCTTAGGTTCAGTTTGGATCCACATGATTTCACTTCGATTATCGAGAAAAGAAATAAGGCAAAAAGGTGAACGAACGTCTAGAAGTTAAACAGAGCTGACCATCATCACCAGCACTGGCTGTTTGTTGTGTATGTGTAGCTGTAGGGACGGTTGTTGGCTATATCCCTTTCTTCTCTCCACCCCTTATCAGCAACACGGGGCCGTGTCTGGCCTACAAGTAGTAGTAGCCGTTTTATCGTCCCTCCCTCACCCCGAGATAGGGAACGGCGCGGTCTTGATGGGGGTGGAATCAAAGAGGGTGTAGTTCAGGGTTATCACTCGACACCCCACCATTTCACCAACAAACAGCCAACACGACAAGCGCGGGCTACTTTGTGCTCCCCTTTCCCTCTGTCTGGGTGGAAGCGTTTGGGCAGGTGTGTGGGAGGGCTTCAGTCGGTCTAATTGGCTTCATTATTGCCCCTGTTGGCGTTTTGTTAGTGGGAGGCATTACTCAAACCGCCACAAAGCTCCGATAAGCCGTGCAAGTCAATCAGTAGTGGTGGTGTGCTGTACGTGGAGGTGTTGGGGTGTTGTGTGTGTGTGTGTGCGTGTGTGTGTGTGTGTGCGTGTGTGTGTGTGTGTGTGTGTGTGTGTGTGTGTGTGTGTGTGTGTGTGTGCGTGTGTGTGTGTGTGTTGTTGTTGTTGTTGTTATTGTTTTACTTATTTGTTCCTTAGGGTATTGTATGTGTTCGTTCCTTTAATTATTAGGATAGAAAGTGGTGTGAATGAGTGTGTGTGTGTGTGTGTTGTTGTTGTTGTTGTTGTTGTTGTTGTTTTGCTTATTTGTTCATTAGGGTATTGTATGTGTTCGTTCCTTTGATTATTAGGATAGAAACGTGTGTGTGTGTGTGTGTGCGCGCGCGCGCGTGTGTGTGTCTATGTGTTTGTTCGTTTGATCATGCGGACATGAAGTATTCTTGGTTTAATTTGAGAAACGGGAAGTTTACAGGATGTCTTTATTGATTTTAATTAGTGCAAGGAAAAGAGTAAAGGATGTTCACAGTTGTAATGCGAAATCAGGACGTTTCACCATCTGTGTGGACTCATTGTGATCTCATGGGCTGGTGTGTGGTGTTTGTTTTCAAAAAATGATAATGATGGTCATAGTTCCAGCAATTGGAGTCTTAAAAAGTGAGTTCAAGAGGAATTCATCGCACTCATGCAATTCCATACGTGCTTCACCCAAATCTGTGCAATCTGACAGACACCTTAAGCCTGCGTAAATCTTATGCCATGGCAAGGTCTGCAAACGGGAGAGAGAGGTGTGTCTGCGTTAAATGGGACCATAAGAAACAGTGACACACGACCAGAATGAGTTAAGCATTAAAATGGACAATGAACAGCCTTTTAAGTGGGACCTTCATAACCAGACACAATCAGAATGATGAAAGCATTAAAATGGACAACGAATAGCCTTTTAAGTGGGACCTTCATAACCAGACACGATCAGAATGATTAAAGCATTAAAATGGACAATGAACAGGCCTTGTTAACCCTTAGACTCCCGCACCCTATCCACCAACTGCAAAAACTTAACCTTTAATTCCTTTCCTGTCACCAGCTTCCTGCAGGAAGCTGGTGGATAGGTGAGGGAATCAAAGGGCTAAGTTTTTGCTTTGCTAGCAAGGTTGACAATGCAGGATGCTGGTGCATAGGGTGAGGGAATCAAAGGATTAAGTGGGACCTTAAGAAACAATGACACACAACCAGAATGACTAAAGCATCAACATGGATAACGAACAGACCAGTTTGTATATGTTACAGACTAGGATTGAACTCTAGACTACAGCTGTTGAGTCCACAACTCTATCAAAAGTGCCAGCCAGTTCGCTGCTGTTCCTACGATGTATTAGTGCAATCGGATTTCTCAGTAGATAAAGTGGTTTCAGAGTTAATTGAGTCGCTGCTGCTGCTGCTGCACTGAATTACTTTAATCAGAAATTCCCAGTGGGGTTCAACAAAGTGTCTTCGAATTGAACTGCACTGTGCTGAGTTAAATCATTTAACTTCATTCCTTAATTAAACTAGCTGAACTGCCGTGCACACATTTAAATTGATTTTTTGTTTGTTAAGTTGATTGATTTGAATGAACTTCTTCGCACTAAACCAGATAGAACCAAATCGTTTTAAACCTGTTAATTGATTATTGAATTGTTTGTGTGCAGACATAGACGAGTGCGCCACAGAAGGCGGCAAGTTCGGCCATCACTGTCACAGCAACACGGTCTGTGTCAACACGCTAGGATCGTACCGCTGTCAGTGTCGGGACGGTCATGACCGCCTGGATGCCTATACCTGCCAGGACTCCAAGACCTCTGGCCACTCCTCCTCCGCCTCCTCCTTCCTCCTCTCCTTCCACCTTCTCCTGCTGACGTTTCTCCTGACCACAGCGCTGGGCTGGCGTGTGCCCCTGTGCCTTACGGACCAGAACTGGGCTCCTACGTGTTAGGCTACTTGGGGTACGCGCGTTGGGGGTTGACGAATTCTTCCACCAGTCTACCAGACCTCATACTCCCTGGGCCTGCGTGTGTGTGCTGACTTTTTGATCCACAAGGCTCCCTGATCTTCATGTCCCTCAGCACGTGTGTAGAGGGCGCGTTCTTCAATCAGGATTCCAGATCTTTGGCTTCTTGTTACGTGTGCCGGGTTGATACTTTCATCTTCCGAACTTCTAGTTGTCAGGTCTCTTGAGCACGCGTCCAGCAGGCTTCCAGCTCTTTAGCTAAGGGGTCAAGCTTGGGAGACTCTTTCGTCTGTTTGGTATTTGGTTCTTATAACCAGGCACACGGTCTCCAACTGATGTCTGTGTTGGCTGGAGACTGGGATGGTGTCTGTGAATGGAGTTTACTGTCAGGGTCTTCTGTGGGTAATGGCTGAGCAAAAATGTCCAGGACTTCAGAGCAGATCTTTGAGAGAATTAAAACCTAAAATCTACGTCCAGTCTGTGAGAAAGCAAACCCAGGTCTAGCGTAGATCTTAAAGGGTTATGTACAGGTCTAGTGTAAGTCTCAAAGATAATTGTCGAAAGTGGGTGTGTGAGATCAACACCCAGGTTCATATATATAGCTTCTAAAATTACTGGAAGTGTCGGAGATTAAGATTCTGGACCTGTCTGTGCGGAGTTAAGCTACACTAATTCCTGATCCTGTCAAGATGCTGTGTTCAGGGATATCGTTGGCCTGTCTTTTACCAACCATCAGTGGACAGTTAACACTAACATGAGGTCTGAGACTTTGTGAAGCTGATTGAAGACTTGTGATTAAAAATGAGCATCTCACTTCGAGGAAAGTCAGTAGTAAAATAAAAGTTAATCTTGTGCGTTGATGTTTTAAGTCCAGAACTAGGAAAGTCTGGCACATGAATATCGACATGGAAACAACTGGTCCAAACTTTCATCTGTCTTTTGTCATTCTTCCATTTCTTTTTCGTTTTGTGTCTGGTTTGGACAAGTGATGTTTTTTTGATGTCTAGTTTAAAGTGACATGTGTTTCACAATGACACGTGTTTCAAACTGACAGTCTTTATCATGGGAACTGATCTTTTTAGTTTTGATATCAAGGTGTGGTTTGAACACCTTGACTGTCATGTTACCCTTTCCCAACCCCACACTGTCCCATTCTTTTTTCCCCTATGTTGATGAGAATCTGTGATTATTTCACTCTTCTCATAACCAGTGATGCTATTAATGAATGTCATGTGACCATCCTATGACGGCATTCATGGACGTCCTGAGATTCTCTTGTGATGTCATGAATGTCATGACCATTCTATGACGTCATCAATGACCTTGTGACCATTTTGTGACGTCATGAATGTCTTGTGACCATCGTAACACAGAGCAGGCCAGCAGTGAGTCTGCTAGCGAAAGGAGCCAGTGACATCAAAGACTGGAAACTCTTTCTTTAGGTTTTGTTTTGTATCTGTCTCGTCACGCAAAAGCTGGATTCTTTTTATTGGTCGATAAAGTGTTAGTGTTAGACTCAAGGTCTTATGTTTTCAGTTAAATCCTTGCTTTGAAGTATAAAAACTGGCCCTTGGCTGTGTCAAAGTTAAATGTAGTGTCGGTTTTTTTTAATGAATCAAACTTCCCTTTATGATTAGGATGTGTTGCTAAAAATATAGAAAAAAAATAACCTGTTCAAGGAAAATTGAAAATGGCTACTCACTGCCTTCTTTGGAGTTCTAATTATTATGGTGATATCAACTTTATGTTTTATAGGTACTATTCTCCTCCCTTCCCTTCCATTTCATGACCTTGTCGGCGCATAGTGTTTTGTGTATGCACACGGAGGCTTCAGACTAAGTTCCGTTGGTGGGTGGAGTATGTTGGAAATTTTCTGGGGCAGTGAATACCCCTTAAGCGAATTCAGATTTAAATCTGCCCTGGTAAGAGTCCTGTACATAAACTTGTGAGGTTTATCTCTTATGTCAGTGGTCTAACATATCAAACTTTTGCTGTTAAATTACTGGACTCAAGATCTGATGTTTTGAGTTCAGTCTCAGCCTCCTTATTTCAAGACTTTGCCAGTGGATTTTGTGCAATCTTAAAGAATCAGTCATATTATTACTGGCGGATTTGGGTGGAGCGTCTAAGGAATTGTCCGAGTGCGAAGATTCTCACATGAACAAACCCCAGAAAAGGGTAGGCTCAGGACCTGGCAGCTCATGGTTTATGTGCAGGCTTAAGGTTTGTTCCATGATCACCATAGACATGGCACCTGTGACGTTAGCGCATATGGAATTCATTCCGGGCGCGGAGACGTCACTTGAGATACTGAAATTGACACTGAAACCAGACTTGCCATTATTGGATGGAGCAGTTTTAAACTATTTATGGGTAATGAATTCCTTTTCAGTAAATGTAATTCAAAATTCTGTCTTCTTAAAAGTGCAAAACACAAACATGCATAGTTCTATCCTAGCAGTGATCTAACATACCAGATTTTAACTGACAAAATTCCTGTAGTTCGTTGGTTTCGTTTTAATGCTCACATACATCTTATGTCCCATTGTGGCTTGTTCTCCGTCTGATTGATTGATTTGGTTCAGTTTTAACGTCTACACCCACCTCAGGTGATATGGCTGACCGGGATAACCATCCCAGGGAAGTGGGGGAAGGGGGACATCTCTAATCCTATACTGACACCACCAGAACAACAATGATATTAAGATGGGACAGTGAGATGGCCAGTTTTAATGTAGTGCGCCCCGGGATAGGAACCCACAACCATTTGTTCTCTGTTTAGTGCTCACTTAATTCCTATGTCCCACTGTGGCTTGTTCTGTCTTTAGTGTTCACATAATTCTTGTGTCCAAGAGAGAGCAAGCCACGGTCTGGTTGTGAGGCAGATTTAAGTCATACCCGAAGAATGAGTTTCTCTTGTCTCTGGACAGATATTGATAGTATGAACATTCATTGTGGAGGTGCGGCGGGAATACTAGTCTGCTTTCTCGTCTTGTCTGTTGTTTGTCTGTCTGTGTTGATTTGTGTGTGTGTATGTTATTGTTGTTTGTGTGTACGTTTGCTGGACTGCGTCATTCGGTGATAAGAATTCCATTGGTTTCCAGATCGTCTGTTGTGTATGTGATGTACGTGATGTGTATTACTCGTGTTGTTAATGTTAAGCTCGTGCTTACGTTGTGAACACAGGGAGTGGGGAGAGAAGAGAGGGAGGAGCGAGAGGGAGAAGCCAACATTGTAAAAAAGAAAAGACAACCTGGTCTGCTCCGTATGAGGGGAGCATGGCGTCTGTTGTTACCATAACTGTTGGCTGTTTCCAGTGAGAGTATGGCGCCTGGTTCTACCACAGTGTGGTGGTGCATTGGATTTGTTGATATTGTGTTTGGTTGTTGTTTGTTTTTTTACTCCTTGTGTTGATGGATTTAGATGAGTTGATACTGTTGTTGGTATCACCAGAGCGTGTATGGTACATAGGTACATACGCTTTGGTATCGCGTTGTGTTCTTCTTGATGGGGGTGGCCCGTTTGCCACAACATGTTAACGGACTGAGACGTTTGGCGTTTGTTGGTGTAGGATTATACCAACAGAAGAGACACAACTGATACTGTGTGATGAGCATTGTGGTGGCTGTATGGACTGCGGTTTCCACCTGACCTTCATGGCTTTGCTCTTCGTACAGTCTGCAGAGTATTATGAACTTGTTGTGAAGTCAACCCTTTTGAGGGTTTGTGTTATTCTTTTTTGAAACATGAAAGAAGATTAGAATAATTTAGATCGATTCATGGCGTGTATGAGTATCTGGTGATTTATGACTGAAATGCGGTTTAAAGACGTTTTTGTCAAGAGATAATGACACCTTCAGATATCAGTAATTTGGATTTCTATTTACTGTTGAGTGAAAATAGAGCTTTAGTTTTCTTTGTCATTTGCTACATGGAGATTTCAGAATCAGTCCAGAAAGTAAGTACAAAAGCCAATAAATCTAGTTAGCTGACATTTTTTCTTGAAAAAATTGTAAGTTTTAGAAAGGACATTGGCTTTTCCATAAGGGTTGTATTTATTTCTATACATCTGAAACAGCTATAATGTAATTCTGAATTTCGATTCAGTTGTTACTGCTGTTGTATGTTTCAGTGTTTAAAAAGAAAAGGAATTAATTGACTAGACTCAAAGATCGTCCAGAGACGGGCAGATTCCTGATCATAACTGCCGTGTGAATACATGTGAATATAGTTAACTACCATTCACGAAACTACTAATGAATATGAAGGGAAGATGTTAGTATGGCGTGCCTGTCTTGTTTGAAATCGTCAGGATGCATAAAGCACCACAATATCCACAAAATATGGAAGCACATTATACGGTATAGTCTGTAACTCATTTGACACACAATTTGTATCAGTCGTCACAATTTTGATAACCCAAAGTTCTTGTGTTGATGAACATATACCATGATTTTGTGTAAATGGGGAAAAGTATGATTGATTTGATTGATTTGTTTAATTGTTTGATTGATTGATTGATTAGATACTTGATTGATTGATCGATCAATCAGTTGTCATTTTTGTTCAATTGAGTGTATGATACAGAGAGATTGATTTTAACATGGATGTGTGAACTAGCTCAAGCGAATGCAGTATCAAATAATTGAACACAAAGTCCATAAATTTTATACCGCACGCTAATGTTGTATTAAACTGTTGTTGTGTTGACAGAAAGATTCGTGTTATCCTAAAGTGTTGTGCTGCTTTTAGAAAACCTGTGGCGAGAAGCAGAGTACCAGACGTGGGTCTGTAGAGCTCTTCAGTTCTATAGCGAAAAGAAATTAAAAACTAAAGATGCTTTAACTATGTCTTCCTATCAGAAGATTTTGTTGTTGTCATTCACTAGATGTTGCTTTGTTCAATACAACATTGATGAGATGATTGACTAGAAAGCAGGGGATTTGGAACTTCGGTAGCGTATGGGTATAATAAGGAGACAAGGTCTGGCAGCTATGCGAGCTAACAGACGGGTAGGCTGCCCATTGGAGAGATCAAGGCCCAGAGTAAGGCGAGAGAGGGGTCTTCCATTCTCTCTTGGTCCGGTGGCTGGGCTGGACGTGGTTGGTGCACGTTGTGTGGCTATGTCCCGGGTTTGTCATCTCCCCACCTTGCCATTTGGTTTGTAGACAAGGTGACTGATGACTGGGTCTGAGTGGGTCAAGCAGTGCATGGACAGCTCCTTCACCCACCCCCCACCCCCACCCCCCACCCCTGGCTTTGCTTGATCAGATGGCTGCCATGTGGTGTTGGGAGCTGGGAGGTGAGTGTTGGGAGAGCAGTGAGGTATTTGCGCTCTGGATCCCATCCAACACCCTCTGGTGTTTCTGGTTCACTAGGTCATGTTTTTAGGTGACCGTTTTGTTCACTAGGTCATGTTTTTAGGTGACCATTTTGTTCACTAGGTCATGTTTTTAGGTGACTTTTGTTCACTAGGTCACGTTTTTAGGTGTCTGTTTTTGTTCACTAGGTCATGTTTTTAGGTGACCGTTTTGTTCACTAGGTCATGTTTTTAGGTGACTGTTTTTGTTCACTAGGTCATATTTTTAGGTGACTGTTTTGTTCACTAGGTCATGTTTTTAGGTGACTGTCTTGTTCACTAGGTCATGTTTTTAGGTGACTGTTTTTGTTCACTAGGTCATGTTTTTAGGTGACTGTTTTTTCACTAGGTCATGTTTATAGGTGACTGACATTTTGGGACTAGATTGGGAGCTCTCATGTTGTTGGTGTTTCTCTATTTGTTTGCATGCTTTTTTTTAAAGGCGGAGGGGGGATTCTTAGGACATTACACTATAACCTAAAGCTGTTTCAATAACAGATTGATATAAGCATATACGCAATCCATAGTAAAATCTTACCACTGCGCTGGGTTTATACACAGTCTTGCGATTCATGCTGTGATCATTTTGGATTTTTTTCTATCACATAGCATTTCAGGAGTTGGAGCTGGAATTTATTCCGAGCATGGAAATCATATCTTTGAGGGGACTGAAACTGAAAGATATTTTTTTTTATGCTTCCATGTAGTTGGAGAACTGGAACACTGGTCTAACTTTCACATTGGACTGCACAAGTTTGAACCTGGCTTAGGGCATAAGAACTGTGTAAACAACCCCCAATAGACACCTAGCCCTGATGCCGGTTTGGGTCATACGTATACGGTATAGTGACTACAAGTAATCAGAGTCTATAGTCTTATTGTCATCTTCAGCGTTCAGAATGGTTTGTTTCAGTGTGATAGGGGTCGGAACTTCAGAGAACTTGTGGTATCTTTTAAGCAAATTTTTGATAGCTCAGAGTGAAACACACACACACACACACACACACACACACACACATACACACACACACACACACACACACACGCACGCACGCACGCGCACACACACAACACACACACACACACACACACACACACACACACACACACACACAGATAGAACGATCCATATTTTTTTTTTCCAAATCATTATTTCATTATTGCAAAAGGAATTGTTTCAAAGCTTCAGAAATGGGCGATTATCGAGGATGGCGTATCCACCATGCTTCCCTTTGATCATGCCTGGCTTGCCATTGGTGGAGAATGACGTCAGACAGCGTGACGGTGGGGAGAGAGGGGGGGGGGGGAAGGGAGATTAAACAAGAGCTGATGGCCTAACCAGCAGGAAGGGGAGAAAACTGCTGACATGACGAATTATTGCACAATCTGCTCTTCACTGCCTGACCTTAGCGGGCCGGGGAAATTCCTGCATTTTTCCTGATGTTTATCGTCAGTTTTTAATTGTGTTTAACCCTTTGGCTCCTGCACCCCGTCCACCTAGCACACTGCATTGTCAACCATGCTAGCTAAGCAAAAACTTAACCCTTTGATTCCCTCACCCTATCGACCAGCTTCCTTGCAGGAAGGTGGTGGATAGGGTGCGGGAATCGAAGGTTAATTTTTTGCAGTTGGTGGATAGGTTGCAGTAGTCAAAGGGTTAAAATGTACAAGTTTTCTCGCGCCAGCGTGCGTACGTCTTACATATATGTACACACTCACAGGCAAGCGAGCACGTTTTTACACACTCACAGGCAAGCGAGCACGTTTTTACACACTCACAGGCAAGCGAGCACGTTTTTACACACTCACAGGCAAGCGAGCACGTTTTTACACACTCACACAAATCTTACTAACGCCTGTACATACAGACATTCATACAGACGCAAGTGCATACACCCACATTCGTCCGTGCGTGTGTGCACGCGCGCGCGCACACACACACACACACACACACACACACACACACACACACACACACACACACACACACACACACACACACACAGGCTTACATACACATACTTTGGCTGCTTTCCACGCCTTACCGTGTTTCCATTTTAACTGACATATTTCACAACATTTCACACTTTTCAACACTTGCGTTTTGCTTTGTGTATTTGCCAACAGTAGGTGGGGAAGTTTAGGGAGGCAATTCTGTGGCTTGTCGTTTCAAGAAATGTTTATAAGTATGTTGTGGTTTCAACTGCTGTATGTTTTGTTTGTTTGTGTATTTAAGTTTTGATTTTTGGTGTTTTTTTTTTTTTTTTTCTCATTTCTGCACATGCGAAAAAACGGCTATATACATTGCAAAATTATGCTTTTTTTTGTACAGTTGTATCTTGACAACACACCGTATTGCAAATGTGTATTCATGTGTAGGTATATTGAGAACACAGCACAGCACTACACACGTACATACTGTATGAACATGCACTTTTCGCAGTTTTGGAATAGTTTGTTCCCTGTTTGCACTGCGCACGTTGAAACTACTTAAAGCGCCCCCCTTTCCCCCCCCCCCCTCCTCCGTGGGTATGCCAGAGGCTCTTTCAGTATAAATAGTATCCCCATCTTCTGGAAATTCTGTGCTAGAAATTTCCTCTTTTCTGTCACTCTTTTTGTTTCTGCCTCGTTCCTTTGCTTTCTGTCATTTCCTCCTATCATTTTCTACATTGCTGGTCCATTCACCTGTATGTGTTTCTCTTAGGATTGATAATTGGGTACATGTATTAAGTGCATTTTTGGCTTTAGGGAGATATGATATGCGAAAGCAATTTTAGATAATTAAGGTAAGTTTTTAGTATGTTTAATGTCCCGAGTTATGTTACAGTTTGTATTCAGGTATGTTTTTTTTAAATCCCTGTGTGATAAATTGGACAGAGTGGTCAATGTTAGGGGCATCTCCTTAGATTATGTGTGCGAATGTATTGATATGTGTACTTAATATCCTTTTCTTTTTTTTTTTCCTTTTGAGCTATTGTTTGTGTTGAAATGGTTGTAGTCCTGATATGGATCTACGCAGTCGGCTGGGCTTTAAACAAAAATAACAGTAATAATGACAAAGATAACAGTAATAATGACTACTTAGAGTGAGGGAATTATCTGGTACTCTGCTTCCTCAGTAGCTTTTCGTCCACAGTGATACTTTGTTTATCTATAGTGTTGGAACAAGTGTATGTTTGTGTGTGAGCGTGCACATACGTGTGCGCGCGAGTGTGTACATGTGTGAATGTATATGCGTGCGTGCCTGTATGAATGTGCACGTATTGGTGGCATGTTGTGTCGCCATGGATATAATGCACATAAAAAGCGATTAAAATAAAACAATTTTTAATTTGCACTTTTCTTGTCACCAAGTATTTGTATATATATGGCAAAATAAAGCGTTATTCGTGCACCTTGAGAATCTAACGCTGTTAGTCGTTATGTGAGACTTTGGGGGGGTTTGTGACGAAGGGAAAAGATGGATCATTGATCATTGATCATTGATCAAGGATGTCGGTTCAGATCATTCTTAAGTGGTTGTTACGATGAAGAAGTACTCGTGTCGTTATTTGGAGTCGGGTCATCCTTTCTTTTTTCAGTCTGTGAGTTACCATTACTGTGACATCTTCTCATGCTTTCATTCTGTGACGGTCGTGTTATGTTTTTTTGTTTTTGTTTTTAAATTATTAAGTGACGTCATACCACGCTTTTTTAATCTAAGACGTAATGTCGTGGTTCTGTGACGTCATATTCTTCCTATGATGTCATACTTGTTCATTCTGTGTCGTCATTTCTTCATTCGATGACATCATGTCATTCGATGACATCTTGTTGGATGTTTCGGCTTTTTTGCTGCTGAAGTTTATCTGTACCATTTTCCTTTTTTTGTCAAATTTTCTTCTTTTTTTTTTTTTCTTTTTCACCGGTCACCAAAATCATGATTCGTTGTTAAATATTGACAGTGATTTCGTTTTCTGTTAAGAAACTAACAATGCATTTAAATAATTTGTGTTTTTCTTTTTTCGTTGTTTCAGTGGTTCGTGTCTCGCGTTCTTTGTTTTCTTCATTTTCTCTCCCTTCATCTTTTTCTTCTTTCATTTCAGCGGTGATTTTTTTGTCTTCTTGTTCTTGGTGTATTTTGTCTTGAGGTGATTGAGTGACTGACTGATTGATTGATTGATTTATTGAGTGCTTGACTGATTGACTGATTGAGTGATTGGCGGACATATGTGGAGGTGATGTGTCTTCGCTCTCAACTATTTGTTGCTACCTCTAAAGACACATGGGTTCAGGATTTAGCTGTACAGAGATAAAATAAACTAATTAATAAATATATCCCATTTCGTACTCTTGTCTTTTTTTGTAGTGCTGGGTGCATGTGTGTGTGTGTGTGTGTGTGTGTGTGTGTGTGTGTGTGTGTGTGTGTGTGTGTGTGTGTGTGTGTGATTTTGATGTCATTGTTGGTTGGTTGGTTGGTTGTTGGTGGTTGACACTAAATAAAAATGTGTTTTCTCTTCTCTCTCATTCTCTTCTCGCTTCTCTGTTCTCTCATTCTCTCTCCTTCATCTCTTTTTTTCTCTCATTCCTATTCTTTCTCTCTTTCTTGTGTATGTTGAGGTATGGCGCGTGTGATTGATTATCTTATGTAGTGTTGTGTTGTGTGAGTAGCGAACATAGTGTGATGTGTTTGTTAATGTGTAAAAGGGGAGTAGAAAAATCTGTGTTGTAGATTGTGCTTGGTGTTGTGTGTTGTGTGTGTGTGTGTGTTGTGTGTGTGTGTTGTGTGTATTTCTGTTTAAGTGTGTGTGTGTTTGCGTGAGTACGAGCGTGCGTGTGTGTTTGTGTGCGTGTTTGTGTATGTGTGAGAAGGAGAGAGACTGTGTGTGTGGGTGTGTGCTTGGTGTGTGTGGTGTGTGTGTGTGTGTGTGTGTGTGTGGTGTGTGATGTATAGATTGTAAAATGGCTTTACCATATTCTTTTCTCTCAAAACTAAAAACTATTTGATCAGTGACCTTTCTTTCAACAGTTTCTCTCCATCTCACTCTCTCTCTCTCTCACTCACTTTCCCTCTCTCTCTCTCCTCACTCACTCTCTCTCTCTCTCTCTCTCACTCTCTCGCTCACGCACACACACATGTCTTTACAGTATCAACATCTTCATCGTAAACATCTTTATAAAACGTCAGACACCGCACGTGTCGTCAACATGGCAAATAACATACCGATGTATCTTGGCCGTTCACCGTTTCCCAAATTTACATGTATATAAAAATTCTCTGCCCCATTCCTACCTTATGTGTAAGCATAATACAATGATGAAGACAACCAGACAACATGGTGAAGTGGTCAGCGCAACGGTCTACAATGGTAGGTCGTAGGTTTACAACCCCTATCGATGAAAACAATAATGATAGTTCCGCCCCGATAAGCTCCTACCCAGAAGTGAGCGTGATGTGGACTCGTTTGGAAGATTGAAACCACATAGTCGAGTCTCATAAACTTTACGGATGCATCACTGACTAAAAAAAAAAAAAAAAAAAAAAAAATCCAGACAACTACCACAGTTTCGGTTTCAGTTTCTCAAGATGACGTCTCCGCGCTCGGAACGAATTCCATATGCACTAACGTCACAAGTGCCATGTGTATGGTGATCATGGAACAATAAGCCTACCATAAACCCCATGAGCCTGGCCAGGTCCTGAGGCACTACGTAGACTATGTTTTACCTAGTCTATATTTTATACTGGTATCATATCAGCCATCCGCTGGTATAATCTTGGTTACATGTCATTGATATGTGTATCTGTGTATCTTACCTTCAAAAAGGAAAAATACACACAAACTAAATAAATAAATAATTAAAGGTCTGAATCACAACACATATATTCTGTATAAACTCGTCTCACATGACAGAAAGACCCACCCCCAGTCAATGCCCAAATGCTCAGCTGTCTATCAACTAGGTGAAGACAATATTTTCTTAATCATAGATAGGTATGTAAGTGAGTGGGTAAGTAAATAACTAAGTGAGTAAATGAGTGAGCAATTGAACAAGAAGTAAGTAGGTGAATAAATAAATTCAAAATAAAGGAGTATGTAGATAAAAAAAAAAAAAAAACCAGGTAAGAGATGAAAATAACAAATAGTAAATACATGCAATTACCACAGATGTGTTCTCTAGCTACAGCATATTCCAACGTTTACACATCCCTCTCAATGAATGAATCCATGCCCATAACATTACGCCTTTAGCATCAGGCACCTTAAATCCATGCATATGCAGTGGAATCTTTGTGGTTACGATGTCAGACAAAAGCACTACACAGCGGCCTCCTTAAAGAACCTCTTCCGAGACGGCCCTCCTGACGCAATTTTCCAGTTTTTACAAGAGATCAGTAGATTTCACCTGATGTGATTTTACGTCTGAATATGTTTTTCTTTAATTGCATTTTAGACTTGCAAGGTTAACGGTGAGCATGGTTTTTAACTGTTGTCTTTTATCTTAATCGGGTTGTCGTTTTTGACGTAGAGTTTAGCCCTGATATGGCTCTAGTAGTCGGCTGGGCTATGAGCAATATGAACTTGAATTTGTCCCATCTGTTGCTTCCCTTCATGCTCTGCTGTCCACGTGACCTCAGTTACAGTGGGGTTGAAGGTGTGATGGAGAGCCAGAATGACCAGTGTTGTGGTCATGACAACAACGGTGATGCAGAAGATGAAGGCAGCAAAAACAAAAAACAAAAAAAACAAAAAAAACAAAAACAAAAAAACACGAAAATGATTATGGTGATAATAAAACAAAAACATAGATATTTAAATGAATCAATCAATAAGTAAATAAATAAATGAAATACAGAAATAATAAATAAACAAATAAATAAATGAATACTAAAATACAAATATGTAATAA
>JAPXFY010000017.1:43106556-43111556 GCA_030674185.1 Monoplex corrugatus
AGTGACCTGATGCGGCTCGGTCCATTCAGTAAGGAATTAATGGCCAAAACAAAATATTAAAAAATACCTTGTTTGTAAAAGATCCTTTGGAGTATAAAACAACGTTTCGAGCCCAGGCCCTTTGGTTGTGTTTTATACTCCAAAGGATCTTTTACAAACAAGGTATTTTTTAATATTTTGTTTTTACCCTCAAGATCCAGCAGTCATATTTTGTTTTACCTTTAATGGCCAAAACATTTGCTTTCAGGAAAGCCTATCCTCTGAAGGCCTTCTGCTGTCCGCTCACTCCCACAGTTTCTGGCTACTAAACCTCTATCCAATCTAGTACATTACCTGCCTAACATCCATGTACGTATAGTCCAGTATTACCATCCGACAAGGTGAAACGATTAGCGCAAGGACCACTAACCGGGAGGTTGTGGGTTTGAATCTCTATTCATCATCATCATCAGGTGCCCTGCCGCATGGCGTTGGCGATCATGGACTTCCATCTGTCTCTATACTCTCGTTGCCCCCAGCACCTCCCCCACCCTCCTCATCCCCAGCCACTCTGCAAGTCCGTCCAGCATTCTCTCCCTGGGTCTACCTGCTGCTCTCTTTCCCTCCAGCTTTCCCGTTGTGACCAGGTGCTCCAAATCCCCCTTCCTCATAAAATGGCCTATAAATGTTGCCTGTCTTTTCCTAATCTTCCTTATGAGTGATCTACTTGTGTCTGCCTCCATCAAGACTGTCTCGTTTGTTTTCTTTGCTGTCCTGCCTAAAATCCATGTACTTCTAGTCCAATATTACCATCCAATAAGATGAAACGATTAGCGCAAGGACCACTAACCGGGGGATTGTGGGTTTGAATCCCTATTAGGCCCCCCAAAAATTATTGTGGGAAATGACGAGCCCTCCACGTTTTAATATTGATATCTGATCCTTTGGAAAACACAACATCAAGATCGTCATTAAGATCACTGAATTTCTAGTCAAATAGTAGTGAAAATGACGTGTTAAATGAGAGAGACATGAGAGAATGTTTACATAGCTTGACCTTCATGTTTTTCCTTACGTTATCGACAAGCTTACACTTAATACGAAACAACGTTAAACGAAATATCGCTCTCAAACAATTGTTAAATCCACAAAAATATAACTTGACATATCTCTCTTTTTGTCTTTGTCTTTCTGTCTGTCTGTCTGTCTATCTGTCTGTCTCTCTCTGTCTCTGTCTGTCTATCTGTCTGTCTGTCTCTCTGTGTGTCTCTCTGTGTGTCTCTGTCTGTCTGTCTGTCTGTCTATCTCTCTCTCTCTCTCTCTCCCAAGTTTGGAAACATACGGCATTTAATCAATACATTTTGCACTTGGAAAATGATGTATCATTGGCATTGGCATTGTCAATGCCATTGTCTATCTATCTATCTATCTAGATACACACACACACACACACACACACACACACACACACACACACACACACACACACACACACACACACACACACACACACACACACACACTCACTCACTCACACACACACACTCACACATAGAGAGAGAGAGAGAGAGAGAGAGAGAGAGAGAGAGAGATACACACACATTCACACACACACTTCCTGTCTCTGGCTGTTTCACTATCTATTTATCTGTATCTTTATCTATCTATCTATCTATCTATCTATCTATCTATCTATCTATCTATCTATCTATCTATCTATCTGTCTGTCTATCTATCTATATATCTATCTATCTATCTATCTATCTATCTATCTATCTATCTATCTATCGCTCTGTCTCTCTGTCTATCTATCTATCTATCTATCTATCTATTATCTATCTCTCTATCTATCTATCTATCTATCTGTCTGTCTATCTATCTATCTATCTATCTATCTGTCTGTCTGTCTGTCAATCTATCTATCTGTCTGTCCGTCTGTCTGTCTATCTATCTATCTATCTATCTATCTACCTATCTATGTATCTGTCTATTAATCTACTTATCTATCTATCTATCCATCTATCTATCTAATCATCTATCTATCTATCTATCTATCGATCGATCGATCGATCTATTGATCTATCTACCTACCTACCTACGTACCTACCTACCTACCTATCTACCTATCTTCTCTTTCTTTTCTTTTCTTTTCACTTCATTCTGTCCCCTAAATACCTTTGCTTCGTACAAGCGTGACCAGAAGAAGAAGAAAGTCAGCTAAATGCCGGAAGAAAATGTGGCATTCCACAGCGCACACAGCCTACTATCAAAACGAGTTGTTGATCGTACTTCCTGTAAGAGTACAGTAGCTGCCCATTACTTCAGCCAAATTATTCTACACTTGATGAGCGCGTTAGCCTTAGTGGGTATACGTCAGACTTCCGTTCGGACGACCACAGGTTCGAATCGCTTAGACTGGACACCTCTACCTGGTGGGTAAAAGGCGGAGATTTTTCTGATTTTACCTCTTAACATATGCACAGACTTTCCTGTGTCTAAATCTCCTTCGTGTATATACGCGAGGAAAACATTAAATCTGCATGCTAAAGATCCTGTAAGTTATATTAGTGTCTAGTGGCTTATGGAAACACTTAGAAACACCGAACATGCGCACCCACCAAACCAAGGTACGTAATTTGCAGTGACATATTTCCTGCATAGTGTGGGCAAAACGCACTGCATATATGTATACGAAAAAAAATTGGAATACTGAATTAAATAAATAAATAAACGAATAAATAAACAAATAAATAAATACAAAAATAAATAAATAAATACTAAATAAGTAGATAAATAAATAAACAAACAAATAAATAAGTGATAATAAAGATACTGCATTCAGCCTGTATCATTTCGACGAAGTTGTTGTCCATTCTGCTTATGATATTTCGTGGAGATGATCTCAAAATTTAAAAAAAAAAGATAACATATCGAAAAAGAAGAAGAAGAAAAATGAGGAGAAGAGTAAGAGAATGAAAAAAGATGAAATAAAATAAAATAAAATAAAATAAAATAAAATAAGATAAAACAAAATAAAATAAAATAAAATAAACAAAATAAGATAAGATAAAATAACATAGAATATAATAAATGAAATAAAATAAATAAAATGAAACAAAACAAAAGAAAATAAATAAAACAAAACAAAAGAAAATAAATAAAACAAAACGAATAAAACAAAACAAAAGAAAATAAATAAAACAAAACGAAACAAAATAAAATAGAGGGAGAGACAGACAGAAAACAAAAGAAGCAAAATATATTGACAAACAAATAACCCAGGCAGACAAACATGATGAAACATACAGACAGGAAAATCAGGCAAACAGACAGACAGACTCGAAGAAGATTTTTTTATATATATTTTTGCTGAAGGGCAGAATCAGTGAGAGGACAGACCGGAAGAGTTAGGTGACTGTCTGTCACCTGTACAAACAAACCACCAACAAGTCTGGGGGGTCGAGGTCAGACTGAACGAGAGTGTGTGGTGAGGATGGGGGTGAGGAGGTGAAGAAGAGAGAGAGAGAGAGGGCTGGGGGAGGGAGAGGGTAGGAGGAAGGGAAGCACAGGGGCAACAGGTAAGAAGAGTGGAAGAGGCGAGGCGATAGGGCGCAGAGTACCATCTTTCCATTCATTTCTGTAAAAAGCTAGAACCGCACCGTCAGCCCCCCCCCCCCCCCTAACACCGTCCCACCAAGCTCCTTCACTCCTCCCCCAACCCCAACCCCCTCTTCCACACCTCTTCAGTTTTACCTGCAGACCTGAGTTTGTGAGTCTTACACCCACGCTCTTACCTCCATAATTCCTGCTTCTTGTTTCTTTGTCTTTCAGATAAGGCGATAAACAAAAGTTCCGGCTGCAGGTAGCATGCGTTTACGGCACTTTAAATATCCCACAGCAACGTATTAATTGATCCAGCAAAATTTCTGTAGAAAAATCCACTTTCGTAGCTACACAAAACCACACATACATACAGGAGAACAAATTAATGGCACAGTATTATGGCGACGTATTTTTCTCCAGGGAGAGCAGCGGGCGCTTCACGTGAAAAATTGATTCAGCAGCGATGCAGCTGGGTCTCCTCTGGTGGGTGGCTTTACAACAGCTGTGTTACAAAAATATGAATCCAATCCAATCCAGTCCATTCAAGATCCTTGTGTATTAACTGCTAACATCCTCAGTATTAATTTGCATGATAAGACCCTGGAATTATTGCTTGAAAGTTATTTTCTTTTAGAAAAAGAAGAAGGAGAAAGAGAAGAAGGAGAAGGAGGAAAAGAAGGGGAAGAAGAAGGAGAAGGAGAAGGAGGAAAAGAAGGGGAAGAAGAAGAAGAAGGAGAAGGAGGAAAAGAAGGGGAAGGAGAAGGAGAAGAAGAAAGAACAGAAGGAGAAGAGGAAGGAGAAGAAGAAGAAAGAGAGAAAGGAGGAGAAGGAGAAGAAGAAGAAGGAGAAAAAGAAGAAGGAGGAGGAGAAGGAAAAGAAGAAGAAGAAGAAGGAGAAGAAGAAGGAGGAGAAGAAGAAGGAGGAGGAGAAGAAGAAGAGGAAGAAGAAGGAGGAGTAGAAGGAGAAGAAGAAGGAGAAGAAGAAGAGGAGGAAGAAGAAGGAGGAGAAGAAGGAGAAGGAGAAGAAGAAGAATTTTTCTATTCATCACATGACATTTGCAATGTTAGTGCATATGGAAATATTTCGAGTCTGGAGACATTCTCTCGAGAAAAATTAAAATGAACATGAAAACGAAAAGGGAGACCATTAGTATGGCTTGACTATTTTCCTAATCTAAGCTTAATTTGGTTCACGGCAATGGAACCAAAAAGAAATACGTATTGAAAAATTCTGTTTATTTCACAGTCCTCGAAATCCATCTTTTCGTACAAATTCTCACACATTTCTTCCTCGAATATGTTTTCATCTGCTTCATATATTTCATTGCTATTATAAAGGAGTAGATTTGGTAATTTACATATTGTGTATGCTTATGAAATTTCGTTTTTTTTAAAGTCACAAAATTTCTTATGTAATTT
>JAPXFY010000017.1:43116556-43134056 GCA_030674185.1 Monoplex corrugatus
CCCCTCCACAAATCCACACTGTTCTTCTGCTATTTCTCTTTTGATTCTATTCCTTGTCCTCATCATGATTATTCTTAACAGGATTTTTGTTACATGACTCATCAAACTGATTGTGCGATGGAGTTTGCATTCTATAGCCCTGTCTTCTTTGGAAGTGCAATGAAAATTGATTTTGACATATCTTTCATATCTTTGGGGATTTTTCCAGTGTCATAAATTTCATTTAGGAGGACTGTTATTTTTTCTATGCCAAATTCCTCCAGGGCTTCAATCATCTCTGTAGTAATGTTGTCTGGTCCTGGGGCTTTTCCTGGTTTCATCTTTTTCAGTGCTGCTCTAACTTCATCTTTCATTATGGGTGGTCCTTCAAAGTTCTTTTTTATAATGTGTTCTTCGTTTCTGTCATCCTCCCCATCTGTTTAACATTTTGTCTTTTTCCATGATAAGCGTGCCATCTTTCGATTTTAAGCAACCAGTTGATGTGCATGTATTTTTCCTGTGGACAATTTCTTCAATTCGTCTGTACATACCCTGAGGATCCATTTTGTGTCGTTCTTCTATCTCTTTGCATTTTGTGTTCAGCCAAGCTTCCTTAGCTTCATTGCACCTATACCTGATTTCTTTGTTTATCTTCCTGTATATCTCCTCGTTTCTCTTTGCCTTTCTCCTTTCCTCCATCAGGCCCAAAATTTCATTAGTCATCCAACTCTTTTTTGCTTTTCTATTTGCCTTAGGGATTTCTTCACAAGCTTCATTTATAGAACTTCTCAACTTTGTCCATTGTTCCTCACTGTCACCAACGTCTTCCAGAGCACTGAATTTGTTTTGAACATGTACATTAAATTTTTGACGTATCATTCCATCTGACTTTAAGAGTCAAAGGTTTAGTTTGACGTTGCTTTTGGTCTGTTTCCTTTTCCTCAATTTCAGCCTAAACCTTCCCACTACAGGATTGTGGTCACTGTTGCAGTCTGCGCCTGGTAGTGTTTTTGCTGACAGTAACGTATTTCTAAATCTTTTGTTGATCAGGATGTAGTCAATTTGATTTTTGGTATTATCTCCTGGACTCATCCAAGTCCATTTCTTCTGTTAGGCTGCTCAAACCAGGTGTTTCCTACTATGAAGTCATTCATCTGTGCCCATTCTACAAGCTTCCCCCCTCTTTCATTTTGTTTGCCAAGGCCATGAGGTCCAACTATATCCTCCACCCTATCCTGTCCCACTTTAGCATTAAAATCTCCCATTATGACTGTAACTTCTTGTGATTTACATTGGACCTTGGCCATCTCTAAAACTTCGTAGAAGTTGTCGATGTCTTCCTGAGTACTTGCGGATGTTGGTGCATACACCTGTATGATGTTGAAATCAAAAGGTTTGCCTCCGAATTTGACCAGTAAAACTCTGTCGGACACTGCCAGTATCCCTTAACTGCTTTTGATTTGTCTTTGTCTTTCATGTGAATTACCACCAGAGTATATCACAGTTCCATGATTAGCAAAGAAAACAAAAGAGACAGTCTTGAAAGAAGCAGACATAAGAAGAACATTTAACCCTTTGACTCCCTCACCCTGTCCACCGGCATCCTGCATTTTCAACCATACTAGCAAAACAAAAACTTAACCCTTTGACTCTCTCATCCTATCCACAAACTTCCTGCGGGTAGCTGGTGGACAGGGTGAGGGAGTCAGAGGGTTAGGATTTTTTGCAGTTGGAAGATAGGGTGCGGGAGTCAAAAGGTTAATGAAGAAGATTAGGGAAAGACAAGCAACATTTATAAGACATTTTATGAGGCAAGAGAAATTAGAGTACCTGGTCACAACAGGAAAGCTGGAGGGAAAGAGAGCACCAGGTAGACCCAGGGAAGAAAATATTGGACGGACTTGCAGAGTGGCAGAAGACAGAGAGGGTGGGAGATGTACCTGCAGCAACAAGGGATAGATTCGTATGGAAGGCCATGATCGCCAACGCCATGCGGCAGGGCACATGATGATGATGATGATGGTGATCAGTCCTGTAGAAATCATTGCGCAATTAGTTCAATCCCAACCGGCTGCTTTCTAGAGATGGTGATCATGGTGCTCTCTACAGTTCCATCTAAGAATGAGAATGAGTGACAGGATTGTACTCTATGCTTACCGTCACGATATATCCTGGTGTCAGCCAGGCCCGAGAGATACACACACCTACGAAGTTGATCAGAAAATGTGAGCAACAATCTGAATGACTCATCCTTAATGTAGATGACTGCCGATTGTGTAGTGAGACTAACAAGCCCTTAGCCCCTAGCACGCTCAACTATGGGCAGGAGGCGGTCAGAGTGGAAGACCAACTGTTATTCTTATTACTATTGCTGTTTAGAGCCTAGTCGACTGTCTAGAGCCATATCAGGCTCATCATCATCATCATCATCATCATCATCATCATCATCATCATCATCACATCACATCATCATCATCATCATCATCATCATCATCATCATCAGGTGCCCTGCCGCATGGCGTTGGCGACCATGGACTTCCAAACGTCTCTATCTCTCGTTGCCCCCAGCATCTCCCCCACCCTCCTCATCCCCAGCCACTCTGCAAGTCCGTCCAGCATTCTCTCCCTGGGTCTACCTGGTGCTCTCTTTTCCTCCAGCTTTCCCGTTATGACCAGGTGCTCCAAATCCCCCTTCCTCATAAAATGGCCTATAAATGTTGCTTGTCTTTTCCTAATCTTCCTCATGAGTGATCTACTGTGTCTGCCTCAGGGCTAATAGCCGTTTAAAACACACAATACTTCAAACAGACGAAAAAAAAAAGGAAAAGAAAATCAAGTACACATAATTATCAACGCATAAGTGCACATAATCTAAGGAGATGCCCCTGGCGTTGATCATTCCGTCCAATTTATCAAACAGGGGATTTAAAAAAAGACATACCTGAATACTGATTTAAATATAACTAAGAACTCTAAAACATATAAAAACGGCCTGAATGCAATTTTAAACATAACTAATAGCTCTAAAATAATAAAATACATAAAAACGGGCATAAGTGACCTAAAATTGCTTTCGCATATCTCATTTCCCCAGAGCCAAAAATTCATTTGATGCATGTATCCAATTATCACTCCCAAAGAGAAAGTACGAAAGACTTTATGAAACACATACAGGTGGATGGACCAGCAAGGCAGAAAATGCTGGGAATAAATGACAGAAAGCAAAGGAACAAGGCAGAAACAAAGAGAGTGACAGAAAAGAGGTTATTTCTAGCACAGAATTTCCAGAAGGTGGGGGACACTATTTATACTGAAAGAGCCCCCAGCATCCCCACGGGGGAAACTCAACCAAAAGAACCAACCTACCGTTAGATAAGCTGACCCCCGAGCCGGTTATATCACAGATTAATTGCTTCACACCTGTTCCATGTAGGTGAAACCTGTTGATAAATACTGTGGCCACTGCCTCCCACCTGTTTGTTTATCGCCGCAGGCAGGTACACATGCACGCCCCAGCTATATCATCTTCAAGTACACATGCTCGTGTAGTATATATCGCTATCAGGTACATTGCTTGTGCAGGTAGTCTTCTATGGATCTTCCCTGTGATGAGTCATAGGCAGTCCTAATACAGGTAAAATCAACAGTTAGTGTGTGTGTGTGTGTGTGTGTGTACATAATTATGTATGTGTGTACATGTGTGTTTGTGAGTATGAGTCTCTGTGTATGTATGTGTGTGAGTGTGTGTGTGTGCACATATTTATGTGTGCATGCGTGTGTGTGAGTGTGCGTGCGTGTTTGCGTGCGTGCTTGTGTGTGTGTGTGTGTGTGTGTGTGTGTGTGTGTGTGTGTGTGTGTGTGCGTGTGTGTGTGTGTGTGAGGGATTCTGTATAGAGGTGTAGAGATAGCAATTGGTCGTTTGCCTGTCTAACGTGTTTTTATGTTACAGACTTGGAGGTCCAGAGCTGACAAAAACAAACAACGAAACAACAAAACACAAAACAAAACCGAAAACACCACCACCAAAAGCCCAACAACAACAACAACAACAACAAAAGGTGTGAAATTTGGAGTTCGTGGATTCATCGCACTCGGAGAATTCCATACGTGCTCCATCCAAATCTATCAGCAAATATCTGTCAGACTCTTTTGAGCCTGCACAAACCATATAAACTGGCAAGGTCTTGAAATAGGGGAAGGGTGGAGAGGGCGGGAAGGGCGGGGGGGGGGGGAGGGGCAGAAAGGACCTATGAAATACCAAGGTAACCCACCAGAATGATGGAAACATTAAGATGGGCAGCGAACACACCAGTTTGTAATGTTGCAGGCTAGGATTGAACTCCTGATATCAAAGTTTTAGTACACGGCTGAATACAAGAATCAACCAGCCACGAAAAAAAAAAAAAAAAAAAAAGAAAAGAAAAAAAAAAGAAAAAAAAAAAAAAGTTCAAATCGTTGTCTATGTGTTTGTCTGACTGTATGTCCGTCTACGCCTGTCTGCCTGTGTGTCTGTATGTCTGTCTGTCTGTTGTATGTGTGTGTGTGTGTGTCTGTATATGTGTTTGCCTGACTGTATGTCCGTGTACGTCTGTCTGCCTGTGTGTCTGTATGTCTGTCTGTCTATGTGTTTGTCTGACTGTATGTCCGTGTACGTCTGTTTGCCTGTGTGTCTGTCTGTTGTTTGTTTGTCTGTCTGTTGTCTGTGTGTTTGTCGGTCTGTATGTTCGTGTACGTCTGTCCGCCTGTGTGTCTGTCCGTCTGTTGTCTGTGTGTTTCTGTGTGTTTGTCTGACTGTATGTCCGTGTATGTCTGTCTGCCTGTGTGTCTGTCCGTCTGTTGTCTGTGTGTTTGTCTGACAGTATGCCCGTGTACGTCTGTCTGCCTGTGTGTCTGTCCGTCTGCCTGTCTGTTTGGTGTCTGTGTGTTTGTCTGTCTGTATGTCCGTGTACGCCTGTCTGTCTGTATGTCTGTCTGTCGCATGTGTGTTTGTCTGACTGTAAGTCCGTGTATACCTGTCTGCCTGTGTGTCTGTCCGTCTGTCTGTTGTCTGTTTGTCTGGTCGCATGACCGTGTACACCTGTCTGCCTGTGTGTCTGTCTGTCCGTCTGTCTGTCTGTTGTCTGTGTGTTTGTCTGGTCGCATGACCGTGTACACCTGTCTGCCTGTGTGTCTGTCTGTCCGTCTGTCTGTCTGTTGTCTATGTGTTTGTCTGACCGCATGTTGTCAGTCAGTGGACCTGTCTGTTTATCTGCCTGTACCAGTGAAATGAGTCATTCAAAAGAATAATGTGGCTTGTTGAGAATGTTTCTGTTTCAAGTTTCAGCCAATGACTTCTTCAGATGTGTCGCTGCAAGTACAAAGCTTTCAGAAGAAGTGAATCATCTTTGCTATCGATCAATCACACACGCGCGCGCGCGCGCGCACACACACACACACACACTATCACACACATATACACACACACATATACATACACATACACATTCACACACACACGCACACACACATGCACACACACATATACACACACACATACCCACGCGCACAACACACACATACACCTACACACAACACACACACACACATACACACGCACATACACACACATACACACACACATACACATAACACACACACACACGCACACACACACATACCACACACACACGCACGCTCAACCTGTGTACGCACAGACAGAGAACGAATGGATGAGTCAAGAGAGGCGGAGGGACGTACAGAGAGAAATGTGACAAACAGGGAGAGGAATAAAATGATACAAAACGATTTGAAACTTGACAGGGGAGCGATAGACAGGTGGGTAAGACGTTACAAGTCCAATCAGAAGGTCTGGGGTTCGATTCTATCTGGA
Organism: Monoplex corrugatus; assembly: GCA_030674185.1. Lineage (NCBI taxonomy): Eukaryota > Metazoa > Mollusca > Gastropoda > Littorinimorpha > Ranellidae > Monoplex > Monoplex corrugatus. Next base: position 43,122,405 of record JAPXFY010000017.1, read on the forward strand.
TATCTCCTGTGGAGAATTTTCCAATCTCCCAGGTCAAGATATGTGCTGACCTGCTAGTGCCAAAACCCCCTTCGTGTGTGAGTACGCAGAGCTTTGGTTTGGTTCAATTTTTACGTCGACACCCACCTCAGATGATATGGACGACGGGGATAACCATCCCAGGGAAGTGGGGGAAGGGGTACTTATACTATATTTCAGTATTTAGCTGTTCTAGTTGGTGTCTTTGAGGCAGCCGAGATGTAGTTTCTAAGAAGAGTGTTGAGAGTTTCATGGATAGCAAAGAAAACAAACGAGACAGTCTTGATGGAGGCAGACACAAGAAGATCATTCATAAGGAAGATTATGAAAAGACAGGCAACATTTATATGCCATTTTATGAGGGAAGGGAAATTGGAGCACCTGGTCAAAACGGGAAAGCTGGAGGGAAAGAGAGCACCAAGTAGATCCAGGGAGAAGATACTAGACGGACTTGCAGAGTGGCTGAAGACAGAGAGGGTGGAAGAGATGCTTGAGGCAACAAGGGATACAAACAGATGGAAGGCCATGATCGCCAACGCCATGTGGCAAGGCACTTGATGATGACGATGATGATAATTTGGTGTCTATATAGTTCTGGAAGTTGAAAGAAAGAGACGGTGAAAGTGTTTCTTGTGGCGGGGTTTGCTGATGTGCCCTAGGTTGGGAAGCTGGTCATTCTCCACGACCTGAACAACAATGTTAATGACATTGAAAGTGAAACAGAAGCAGACCAACAGACCGCAAAACAGACATCGAGAGAAGTATCCAAAAACAACAACAACACACACTCACACATACACACACACACGTGCGCGCGCATATACACACAAACACCCCCCCCCCACACACACACACACACAAACAAACAAATACACCGAAGTAGATATACGAGATAGATAGATGAGAGAGAGAGAGAGGAAAGGAAGGAGGTAGGGGAGAAAGAGAGAGAGAGAGAGGTAGGGGGAGAAAGAGAGAGAGAGTTAGAGAGAGGAGGGAGGTGAGAGGGAGAGAGAGAGAGAGAGTTAGAGAGAGAGAGAGAGAGACAGAGGCAGAGACAGAGAGACAGAGAGACAGAGACAGAAAGACAGAGACAGAGAGACAGAGACGGAAAGACAGAGACGGAAAGAGAGACAGAGACAGAGAGAGGAAAATGGAATGAGAGAGAGAGAGAGAGAGGTAGGGAGGGGAGAGAGAGAGAGAGAAGAGTGAGAGGAAAGGAGGGAGGTAGAGAGAGAGGGAGGTAAGGAGGAGGGAAAGACAGACAGACACACAGAGAGAGAGAGAGAGAGAGAGAGAGAGAGAGAGAGAGAGAGAGAGAGAGAGAGAGAGACAAACAGACGGGCAGCCATACAAACAGATGCCAAATGACAGAGAGACAGAACGAAGTGACATGACATCTGATCATGAATTTTGTATCACTCCATTACTGAAGCCACAACCACTCCCGTGTCACGCCGACCCAACAAAATAGTTCCAGACAATTAGAGAGTGGTCTGTTAGCAGTTGTTATGTATGGCGGTGGCGATGGCGTAACTTGATCCTTCCACAGGGACAACACAGGGACAACACAGGGACAACACAGGGCAATGAACGTGACCAGGAGTACAGTGCAAGATCTGCACAATGTTAGGCAAGCTGACAGTGAAAGGCGGACTTCTAGACAACGGATAAAGTTATTTATCTGCAACATCTCTTGATGTACAATATGCGCAAAACAATCACCTTAATAGTGTCTGCTCCAATATCAGCAAACAAACAAACAAACAAATAACCAACCAACCAAACAAAAAAAAACAAACAAACCACAACAACAAAAGGGATTTTAAGATCTTTTTATATAAATCATTGATGGCACATTTCAAGATTTTGAGTCAAGTTCATTTCAAAATACGTTTCTCATATTTTCCATTGAACTGATATAATCATTGACGGCACACTTTTAAGATTTCGATTTCAGGCCGTTTTTCAACTGTGTCTTTGCGAATTGTTGTTGATTTTGTATTAGAATCGTGGCTAAAATAGGTCACCCTGTTTGTAGTTTTCTAGTAAATCTACGCTGGCATCTTTATGTTTAACTTCATCAGCCTTTAGTAACATATACGTCTGTATGACATTTGCCAAGACATTTGTGTTCATGACTCTTCTCCATCTCTCGTTCGCCATCTATATGGTGAGGACTGACCACGTCTCTTCAGTTTCTGCCAATTGCGATAGAGTTTGGTATCCTGTAGAGTTGTAGTCGGCCATACCTCCTGTCACTCTGCTTGACAGAGGCGATGTCCCTACAACGTGTGTTCAGCTGTCTGATCCTCTTGACCGCAGGGGGCAGGTTGGGGAATGGGTCACCTTGAACTGACAGTCCAGTGCATTTTGACCTGGTTTGCAGCCGGTGCTAATTCTCATCAGCATCGCTTGTTTGCTCTCTGGGCAGAAGAGGCAGTAGTCCCTTTCTGTCTGTGCTTTTAGGAATGATACGATGATGATGGGAGTAGGCCCAGAGGTAAAATGTTGGACGGACTTGCGGAGTGGATGAAGACAGACAGGATGAGAGGCACTGCAGCAACAAAGGATAGATTCGTGTGGAGGGCCATGATCGCCAACGCCATGGGGCTGGGCACATGATGATAATGATATGATGATAATGACGATGATATGATGATGATGATGGTGATGAAGAAGATGATGATAATGATGATGATGATGATGATGGATGATGATGATGATGATGATGATGCTCCTCTTCTCGCTGTAGCTGATGTGTTGTTGTCTGGGTTGGCTTTCCTGGGTTCCTGGCGATCGCTTTTATCCCAGCTCATCTACCCCTCGTTTCCTGGTATCTCACAGTGCGTGATGACCATCGGAGGACCACTTCTTTGGTTCTTCAGACTTGCAGGAGGCTGGTCAGGTGGGGGAGCTTGTCATTTTCCAAGGCCTGGAGAACAGAAAGAGCGTCTGAGAAGAAGATCACTTAACAGTATATGCCATCCGTTGTCAGAACCACAGAGGAGTGAAGTTCACGTTAAATTTTGACCTTCTGCCCCTTAGAGATCATAAACTGTTACAAACCTTACGTTTTGTTCAATGGACATGAACTGAAAAAAAAAAGCTTTTTTTATTCTCTAACAAAAAGTGATTTGTGTGTGGCAAGTTGTGATCACTAATTTGAATGTACAGCAAAGTCACCAAACAAACAGCAAGCTGTCTAGAAAAAGATAAGTGAATGAATAAATGAATGAAACGAACGAACGACAACAGAACATCAACAACGAACGAACAATCGCAACGAACAACAACAAATCAATCAATCAATCAGTCAGTCAGTCGTGGTCAATCAACCAACCAACACCGACCAACCAACCATCCATCCACCCATCCACCCACCCATCCCAATACTAAACCATTCAAAACCAACCAACCAACCAACCACCAAACCACAGGCAATCAACCAACCAACCAACCAACCAACCAACCAACCAACCAACCAAATCAACCAACCAACCCAACCAACCAATCAACCAACACCAATTCAACCAACCAACCAACCAACCAACCAACAACCACAACCAACCAACCAACCAACCAATCAATCACAACCAAAACAATTAACCAACCAATAACCAACCAACCAACCAACCAACCAACCAACCAACCAATCAATCAATCAATCAATCAATCAAACAGTACATGAACAGAGCAAATGCATGAGAATCACTTTACACCTACTTTCTCAGAGTCTCATGTTTACTCGTCCTGGCAAAAAGATACAACTGGTAAATACAAACGAAACTCTTGTCTTATAATTGTGTGCTTCTTGTCATGATTAGGAACTGAAACAAGGAAAGGAAACAGAATTACTGGGGCCACGCGCACGTGCACTGGAAACTTAAAGACCCCCATAATTCCTGATATTTTATTTTCAGTGCAGTAGTTTGCACACAGAAAAGTCGTTCGAACTTTTATGTACACATACAGCCGTGCATCTAGATCGTTTGCCTGTCAACCTGAACTGTGCAGGTTCAAATCTTGTTCAAGACAACCGTGTGAGTGCAGCCCCCCCACCCCCACCCCCACACCCCCACCACCGAACTGTGAATGGGTTCCTGGTCTGTTCAGGGTTGGAGCAACGAGAGGTATTTGGAGGTTTGGGTTCTTTTGTTTTATTTACTAATTTATGTATTCATTTCTTTATCGTGTATGTGTGTGTGTTGTGTGTGTTGTGTGTGCTGTGTGTGTGTGTGTGTGTGTGTGTGTGTGTGTGTGTGTGTGTGTTGTGTGTTGTGTGTTGTGTGTGTGTGTGTGTGTGTGTGTGTGTGTGTGTGTGTGTGTGTGAGTGTGCATGTGTGTGTGTTTGCTTGTGTGTGTGTGTGCAATGTCTGTGTGTGTGTATGTGCCTGCGTGCGTGCGTGCGCGCGCAAGCGTGTGTGTGTGTGTTCAGGGTTGGGGCATGTTAAGCAACGAGAGGAATTTGGAGGTTGGTTTTATTTTGTTTTATTTACTCATGATTTACCTATTCAGTGTGCATATATATATATGTGTGTATGTGTGTTTGTGTATGTGTGTGTATGTGTGTGTGTATGTGTGTGTATGTGTGTGTATGTGTGTGTGTATGTGTGTGTGTGTGTGTGTGTGCATGTGCGTGTGTGTGCATGTGTGTGTCATGAGTATCATCCGCATAGGTCACCTAGTCTGTGGCCATTAACATGAACAGGAAATATATATTCATATTTATAGTTATTTCTTTTGTCACAGTGGGTTTACCATATGAAACTCGGGCTGCTCTCCCCTTTGAGAGTGCGACGCCACAGTGCAGCGCCACTCAGTTTTGTTCTACCAAGATTTTGGGAAGGTAAGAAGGCTAATTGGCCTTCAAGGTTAGGGAACTGTGAAATGAATCTATCTCTCCAATGTGTTATATACCAGGGCAGCCGTGCAAACGCTCTACGCTTCACGATCTTCAACTGCCGTGGGATCTTTATCCTGCGCAGGCCAGAAGGCACACGGATCCGATTCGTTTTTTCGTCCACTTTCGTAGGACTGGACGTTCAGTTCGATTTTCCGGTCAAACTGACGAGAAAAGTTAAGGTGTGAAAGGAAAACGAACCTGGAACCTCGAGTTTAGTTATTGGCAGGCAAACGTCTGAACCATTCTGCCACTCTACTGGATATGGAGAAAAATCCAAGCCCACCGAAACTAAAGTCACCATGACAGCAGAGCATGAAGAACAACATAATTTGGAATAATTCTTCACAACACTATGGTCATGCTAATAATTGTGGGTTCGAATTCAGGGGTGCGCTACATTAAAACTGGCTTTCTCACTGTCCTATCCAAACATCATTGTTGTTCAGGTTGTGTCAATATAGGATTAGATCCCCTCCCTTTCCCCCACTTCCTTGGGATGGTTATCCCTGTTGTCCATTTCACATAAGGTGGGTGCCAACGTAAAAACTGAACTAAATCACTCAGTCTATGAAATGATGCCATGGTGATGAGAATAGGAATATTGAGGCCATGAAGTTCCATTGCAGATTGAGACTTCATGACAGAGCTGAACTATACTCTTTTTTTTTAATAAAATATGCAGGCACCAGAGATACAGATATCTGCGGTGTTGGTCAAATAATTTGAGAGACACTCTCAAAGATGCATTCCTGAAGTGGTTGAGACTGGACAGTGTGGTCCCAGTCTTCCCAACGAGTCCTTAACATGTTCGACTATGAGCAGGAGCCAGTTCGATCCGAAAAATCCCACAGCCGTTCTCACACTTATGTACACTATAAACAAGACAGTTACCCAATAGAGCCATCTGTAAACGCAGCTCTGCTGGGACGTTTTCAAAGATCGCCACAGTGGAAGAGGGCGGTCCATTGTTTCAGTGGACAGGGTCTGGCCTGTGTTTGTCCACGTCGACCCCTCCTTCATGCATTCACTGGTAGAAGAACTTTCTCGAAAAGTCGTCTTAAGATAGGCGGGGTCAGAGCCCTAGCGTGTTCTGATCCATGCTCTATAAATGAAAAGAGAATATAGACCCAAAGAGAACACAGACCCACAGAGAATACAGAGAGACAGAACGGTCAGTCAGTCATGGCTATGATAGGAGATGGGCCACTCAACTTGGCAGAGGTGCTGAGCCTTTGCCAGAAACATGTAGTGAAGGTACGTTGATATTTTATTTATATGTAGGGTTTAGGACTGATAGGCAAAGAAGTAAGGTTGCTTTAGGACGTAGGCAAATAAGAATAAGAGGATGAATGATTATGCTTTCAGTTGAATATGTTTAATTAAAGAAACTATATTGAATTGTAACGCTATGTGTGGACTGCTTTTGAAAGTTATTGCTAGTGTACTTTGTGCGTTTCTATCTTCTCTCTCTCCTTCCTCGTTGCTGTGCGTGTGACTTCTAAGTAGAGAAACAACTTCTCTATAAACATCCCCAATTCATCTACCTGTTATAGATGACAACACACAAACCCCTTCTTGCCATAATAGTATTTTGGACTGATGAGGGTTCAAACTATGAACTCCTAGTCAGTAGTCCGTAGTGTTAACCACTTCGTCACGCTGACTGGTGAAAGTTTGGTGTTTGTCCAATTTCAGAAGGAATTCATTGCATGCGTACTCCGGTCAAATCTGCCAGCAGTTATCTGGCAGACTTTGCAGAAAAACCTCATCACCATCACCATCATCATCATCATCATCATCATCATCATGTGCACTGCCACGTGGCGTTGGCGATCATGGCCTTCCGTACGAATCAATCTTTTGTCACTGCAAGTACACCTCCTACCCTCTCTTTCTTCATCCACTTCGCAAGTCCGTCCAATGTTTTTTTCTCTCTGTATCTACCTGGTGCTCTTTTTTCCTTCAAGTTTCATCTTGTGACCTGATGCCCTGATTTCTCTTGCCTCAGGAAATGCCCTATCAATGTTGCTTCTCTTTTCCTAATCTTCTTCATTAATATTCTTTTTGTGTTTGCCTCTTTCAAGATTGTCTCGTTTGTTTTCTTTGCTGTCCACAGAACTCTTAATATTCTTCTTAGAAACCACATTTCAGCTGCCTCAATCTTGTTTTGACTTCGCATGTTGACTGTCCTCGCTTCACATCCGTACAGCAGTATCGGTTCTATATATGACTGAAGAACTCTCATCCTGATGTTAATTGACAGGCATTTGTTGGTAAGACTGCTTTTCATTTTCTTGAATGCAGAGAACACTATGCATTATAAACTGTGGCTTACCTAAGGCTCGAACCCACGACCCCCTACGCTAATAGGCATGGAGAGAGAGGACTAGAGCTCTCTCTCTCTCTCTCTCTAAAAGCTGACCTGAGAGGAATGAGGTCTCAACCACTTCTCCCCCCTACTACCTTAAGAGCTATGAGGAATGTATTGGCCTTCTCCTTAAATATCTTGAAACCAGAAAAAAATACAATCAGAACGCGTATCTAATACAATAAAACAAAACTGGAGCAAATTTTGAGCCTGTCTTGTTTTGTGTGTGTGTGTGTGTGTGTGTGTGTGTGTGTGTGTGTGTGTGTGTGTGTGTGTGTGTGTGTGTGTGTGTGTGTGTGTGTAACATCAAACAATTCAAATATCAAGAGAAAAGCAATCAGACCATTAGAACAATCAGGCTTCTTTAGTTTGTGCAGGGTTTGCACGTGTGTGTGTGTGTGTGTGTGTGTGTGTGTGTGTGTGTGTGTGTGTGTGTGTGTGTCTGTGTGTGTGTGTGTGTGTCTGTGTGTGTGTGTGTGTATGTGTGTGTGCGTGTATGTGTTGCACGTGTGTGTGTGTGGTGTGTGTGTGCGCGCGCGCGTGCGTGCGTGCGTGTGTGTGTGAGTGTGTGTGTGTGTGTGTGGTGTGTGTGTGTGTGTGTGTGTGTGTGTGCGTGTGTGTGTGTGTGTGTGTTCGTTCGTTGCTTGATTTAACGTCTTTTCACTATAAGTGATATTAGAAAGGGGAAAAATGGCATGGAGGATGAAATAAGGGGGGGGGGGTGTGGAGGGGAGAGGGGAACAGAGTAAGGGACGTAAAAAAAATTAAAAGGAAGCGGCAAGGTCTTAAGAAAAAGGATGTGGATGAACAGAGAAATGAAACTAGAACAACGCTAACATCAATAATGTAAAAGAAAAATCGTCATAAAAACAAAACAAAACAAAAATAATCATAATTATAATAATAATCTTAAAGTAACGCATTAACAGGACTGTGAACCAATGATTCTGAAATTTTAACTAACAAAACTTGATCCGATACTACTTCTTTAAAATGCGTTTCAAGATAGTTTTCTTGTGTAAATGTCTTTGGTAAAAAGGAACGAAGCTTTCTGCAGTAAAACAAACAGTGATACAATGTGAATTGTTCGCCACAAATACATAAAACGTTGTTACAATATTTTGTTTTCAAAGCGTTCAGTTGAATGCGAAAATATGTCATAACAATTAATCTCAAATGATATAACGAGGAATACTGCAAATTTTTACAGATATTTTGAACTGAAAGTTTGATTCTTTTTTGAGACACAAATTTTTCATTTAAATGTTCATGAAATCGAATCCATGATGCTAATTCTAGCGAGTTGTAAGCTTCTTTTACCGAGGTGTTAACATGTAATTCTATGGAATTTTCAGAATGGAGGGCACCGGATTTAGCTGCTCTGTCAACTACGTTGTTGCCATGAAGACCAACATGAGAAGGCACCCAGCATAAATTGATTTCCGAACCATTTATCTTTAAACAATGTATTAGATGATTTGCCTCAATAATCAAGTCAGGTCTTGTGTCTGTATCAAAAGACTGTAAGGCATATAATACAGATTTTGAATCAACAAAGAGAACTACTTTGAATGACACAGGCCGAAGGCTTATTAAATAATGCAACGCTTGAACAACAGCGACCAATTCTGCTGTATATATAGATACATTTGCCCCAATGAAAAAAGACTTTTTAATGTTAAATTTTGGAACATAAAAGGCTGCTCCAGCGCTCTGGTTTGCTAAGACTGACCCATCGGTAAAAATGTGGAGGTGGGTACTGTACTTTTCATCGATGTGTTCACAAGCTGTGGATAGCGTAATGTTGACATTATCATCTTTTTTAACTTTTGCATAATCGAGATCAAATGTGGCATTTAGCATTTCCCATGTAGGGATAGGCGTTATCGTTGGTTTCTCAGCAATTTCATCTATTGTTATGTTGGACTGTTTGATCAGGCCAGATATGTAAGTTGCGGCTGTAATTTGTGATGAAATGTTTTTTGCTCGTTTTGGAAAGTCAGTATCAGACCTGATCTTAATTTCTTTGCTCACAAAATTATCCACTTGTGAAGTAGTTCTAATTGCAAACTTTGCTGTAGCTAACTCACGATGGTTGTTTAAAGGTAGAATTCCAGCAACTTTGTACGTTTCCAGAGTAGAAGCATGAGTTGGTACACCTAGTGCAATTTTAAGACTTTTGCAGTCCAAGCTCTGAATCTTTTTTAGTAAATATTTGGGTGCATTGAAGAAAACTTCTTGCGCGTAGGATAATTTAGACCTGACCAGCGCTGTTGACAGATGAATCAGTACATTTGTATCCATTCCCCAGGGTAATTTGCTTATTATCTTTAGAAAATTTAAGGTTTTTCGAGCTTTTGTTAAAATATAATCAAAATGGACATTCCAGCTTAATTTGGACGTGATGTAAACTCCCAGGAATTTTACGACCTGTTTGTAATTTAACACTTCACCAAGCAATTTGAAAATAGGCAAGTTATTTGAGTTACCACCAGGATCAAACAGCATCATGTTAGTTTTTTCTGCTGACAACGACAGCCCATTTTCTAATATATAGTTTCCAAGATTATCAAGATCAATTTGATACAACTTCCTGATGTAATTTCGCGTTCTCTGTGGAGTTGTCTTTTTTAAAGTGATATTCATCCAAGTGCATATATCATCAGCGTACTGTACTAAAACAACACGATTTGAAAGAGCTTTAGGAAGATCCTGTATAAGGATATTAAATAAAATAGGTGCTATCACTGAACCTTGTGGAATCCCCATGTCGAGGCATCGTGAAGAAGAATAACTAGCTCCCACTCTTGCCTGAATTGTTCTATTAGCTAAAAAAGATTTAATGTAATTGAACATATTGCCCGATAAACCAACAGATTTTAGCTTGAACAATAAACGTTTATGCCAAACTTGATCGTAAGCTTTTTTCACATCAAAGAAAGTAGCTAAAACACTTTTTCTGCGGGCAAACTGTTGTTTGATCTGAGTTGTAAGTTTAACTAGGTGCTCAACTGCGGATCTTCCTTTTCTAAAACCTGCCTGGTTTACCGGAATAACGTTATTTTTATCACAGTAGTGTAAAAGTCTGTTTAAGACCAATCTTTCCATTAGTTTGCTTGTATGGGACGTTAAAGCAATAGGTCTGTAACTGTTTTTATCGGTTTTCGATTTTCCTGTTTTTAAGATTGGTATAACTATAGACTTTTGCCAGATTTGTGGCACAGTTCCAGTAACCCAGCATTTCTGCAAAATTTTGTGTAGGAAAATAAGGTAGCTTTCAGGGAGATGTTTAATCATTTCAGTCGAAACTGCATCAACACCTACCGAACTCTTTTTGTTGTGTAGAGACAGTACTGTGTTTTTTAGCTCTTCTAAGGTGATTGGAGAATTAAACCAGAGATCATTCTGTGGTACTGGATCAGTGTAGATTGGGTTGTAATCTTCCATTTCTCTGTGATGTTTGCAGTCTGGAGATAAACCTTCAACTTTACTGTTTTTGGCGAACAGATCCACAAAAGTTTCTGCTTTGTCCATGTCTGAAGGAAATGTGTTACATGTTTCAATCATTATCGGACACCTAGGTAAGTTGGTTCCATCCTTCATTTGTTTCATTTTCGTCCAGACTTTATGGAAATCTTTGAAATCTGAAATTTCTTTTGTGCAGAATGATGCCCAATAATCTTTCTTTGCTTCAGCAATGATTTTGTTACATTGGATGTTAGCTTTTTTCATTTCGACATGATCCTCAGGTTTCCGGCTTTTGATGTAGATTTTGAATTTCTCCCTTTGTGTGTGTGTGTGTGTGTGTGTGTGTATGTGTGTGTTTCGTGGTTCCTATTTGCTTGAACGCTGGCAGTCGCTTTGATTTCAGATTTCCTTACAGCATCTCGTAATTGGTAGAAATTGTAATCACTGGTAGTTTGTACCCACATCAAGAGACCGTGCAAGGCGTGGGGGCATGAAAGGTACCACCACCATTTGACTGCAATAAAAGCTCTCAACTCGGCACCGCACCACACTGAACACTCCTCCTTCGTGAAAGCTGCAAAAGCTTCACTCTCCATCTCCGCGAGAATCTCACCTGTTCTGGCCCAGTAACCGTTCCCGCCGTGTTTCGACACCCAAACAGGAAAACTTCCGGTGACTTTAACACTCGCTGGGCAGACGACTTCCGGTCTGTAATTGACCACCTGATTAATTGTGTCGTCTGCGTTGGCTTCGGCAGACGATTGGCTTGCTGCCTCCTGCTTTGATCTCTTTCTTGAGGATAGAAGAAGCTCCTTACCTGTGGTGCTGGGGCAGGGACTAACAAAGAATGCAAGAATAAGATGGAAACGCCATTCTTACAATATCCCCTTTTGTA
>JAPXFY010000017.1:43156556-43164056 GCA_030674185.1 Monoplex corrugatus
TAATATAAAAAATAAAAAATAATATAAAAAAAAAAAGAAACATACATACATGAAAGACTGATAACAAAATACGATAAGCAATCAAATCAAGGTGGCGTGACATTAAACATTTTTGACATGAACAGTACATGTACTTATCTTTGTGGTGTCTGTCTGTGTGTCTCTTTCTTTGTCTCCCTTTGCAAACCCCACCCCCCACACTTCTTCTTCTTTCTTCTTCTTCTTCTTTCTTCTCTCTCTCTCTCTCCTTTCTCCTCTCTTTGGTGATGGTGTTGTCTCTCATACCTTCAACCCTGTTCTTTTTCACTTCTCTCTCAGACTTCTCTACACTTTCCTCTGAGTCTTGTCTGTTTGTCTCATACACACAGACACGTACACATTCACAACCACATGCTCACACATTATGCACGCAGACAGACAACTCACACACACAAGCACGTACACACACCGCACACACATACACACACACACACACACACACACACACACCACACACACACACACACACACACACACACACACACACACACACACACACACACACACACACACACACACACACACACACCACACACACACGTCACTGAAACACACACATTCACACACACACACACACACACACACACACACACACACACACACACACACACACACACACACACACACACTCACACACACACACACCACACACACACACACACACACACACTCAGAGACACTCGCGCGCACTGAAACACGCACATTCACACACACACACACACACACACACACAACACACCCATCCACCCATCCACCCCCCCACCCCACAAACACACTCACACACAGTTTCTTGCACAGAATTTCCCGGTGGAGGGATACTGTTTATACTGCAAGAGCCTCCAGCATCCCCACTGCAGGTGCGGAGTGAGAGTAGGTAGGAGAGGGTAGGTGAGAGTTAAAATTCAGCTGGACCCCCTGACTGGCCGTTAGTATCTCCTTTCAGATGTTATATAAGATCTTTCCTTAATTAACTAAACTTTACCGATGCTGTCAAACACCTTGCTGAAATCTATAAAGCTCTGGGAGACTGGTTTTAGTGGCAGCTTTCGGGGGAGGAGGGTACAACAGTTCCAGCGTTCCGTTCAAAACGTATTTTGTCGCTTTGAAATGTTAAGAGGCAGACAGACAGACAGACAGACAGACAGACAAACAGACAAACAGACAGACAGACACACAGACAGACACAGCAGACACAGACAGACAGACAGACAGACAGACACAGACAGACAGACAGACAAACAGACACACAGACACACAGACAGACAGACACAGACAAACAGACAGACAGACACACACAAAAGACAGACAGACAGACACAGACACAGACACACACACAGACAGACAGACACACACAACAGACAGACAGACACACAGACAGACACACAGACACAGACACAGACAGACAGACACAGACAGACAGACAGACAGACACAGACAGACAACAGACACAGACACACAGACAGACACAGACAGACAGACAGACACAGACACGCAGACACACAGACACACAGACACACACACAGACAGACAGACAGACACAGACAGACAGACAGACAGACAAACAAACAGCAAAATGACAGAGACTATGGCCTAGCCCTTTCACTCTTATGTCATTAACTCTTTGATTCCTGCACCCTATCCACCAATTGCAAAAAACTTAACCCTTTGACTCCCTCACCCTATCCACCAGCTTCCTGCAGGAAGCTGGTGGATAGGGTGAGAGAGTCGAAGGGTTAAGTTTTTTGCTTTGCTAGCCGTGGATGGAGAAGGTGCAGGAGTCAAAGGGTTAAGTTTGAGGGAGATGGCAGGGGGGGAGGGGAGGGGAGGGGGAGAGGGGGAGTAGGGTTAGTTCGGTGCTAACAACAGCTGCTCCACCCCTCCACCGTCCTCCCTGCAGTGTGGCCTTGTGGCACACCAGCATCACCTCCACCGTACCCCCCTCCCCTCTCCCATCTCACTAAGGCACACAGACACACAGACACACACACAGACAGACACACAGACACACACACACAACACAGACACACAGACAGGCACACAGACAGATCCGTCTAAAAGCACATATGTGAATAGACGTTAAAAGAAATAACGAACACAGACAGACACACAGACAGACGCACAGGCAGACACACAGACAGACACACAGACAGACACACAGACAGACACGCAGACAGACACACAGACAGACAGACACACAGACAGACACACAGACAGACACGCAGACAGACACACAAACAGACACGCAGACAGACACGCAGACACACACACACTGACACACAGACAGACACGCAGACAGACACACAGACAGACACACAGACAGACACACAGACAGACACGCAGACAGGCACACAGACAGACACACAGACAGACACACAGACAGACACGCAGACAGACACACAGGCAGACACACAGACAGGCACGCAGACAGACACGCAGACAGACACACAGACAGACACACAGACAGACACACAGACAGACACACAGACAGACACACAGACAGACACACAGACAGACAGACACACAGACACACACACAGACAACACACACAGACACACACACAGACAGACACACAGACACACGCACAGACAGACACACAGACACACACAGACAGACACACAGACACACGACAGACACACAGACAGACACACAGACAGACACACAGACAGACACACAGACTGACACGCAAACAGACACACAGACAGACACACAGACAGACACACAGACAGACGCACAGACAGACACACAGACAGACACACAGACAGACACACAGACAGACGCACTCACTCGTATACGCATGCATTCACTCACACAAGCATAAAGCACATACGTGTACATATACAAATACACAAACAGATGCACATGCATGTACACACACACTTACTCTCACACACATACTCTCACTCATGCGTGCTCGCGCACACACACACACACACACACACACCACACACACATACACATACATTAACCAATACCACCCCACCCCACCACACCACAAACTCACGCACGCGCGCACGCGCGCACAAACACACACACAGACAGAGACACACACATACACACATAGACACACACATACACACATACACACATAAACACACATACACACATCATATACACACATACACACAGACACACATACATACACACACAGTCACACACACACATACACACACACACACACACGCACATACAAGCACATACACACACACAGACACTCAGACACACAGACAGACAGACAGACAGACACACACACACACACACCAACATCACCCCATCTCTCTCTCTACACACATACAAGCTGAAATTGAAACTCTCTCTCTCCACACACACACACACACACACACACACGCACGCACGCACACACACACACACACACACACACACACACACACACACACACACACACACACACTGTCTCAGGCATAGAATCGGAAGAGAAAACCCAAACAGGAGTCACCACGAGACCAGGGCACGAAGGCCACAGGATCTGGAACAGTTCTGACGATGCTATAACGACTGATGATTTTATTATACTGGGGATGACGATACTAAAGGCAATGGCAAAAGCAGCGGAAATGAGTTCCAGTTGCATCTGGACCAGGAAGAACAAAAGTGAGCTTCATAAGGCTTCAAATTCCCCTGTATGTTGCTAGTGTCTGATAGCTAAGTTGTTAAGACATCCGTCACAAAGGCCATGAGATATCTGACCACCTTGGATGCGCGGGTTCGATCCAGGTGGAGGAAATATTTCTGTAAAAAAAATGCAGAATGGCTGAAGGGCATTCAGGAGTCATGACCTGATGCGGCCCAGTCAGTTAGAATCTCAGGAGTTGAGGGCCGAAACATTTACTTGGCAGTAGTTCCTTCTCTGAGGACCTTTTACTGTCCGGCTTTTCCCAGAGTTTCTTGCTATTGCTGCTAGTGATGATTTCATGATAACGGGGATGACTGTATTTGGGCATTCCATTTAGGACTGAGATGCGTGATACGATTACTTTATTGTATATTCTGGCGTCAACCAGGCCCGAGAGATTCAGACACCTGCAGTTGATTTTAACAATTTTGGCAAAACCTCCAATGACGAGTCCGTAAAATGGATGAGACTCTGCTTCGCCCATTTGGCATGCAGGATGCTCTTTCAGTATAAATTCTGTGCTAGAAATGTCCTCTTTTCTGTCACTCTCCTTGTTTCTTCCTTCCTCCTTTGCTTTCTGTTATTTCTTCCTATCATTTTCTGCCTTGCTGGTCCATTCACCTGTATGTGTTCAATAAAGTCTTACGTACTTTCTCTTAGGGATTGATGGTTGGGTACATGTATTGACTGCATGTTTGGTTCTAAGGAAATGTGCTGTACATGGAGCAATTTGAGGTAATTTAGACCATTTTTATGTATGCTTTAGCTTTTTTGTTATGTTCACGTTTGTAGTCAGCTTGTGTGTGTGTGTGTCTGGTGTGTGGTGTGTGTGTGTTGGTGTGTGGTGTGTGTGGTGTGTGTGTGGTGTGTGTGGTGTGTGTGTGTGTGTGTGTGTGTGTGTGTGTGTGGTGTGTGTGTGGTGTGTGTGTGTGTGTGTGTGTGTGGTTGTGTGTGTGTGTGTGTGTGTGGTGTGTGTGTGTGTGGTGGTGTGTGTGGTGGTGTGTGTGGTGGTGTGTGTGGTGAGTGTGTGTGTGGTGTGTGGTGTGTGTGTGTGTTGTGGTGTGTGTGTGTGTGTGTGGTGTGGTGTTGTGGTGTGTGTGTGGTGTGTGTGTGTGTGTGGTGGTGTGTGTGTGTGTGTGTGTGTGTGTGTGTGTGTGTGTGTGGTGTGTGTGTGTGTGTGTGGTGTGTGGTGTGTGTGTGTGTGTGTGGTGTGTGTGGTGTGTGTGGTGTGTGTGGTGTGTGGTGTGTGTGTGTGTGTGTGTGTGTGTGTGTGTGGTGTGTGTGTGTGTGTGTGTGTGTGTGGTGTGTGTGTGTGTGTGTGTGTGTGTGTGTGTGGTGTGTGGTGTGTGTGTGTGTGTGGTGTGTGTGTGTGGTGTGTGTGTGTGTGTGTGTGTGTGTGTGTGTGTGTGTGTGTGTGTGTGTGTGTGTGTGGTGTGTGTGGTGTGTGTGTGTGTGGTGTGTGTGTGGTGGTGTGTGGTGGTTGTGTGTGTGTGTGGTGTGTGTGTGTGTGTGTGTGTGTGTGTGGTGTGTGTGTGTGTGTGTGTGTGTGTGTGTGTGTGTGTGGTGTGTGTGTGTGTGTGTGTGTGTGTGTGTGTGTGTGTGTGGTGTGTGTGTGTGTGTGTGTGGTGTGTGGTGGTGGTGTGTGTGGTGTGTGTGTGGTGTGTGGTGTGTGTGTGGTGTGTGTGTGTGTGGTGTGTGTGTGTGTGTGTGTGGTGTGTGGTGTGTGTGTGTGCGCACTTAACTCTATCCTTTCTCTCACGCGTCCCCCGTGGGGATGCCGGGGCTCTTTCAGTATAAATAGTATCCCCACCTTCTGGACATTCTGAGCTAGAAATTTCCTCTTTTCTGTCACTCTCTTTGTTTTTGCCTTGCTCCTTTGCTTAGTCATTTCTTCCTACCGTTTCCTGCCTTGCTGGTCCATTCACCTGTATGTGTTCGATAAAGTCTTTTGTACCTTCTCCTAGAATTGATAATTAGGGAAAGTAGATGTGCGAAAGCAATTTTAAGTAATTTAGGCCCATTTTTATATGTATGTTTTAGTGTCCTTAGTTATGTTTCAATTTGTATTCAGGTGTGTTTTTTAAATCCGCTGTGCGATAAATTGGACGCAGTGATCAACGCCAGGGGCATCTCCTTAGATTATGTACGCGAATGCATTGATAAGTGTTCTTAATTTTTTTTTAACCCTGTTGAAGTATTGTGTGTGTTTTGAAACGGTTATGGTCCTGATACGGCTCTACGCAGTCAGGCTGGGCTTTAAACAAAAATAACAATAACAGTAACAAAAGGATCAGTCGTAGACATTCTCAGTCGAAGCCCATCAGGCGACGCTAGATCTTGCAGTTATTTCGTCATGTTTATAACGGAGAGAGATGGACCAGTCAGACATTGAATTAAAACGATTTCAGTTCCGTGTTGATGCAGATGAAGGGGAATCCCTGGTTACTGCTGGTGTGTGAATGATGGAGTTTTTTTGCGGCTCTTTCCATGTTATTGCTTCTTCTTGCTCCTTCTCTTCTCTCTTCTGCTCTTCTCTTCTTCTCTCTTCTCTCTCTCTCTCTCTCTTCTCTTCTGCTCTCTCTCTCTCTCTCTCTCTCTCTCTCTTCTCTCTCTCTCTCCTTCTCTCTTCTCTTCTCTCTCTCTCTCTCTCTTCATATCTCTTTCTCTCTTCTCTTCTCTCTCTCTCTCTCTCTCTCTCTCTCTCTCCTCTCTCTCTCTCTCTCTCTCTCTCTCTCTCTCTCCTGACTGTGGCCTTCTCTTAGCTCCGAGTCTTCAGTTTTATGATTCTGGTTTTCCGTGGCTGTTGAAGTCTATTGATCTCGTAAAGTTATATGTTTTTTCTTGGGAATGTCCTTCTGGGCATGTGAGAACGATCCTCCTCGCCTCTAAAATCACCATCTTTCAGCGGTTTGATGATGTCCCTAAATCAGATTCCTGTTTCTTCTTTCTTCCTCTTACCTGTCCATTTGTACCACCGTACGTGTCACGGGCAGACAGAGTTGTCAGCCAGCAACAACCCTGAAGTCTGTGTGAAATCAAAGTCTCTGTCACACCGTCTATCCCGGTCTTCCTTGGTCTGCCTCTCGTTCTAAATCCACACTATCATCTTATTGTTGCATGCCTGCTGAGTCAGTTGGTGGGGTTGCATGATGGTCAGATAACCAAACCATTTCATTCTCCTCTGACGAATATGATAGTGGACTAGCGTTCCTCCTACAGTTGTTCTGATCTTGGAGTATGATCACACCATCACGGAATCCATTGAGCTGTTTAACAAAAGTTAACAGGATGTTTTTCAAGTAGCCCACGATAACCAAAAAATCACAGACTGTTCTTTGAAGACAGATTAGGATCACATTCAGACGCGAGGCAGACTAAGCACAGACACGCTGCAATAGTTTACGAGGACTTTCCTATACTCTGCCAAACACTTTTGCCCACTTTCTGTCTTTTCTCTCTCTCTTCTCTTTCCCGCCCTTTCTTGTTTATGGGGGGGGGGGGGGTGGTGGGGTTTCTGTTGTTTTTCAAACAAGTCTTTGAGTCAGCTCTACTGCCAGACTAAGCAGTTGCAGGCAGCCACAGTTTACGAGAACTCTACTATACCCAGAAAAACACTTACCTTATTTTTTGTTCTTTTCTGTCTTTGTTGTGTGTGTGTGTGTGTGTGTGTGTGTGTGTTGTGTGTGTGTGTGTGTGTGTGTGTGTGTGTGTGTGTGTGTGTGTGTGTGTGTGTGTGTGTGTGTGTGTGTTCTTCCTCACCTTCATTATCCCACTAACCCCACTTTTTTGTTTTGTTTTGTTTCCCCAAATTTTCTTTAGCTTCTCTCTCT
>JAPXFY010000017.1:43169056-43224056 GCA_030674185.1 Monoplex corrugatus
TTCAGTTCTGTGGTTAGGGTATCGTGGGAAAGAAAGTAAAGGTTCGTCGTTAAGACCATACAGCTTGCGTATTCCAAGTTTTTCTGTGAGATGGGATTCCATATCTCTTCTCTCTATGACGTTGCTACTATACAGGATCTAGGAGCCACAGACCTTTCATACTGATTTCGTTCATCGAACGGTCGGGCTGGATGGAATGAATTTATTTAAGAGTCTTCCTGATTTCAGGTATCAGCCAAGTTTCTTTGAAACGTGTGTCAAAGATACGTCCAGTTTCACCAATGTA
This sequence comes from Monoplex corrugatus, assembly GCA_030674185.1. Classification (NCBI taxonomy): domain Eukaryota; kingdom Metazoa; phylum Mollusca; class Gastropoda; order Littorinimorpha; family Ranellidae; genus Monoplex; species Monoplex corrugatus. Next base: position 43,169,343 of record JAPXFY010000017.1, read on the forward strand.
AAGTGGAAAGCGCTTAGACAATGTTGTGGGTTTGACAGTTGAAATGTTTGGTGATTTCCATGTGAGATTTGGGGCCTTTGACTGTAGTGGCGAAATGTACCAAACAGCATGTCCTACACTTAGGTTTGTTACATGGTTTGTTCCTGGAGGGCGGATAGCTGTTTTTGTTTGTTTGTAGAGTTTTTAACGTACTAGCATGTCACGGAGATTCGTATCTTTTCTGTAGACGATTGAGGGTGGTTAGTCAAAGATTACGATGGGACTATACTGTAGAATGTATCAGTTGACAAGATGGTGGTTTTTTTATACAGCGCACGAAGGATGGTAGAGTAAGATGAAAACCATCAATCTTCTGTAGCAGTTGTAGGCTGAGAAAGGAGGGCACGTTACTCAGAGATAGAGCTGACGTCTTTACGACTTCATACATAATGCTGAGAGGGAAGAGAGGGTGGTAATGTCTGTGGAAAGAATTTGGTAATTTCTTCTGCTTTGTCATGAAGGTCATCCTCATCTGGGCAGAGAAGTCGTAGTCTCAAGATTGAAACAAGGGACGCTGGATTTGGTGTTGGAAGTGTGAGATGATCGATAATCCAAACAGGAATGTGAGTCTGTTGGTTTATAAGGGTCTGTAGTGACCAGTTTTTGTTTCTGGTTGAAGTGAATCTTTAACGTCTAAAAAGCACTCAGATGTGTCTAAAATGTTACATGCAAATTTTTGGATTGATGAATGTGGCGCGGTTAAATTCCAAGGGCAGATCAAGACTGACGGATGTCACATCCATGTCATCATCAATATATTTGTTGTACATGTCAGGTGCTGGTTTCCTATATTGTTGTTTGATTTGTTGCTCCAAAATTATCATAAATTGACAGATAGCAAGGACCAATTTTAGTGCCCATTGCGACACCATTGATTTGCGAAAATATCTCCTCACCAAATGAAAACATGGTCATTGTCAGGTCATGCTCTGTATGTCGGATAAGGGTTGATGTAGATAGTGTCTGATCAGGTCGTTTGTCCAGAAATACTGGAGAGCTTTCAGTCCATCACTACGAGTTAACTCGTATGTAGAGAGATAACATCCAAAGTGAACAAGTATACAGAGAAACAACATTCCACGTGAACAAGTATCATCATCATCATCATCAGGTGCCCTGCCGCATGGCGTTGGCGATCATGGACTTCCATTTGTCTCTATCTCTCGTTGCCCCTAGCATCTCCCCCACCCTCCTCGTCCTCAGCCACTCTGCAAGTCCGTACAGCATTTTCTCCCTGGGTCTACCTGGCGCTCTCTTTCCCTCCAGTTTTCCCGTTGTGACCAGGTGCTCCAAATCCCCCTTCCTCATAAAATGGCCTATAAATGTTGACTGTCTTTTCCTAATCTTCCTTATGAGTGATCTACTTGTGTCTGCCTCCATCAAGACTGTCTCGTTTGTTTTCGTTGCTGTCCATGGAACTCTCAACATTCTTCTTAGAAACCACATCTCGGCTGCCTCGATCCTGCTCTGGCTTTGCTTGCTGATTGTCCACACCTCACATCCGTATAACAGTATTGGTTCTATATAACATTCAAGAACTCTCTTCCTGATGTTAACTGATAGGCATTTGTTGGTAAGAATGCTTGTCCTCTTCTTGAATGCTGTTTTGGCTTGGCTGATTCTGCCGGCTATTTCCGATGTGCATCTGCCGTCTGATGAAATGACCGTTCCCAGGTATTTGAACTTATTAACCTGTGTCAAGGTTGTGCCATTTGCTGTTATTTTGCATTAGGGGATTTCATGTTTTTTACTGATCACCATGACTTCAGTCTTCCTGCTGTTTAGTTCCAACCCCTTACCTTTGCTTTCTATTTCTAGTGTATTCACAAGGTTTTGTAGGTCCCTTTCATTTTCTGCAATTAGCACCGTGTCATCTGCGTATCGAATGTTGTTTATCATTTTCCCTCCAACCTTTAATCCAGGGTCTTCTTCTAGGTACCTCAAGGTGTTTTCGCTGTAAAGTGAAAACAGATCTGGTGACAAAACACAACCCTGTCTGACTCCTCTTTTGATGTTTTGGAAAGAGCTCACATTGTTTTCTATTCTCATTGCAGCTGTTTGTTCCCAGTACATGTGAACATGTATAATAGAAATAACATCCAAAGTGAACAAGTATACATAGAAATAACATCCAAAGTAAACAAGTATACATAGAAATAACATCCAAAGTGAACAAGTATACATAGAAATAACATCCAAAGTGAACAAGTACACAGAGAAATAACATCCAACGTGAACAAGTATACACAGAAATAACATCCAACGTGAACAAGTATCCAGGTTTGAAGGTGCAATCTTTAGTCGTTGTTTCAGTCAGGATCAATGTATGTGATCGAGGGCATAGACTGGATTATGGGACTCAAGATGGTGTCGGGACATTGGGAGATGTTTTCAGTCGGGTAATTACAAGTTGACACGACAGGGCGTCCGGGATCATTGGATTTATGTCTTTTAGGACCTAAAAAGTTTATTAGGCTGGAAGTTTTTAATGAGTAGTCTGGCGGTTGGAGGTAGCTACTTGAAGGTTGCTAAATAAGTTTCGATATCCTTGCGTGATCAGTTAGGATGTAGATAGATTTGTTAAATCTTGAGTAATGACCATGACCGTTCAGCTTTTTCTTTTTTTTTTGGGGGGGGGGGGGGGGAGGGGGACTTCTTGTATGTATCGATTTCTGTCCCATACAACGATTGCACCACCTTTATTTGCAGGTTTGATGACAACGTCATTTCTTTATTTTTTTGTTGTTGTTCTTGTTGTTGTTCTTCTTCTTCTCCTCTTTCTTCTTCCTCTTTCTTCTTCTTTCTTCTTCTTCTTCTTTCTTCTTTGTTTTTCTTGTTGTTGTTGTTGTTGTTCTTCTTCTTCTTCTCTTTTCTTCTCTCTCTCTCTCTCTCCTGTCTCTCTCTCTCTCATTTTGAGAGTTTAGAGTTTCGTCCTTGGTGATGCTGGAATATTTCGATGGTCGCACGATCAAACAGCTTGTTCCTTTAAGATATTTATCATGCAGTATTTAAGTTCTGAAAAGATGTTATGAGGAGGTTCCAAGTGATCAGGCTTACGAGAAAAGTTCAGTGGAAACATCAGCATCTGATTCCAATTTTTGTATTGGTGAATAGATACAGATATACTTGGCAGGCTACACTTCTTCAGACCTTGAAGACTGGACACTTGATCTAGCTAAGTGACTGTACAGATCTTGTGCGCACACCTTTGGTAAATCACTTCCAGTCCTATCCCTATCATTGTCCCAAATCCCCACTTTCAAGATCAGTATTTGTGTTTCATGATGGATTGCTAATCCCGAGGGAGATGATCAGAGGTAGGATTAAGGTCAGAGTTAGAGCTGTAATCCAACTAGTGCTGTGAGGAAACTTACACAAAGTAGACTGTTTTTTATGGGTTCCTGCACCATTCTGGATCTGTTGCCCTGAATCGTACCTGGTGCACCGGACAGACTCTGGCCCAGAACATTCAGGAGGGACGTATCTCGTTGCTATTGCTGTTATTGTTGTTATTGTTGTTTAAAGCCCAGCCGACTGCGTAGAGCCACATCAAGGCTACAACTGCTTCAAAACATACAAAAAACTTCAAAAGAAAAAAAGAAAAGAAAATCAAGTACACATATCAATGCATTCGCGCACATAATCCAAGGAGATGCCCCTGCGTTGACCACTCCGTCCAATTTATCGCACGAGGGATTTAAAAGACATACCTGAATACAAATTTAAGCATACATAAGGACACCAAAACATGTATAAAAAGGGGCCTGAATGACCAAAAATTGCTTTCGTATATCTACCCTCCATAGAGCCAAAAATGCACTTAATACATGTACCTTATTATCAATCCTAAGAAAAAGTAAGTAAGACTTGATCGAACACATACAGGTGAATGGACCAGCAAGGCAGAAAATGATAGGAAGAAGTGACAGAAAGCAAAGGAACAAGACAGAAACAGAAAGAGTAACAGAAAAGAGGAAAATTTCTAACACAGAATTTCCAGAAGGTGGGGATACTATTTATAGTGAAAGAGCCCCCCGGCATCCCCATGGGGATCTTCGTTGTGACACTACATGCCCTGGCATAATGGGCAGAAAGTAAGTGTCTGTATTCTACAGTTCTACCAGCGGCAGTGGTGTGGCGGGTAAAAGGTAACAAAACGGGTCGGCAGCGGAGGCAACCACCTTACGTCTGCTATGCCTATGACGTGTTCTGACGCTGCGGGTGAATTCTCTCCCCTCTTTATTTACCTCCCTTCTTTTTCAACAGCGCCGTCGGCATTTCTCCCCTCCCTTCTGCTCCTCCTCTTTTTTTTTTTTTTTAACCACCCTCCTCCCCACATCTTTCCTCCACCCCCCTCCCCCTTCCGTTTTCTTCTTATTCTTCCTACCCTTCTCTTCCAACCTCTTTTTTTAATTTTTACCTGATGCTGTTGTACCTACTGTATTTGCTCCTGCCCTATTTTCTTTCCTGACGTTTGTGTTCTACAGTGGTGTGTTGTGGTGTGCTGTACTGTGAGAGGGAATTACGCAAAGCAGACAGTTTTCTGTGGGCTGCTGTGCCGTTCTGGACGCTGCTTCCTAATTCAGACGAAAAAGACACATTTTTCTCTTTTTTCTTTTCTTTTCTTTTTTTCGTGTGTGTGTTGTTTTTTTGTTTTTGTTTTGTGTAAGGCACAAAAGGAAAGCTAACACTGATGAATGAAAAAATAGACACATTTTTTCTTTTTTTCTTTTCTTTTTTTCTTCTTTTCATTGTAAGGCACAAAAGGAAAGCTAACATTAAGTAATCAAGAAAATAGACACTATTTTCTTGATTCCTTAATGTTTGCTTTCCTAACAAAAGGAAAGCAAACATTAAGGAATCAAGAAAATGAACACATTTTTTTTCTTTTCTTTTTTTTCTGTTTCTTTTTTTTTTTTAGGAACAAAAGGAAAGCAAACATTAATGAATCAAGAAAATAGACATTTTCTTTTTTCTTTTCTTTTTTTTTTTTTTTTTTTTTTGTAAGGGACAAAAGGAAAGCTAAGATTGAAGAATCAAGAAAAAAGAAAAAAAAGACTATTTTTTTTTTTTTTTTTTTGTTTTTTTTGTAAGGAACAAAAAGAAAGCTAACATTGAGGAATCAAGAAATTAGACATTTTTCTTTTTTCTTTTCTTTTTTTTTTTTTTTTTTTTTTTGTAAGGCACAAATGGAAACTAACATTGAGGAATCAAGAAAATAGACATTTTTGTTTTTTTTTTTTTTTGTTTTTTAAGACACAATGGAAAACTAACATTGGGAATCAAGAAATAGACTTTTTTTTTTTTCTTTTTTTTTTGTAAGACAATGGAAACTACATTGAGGAATCAAGAAATAGACATTTTTTTTTTTTTTTTTTTTGTAAGGCACAAATGGAAAACTAACATTGAGGAATCAAGAAAATAGACTTTTTTTTTTTTTTTTTTTTTTTGTAAGGCACAAATGGAAAATAACATTGAGGAATCAAGAATAGACATTTTTTTTTTTTTTTTTTTTTTTTTGTAAGGAACAAAAGAAAAGCTAACATTGAGGAGTTAAGAAAATAGACACTTTTTTTCTTTTTCTTTCTTTTTTCTTTATTTTTGGTAAGGACGAAAGAAAGCGACACAGAGGAATCAAGAAAATTTTTTAATGTTCTCAGTTAATGAATCATGGAGCATTTGTTTTTAGTGTGTACATGTCCATCTTCGTGTCATTTTCGTGTTTTTTATTTTTTAAGAAGTCTTCTTAATCAGTCATTTTCTTTGTTTTCTATTTTTTGAGAAGTCTTCTTAATCGGTCATTTTCTTTGTTTTCTATTTTTTGAGAAGTCTTCTTAATCGGTTATTTTCTTTGTTTTCTATTTTTTGAGAAGTCTTCTTAATCGGTGATTTTCTTTGTCTATTTTTTGAAAAGTCTTCTTAATCGGTCATTTTCTTTGTTTTTTATTTTTTTAGAAGTCTTCTTTATCGGTGATTTTCTTGTTTTCTATTTTTGAGAAGTATAACATTTTTTGGCCAACCATAACAAACTGTCAATACAAAAGAAATATTGTAGTCTCTATCTGTCAGACTGTGAGATGGACAATTTTACATGTTGTGTGTGTGTGTGTGTGTGTGTGTGTGTGTGTGTGTGTGTGTGTGTGTGTGTGTGTGTGTGTGGTGTGTGTGTGTGGGTGTGTGTGTGTGTGTGTGTGTGTTGTGTATTGTGTGTCTGTGTGTGTGTGTGTGTGTGTCTGTGTGTGTGTGTTGTCTGTGTGTATGTATGAAATCAATAAATAAATAAAGGACAATTTTTTGTTTAGAGAAGTCTGATGGTGTATATAGTTCTTACACCGTCCTGTGTCTCCGACACGACCGTGTATGCTGTGGCCGACAACACTTAAATGAAATGAAGAAAGAAAAGAAATTTCCTGCCAATGGCCTCAGAACTTTTCACTTCAGAAGAGGCCACAGATTACTGAATGAAAACATTCATAATGGCATCTCTCTCTCTCTCTCTCTCTCTCTCTCTCTCTGCTCTCTTCTCTCTCTGTGTCTCTCTCTCTTTCGCTCTCTTTTTTTCTCTCTCTCTCTCCGTTGACATGCGCAGTAGGCAAGCGGGTAAACATCGGAAGGTCCCCAATTCGAATCGCCTACATACCCCCAGTGTGCAAACCTGCCAGTGCCTAAACGCCCTACGTGTGTATGCACATGCAGAATATCAAATATGCACGTTACAGATCCTTAAGTCATGTCAGTGGTTGGCTTATGATAATATGTCAACACGCAAGTAATGACAAATTTACCTGGTGCTCATTTTCCCCTGCTGCTTTCCTGTTGTGACTAAGTGCTCCAATTTCTCTTGCCTCATAAAATGTCTATAAATGTTGCTTGTCTTTATTAATCGTCTTCCTTAATAGCAAGTGAGTTCTGATGAGAGTTCTTCAGTGTTATACAGAACCGACACTGTTGTACAGATATGTAGCATGGACAGTCAACACGAAAAGTCAGAACAAGATTGAGTCTATTGAAATGTGGTTCCCAAGACGACTGTTGAGATGTCCATGGACAGCAAAGAAAGCAAAGAAAGCAAACGAGATAGTCTTGAAGGAGGCAGACACAGAAAGAGCATTATGATCAATCGCTAGGCATTTGTCGGTAAGAACGCTTTTTCATCGACTTGAATGCTTCCTAATTACTTGAATTCTGTACTTTAGTGAAGTTTTGGTCCTTTGAGTCTGTTGTTTAATTTGTCAGGTGTTTGTCCTGACATAACTTGTGTCTTGTTGGTGTTGATATTCATGTCGTAGTTTTCATAGCTGTTGCATAATCTGTACGATTCTGCAGTTATATCTTGTGTTATTCCCGGTCGCTTGGTCATCAGCGAATAATGGTTCTGGATCAGGGTTCACATCTTGAGTGATATTGTCCATGCAGATGATGAACAGGAGTGGCGATAGAACGCATCATCAGGACACTGGATGAATCGTTGATACGGAATAATACAGCAGAATTATCGCTATCTAATGCATCGATGTTTGGCGCCTGACATAGCAACAGCATCGACCTAAGTGCAGGAAGACAGCTGACTTATCTGGAACCAGCAATTCTCTCTGTGTCTCTCTCTGTCGCTTGCTGTTCTCTGTCTCTATCGGTCTGTCTGTCTGTCTCTATTTCCACCTCTCTGTCTCTGTCTGTTTGTCTGTCTCTCTGTGTCTGTCTTTACCGCTCGTTGTCTGTCTCTGTCACAGTCTGTCTATCTGTTTATCTGTCTGTCTATTTCTCTCTCTCTCTCTGTCGCTCACTCTCTGTCTCTGTCACAGTCTGTCTGTCTGTTTCTCTCTGTGTCTGCCTATTTGTTTCACTCTCTCTCTCTTTCTCTCTCTCTCCTTCTTCTGTCTCTGTCTTTCTCTCTTTTCATGTTCTAGCATGCTTGCTTTTTCTTTTCATTTTTTTCGTTTGCATGTTTGCACTGCTTTAAAAGCTATTTATGTGTATATTTTTTACAGTTTTAATAATTTGTTTTTATTTCATTTTCCTAATTCCAGATAACGTATTTCCCTTTTGTGTTTGCATGATTATTTACGCGTAATATAACAAAGACCAGCTTTAGACAGATACAGTGGAACCGAATGCCATCCATTACAACACGAATCTGCTGCCATTTGAAGACCATCCACAATGACAATGATAATACTATACAATACAATACAATACAATACAATACAATAATAACCATAGTAATGATGATGATAGTAATTATGATTATAAACCTGATGAAATGATATTAAAATGAATGATAATAGTAACGCCGATGTCGATGATGATGATGATGATGATGATACATTAATACTAATACTTTATAATGATGATAATAACACTAACAGTAATAACGATTAAGTCAACAACAATAATGATAAAAACTGATAATATAACAATAATCACAACAAAACCACCACCACCAACGCTACTACTACTACTATATACTACTACCACCACTATCACCACTATTACCACTACAACTACTACCACTACTACTACAACTATTACCACCACCACTACTACTACTACTACCACCACTATTACCACTACAACTATTACCACTACTACTACAACTATTACCACTACTGCTACTACTACTACCACTATCACCACTATTACCACTACAACAATTACCACTACTACTACAACTATTACCACTACTACTACTACTACTACCACCACTATTACCACTACAACTATTACCACCACCACCACCACCACCAGCACCACTACTACTACTACATCTACTACTACTACTACGGATGATGATGATGATTAAGGTGATGATGATGATGATGATAATGATGATGATGACCACGACGACGACGACAAAAATAATAACGATGTTTGTTATAATGATAAATACAATAATAATGTTTTTCCATAGGTGCATGTTTTTCCATGTGTGTGTGTGTGTGTGCGCGCGTGTGTGTGCGTGTGTGTGTGTCTGTGTGTGCGCGCATGTGTGTACGCGTGAGTATGTGCATGTGCATGTGTGTGTGTTAATGCCCGCGTGCGCATGAGTGTATGTGTTTGAAAGCACATGTGCATGTTCGAATCAAAAGGTCTAATGAAGGAAGACACACCTCTCTCCATGTTAAAAGGGAAGTTGAAGTTCGACAAAAACAGCTGACCGGGGTATCAAAACAAGAACTGTCAGTGGTAGTCTCAACACAATCGATTGTTTACGTGTGGGGCGGAAACTCTTTGTGTGTCGAACCAGGGATTTCACTTAAACAATCACATGGAATTTCCTCTCGCGTTGTTCTTACCGCTTTCATCCATGTCACAAAATGACAGGATTGGACAGTTCAGAGTATTGTCGCTAAATTGCAGGATTGAAGAGTTCACAGCATATGTGTGAGTGGCAGGGGTGGGGGGGGGGGGGGGGAGAAAGTATTTGTATATGTGAGTGTGTGTATGTGGATCTGTGCGTGTGTGTGAGAGTGTGTGAGCGTGTGTCTGTGCGTGAGGCAGAGAGAAAGAAAGAGGGAGAGAAAGGAAAGAGGGAGAAAGAGAAAGAGGAAGAGAGAAGAGAGGAAGAGAGGAAGAGAGAAAGAGAGAGAAAGAGAGAGAAAGAGAGAAAGAGAGAGAGAAAGAGAGAGAGAGAATGAGAATTAGGAAATCAGAATATTTTCAGAATCAGAATATTTTCAGAATCAGAATCAGAATTTTATTCAGTAAGGCCAAAGCCCCATTTGAAGGGGTGAACAAAATGTAATACGTAGTCGTTTTTGTACAATGCACACGTCAAACATTTTGGAATAATTACAATAAAGGACCCGCAGCCAAACTTCAATAATACAGGAGTGACATGCAAATAGGTTTGACAGACACCCATCACAAGAACTTAACTTTATAATAAGGCAAGCTGTCTTGTCTTAAAAGCTTTATAGACATAGGCTGACAGATTTCTAAGTGTACGCTCATTTTTTGAAGCCATGAGCATTGTTAATCTGAATGTGTGTGTGTGTGTGTGTTCGTTCTTTGATTTAACGTCTTTTCACTATGAGTGATATTAGACGAGGGGAAAAATGGGGGATGAGAGATTGGCGGGTTGGATTGGGATCAGAGGGGAGACAGAGTAAGACTAAGAGACATAAGCAGGTGGGAAAATAGAAAAATGGGACAAGATCTTAACACTAACCCCTGATCACTAACAATTAACATCAACAAAGTGAAGGGAAAATTTTAACGCTAAAGTACAAACATCATAAACTTAAAGCAATGCATTAACAGGACTGTGGTGAACCAATGATTCTGAAATTCTAACTGACAAAGATTGATCTGAAGTTTTTCTTTAAAATGAGTTTCAGAATAGTTTATTTTCCTTTTCATTTTCTTTCGTCTGAAAGCATATACATGTATGTGAATAGACGTTAAAAGAAATAACGAACACACACACAAAAACAAATACAAACTGAAGGCGTATTTGTTATAACAAAACAAATACAAATAAATTTTCTGCCCAATGAGTACGCATTCTGATATTTTTTGTGTACTTATGATTGCAATTTGCTTGAATGCGGACAGCCACTATGATTTAACCCTTTGATTCATGCACCCTGGCCACCAGCATCCTGCATAGTCAACCATGCCACCAAAGCAATAACTTCACCCTTTGATTCCCTTTCCCTATCCACCAGCTTCCTGCAGGAAGCTGGTGGGTAGGGTAAGGGAGTGAAAGGGTGAAATTTTTCACTTGGTGGATACGGTGCCGTAGTCAAAAGGATAAATAGCAGCTAGTTGCTTTTTAGTTAGTGATGAAACCGATACTGCTGCACTGCTCATGTCCTTGCGACTTCTCATTGCTGTTGTAACTGATGTCTATTTTGTGGTGTTTCTGTAAAATTACAATTTGTGTAAACGAACAATGTATTTGTATAGACAAAACGCAAAATGGCACATCACTGAATCCGGAAGCGTGGAATATCGATTTCTAGATTTTATTATACCAGAATCCGAGATCGATCTATATTACCTTTTCAGATAGGATGGTGTGCGTTTTTAGTTTGTTTTAGTTTCTCAAGATGACATCCGCGCTCGGAACTGATTCCATATGCACTTACCGTCACATGTGCCATGTGTATGGTGATCATGGCATAAGCCTTAAGCCTGCACATAAACCCATGATCTAGCCAGGTCCTGAGGACTTACCTGGACTACGTTTTACCTAGTCTGTATGTTGTACTGGTATGTGGGGCCATGATAGAAAAAGCCATGCGGCAGGGTACATATGATTGTATCAGACTATCACTGGAATATTCTTGGTTACATGTAAATGACGTGTATTAAAATAAAGGTACGTGCAGACAAGCATATACTCCTAATCATATTTAAGGCCACTTCTCCTTCTCTCTAATTTTAAGTTGAAATAATTGACAATGTTTAGAATTGATTCTATGTTTATTTCATCTTCCAACGGTTTTGGAAAAGAAATTAGCACAATGACCCATTAGTGAACAGCACATGCATTAAAGGAACATCCCCCCTTTTCAAAAAACAGAAAAGTGTCAGATTTGGCAATTGTTTTCAATATCGCGTGTGTCCGCCCGAGCCTGATGCATGCTTCACAAGCCCGATGCATCGACCACAAGTGTACGAGTGTGTCTGAGGGATGGCCGCCCACTCGATCTGCAGGATGTCGACCAGCCTGGCCATGCCGGTGGGGTGGTTGTCCTGATGCGCCTCACGAGACATCCCAGAGGTGTTCAATGGGTTCAGTCAGGTGAGCACGCTGGCCAGGCCATACGGACGACTTCATGCTGCTCCAGGAAGTCGGTCACAAGCGTGCTCGATGCGCAGGTGCATTGTCGTCTGAGATGGCCCCCTTGACCAAGGTCACAAGTGCAGGGAGTGCCACGGCCGCCAGAACCTCGTCCCGGTACCGGACCCCGTTCAGGATTGCCGTCATGGGAGCAGGGGGTCCGGTACCACGGCTCATGCCACCCCATCACCATCCCGACCCGCCGCCGTACGGTTATGCTCTTGACAGTGGCGTCAGCGAACTCTTCCCTTGACGTCGCACACCCTAGCCCCGCCATCGTTAAAGTCAGGGTGAACCTGGACTCATCCGAAACAAGACCGGCCACTGTTGCCTTGTCCAGGTCACTGCTCCCTGCCAGGTCATGCGGCGCACTCTGTTGACCGGTGACAGCACGGGTCGGACGCCGGTCTCCGTGACCTCAAGTTTGCCTCATGTAGCCGTCTTCTCACCGTGCATGACATGTTTAGCACCTGTTGCGTCCCTCAGCTGACCCTCAAGGGCACGCAGTGGATGCCTTTCCCTCAGGACGGGAGGCAAGGTAGCGTCTTGCTGTCTTGTTACTCTGGGTCGACGTTGACGCCTTTCCTGGACTGCTCCAGTTCATTGAAGCGCCAGCAGTCTCTGGATTGTGGAATGCGACACTTCAAGTCGTCTAGAACTTCCCGCTGCGCTAGGCATTCATCAAGCAGAGCGAGGGTCTCCCGTGCTCATCCGTCATCTTGCAAGCATGGTTAAAACAACCAAGAACGGTCCTTTTTATCTCGTCTGCGGGCAACTTTGGCTGGATTTAGTGTTCAAAAGGGGTTGCCTTGCACGTGCAAAGCGAATTTTGTCGCTACCTTGCCTACGTCTGTCAGAGAGACCTGCTGAAGATTGACAATTTCGTGTGGAAATGTCTTCCTTGGCGCCCATTTCAAATCGGCAAATCCCAACACGTGCAAAAGGAAACTGCAATGTTGTCTGAGCTTTATCCATTCAGTTACGCAACGAATTGGAGAAAAGAGTAAGAGAAAATAGGTTATTTCTCCTTTCAAAAATTGACTCAAAAACGTTCCTGGCCCTTTAATAATGACGTGTAGTATATATATTTCACGTCACCGAGTTTAGAAGAACTGACGTGACCAGTTTGACGGGGGCGTCAAGGTAAGACAGGGAGCAGTCTTCACGACACAGATGGTCCCGTCTGTCTTCATAAAATCCCCACGGTTTTTGTTTTTTTTAACCAGCGTTATAACAAATAGCACTACACTGTTGTATTGTATTGTAAGACCATGAAGACCTGTAAGTTTTAAGACCATAAAGACCTGTAAGTTTTAAGGACAAACAACTACCCTGGTTGTATCCATGCAGCATCCAGAAGTTACGGTGCCTGACGGAAATCACGTGGCAGCACAAAGGAGATATGCCGTTGCTCTGGATCCGACCAATGCAGAGGGTAAATTGTGCAGATTCCAAGGGTGTGCAGATTTGGATGGAGCGCGTATGGAATTGCCTGACGAATCCCTCCTATTATCATGTGTCCTACCGCATGGCGTTGGCGATTATGGCCCTCCATTCGACTCTATCCCTTTGCGCTGCAAGTATATCTCCCACCTCTCTCTTCAGCCACTCTGCAAGTCCGTCCAATTTCCTCCACCCTGGGTCTCCCAAAGTGTTCTCTATCCCTACAACTTCCCTTCCCTATTGTGACCAAGTGCTCTAATCTCTCTTGCCTCATAAAATGTTATAAATGTTGCTCGTCCTTTCCTTATCTTCGTTAATGTTCGTCTTGTGTCTGCCTCCAAGACTGTCTCGTTTGTTTTCTTTGCTGTCCATGGAACTCTTAACATTCTTAGAAACCACATTTAAACTGAAAAAATCTGTATCTTACCGCTGTGATTCACATTTTCTATAATTGTGACCCTTCAAATTATTCAATTAAATTTAACTTAATGTATATCTTTGTTTCTGTCTTGTCTGGTTGCATGTGCGCGTTCTGATTCTTTTTTCGTGTTTTTTTTCTGGTTCCTCTTTGCTTGAACGCGGGCGGTCACACTTTTGGACTTCTGACAAAGGATTCGTTAAAGTCTATATACTTGTAAGCCTACTTCTTGTAAAACTTAATGAAAGCTGATCACAATACGATCATAAGGAAATCATGCATAAGTTTCTCACGTTTATATTTACACGCTCCAATCTCCATCACACGCCTCCATCTCCAACACACGCCTCCAATCTCCAACACACGCCTCAATCTCCATCACACGCCTCAATCTCCAACACACGCCCCAGAATACTGGACAGGCCAATTCAAACTCCAGTTGGACCACTCATCCAATTTGTTTAAAGGTCAGCCTATTAACAACCAGGAAATTGATTAGATCAACGCACACACACGCCATGTTGCAATTTCATAAACGCACATTAGAAAAAGAACAAGAACACATTTGCATTAATAGCAAGAAACACGAGGGTAGGGGTATCACAGATAAAACTCGAAAGACAACACGCAGTCTGAATCTTCTTTCGACAAAACTTTTATTACTACCGTCAATACATGTACACAATTATCTTCCTCCAAACAATAATTCATCTCGACTTGGACAGCCCTCTCCCACTTATTATCGTTGTTTAAACCTTTGGCTCCCTTACCCTATCCACCAGCTGCAAAAACTAACTCCTTCATCCAACCCTGCTTCTTGCAGGAAGCTAATGGATAGGGTGAGAATCAAAAGGTTTAAGTTTTTGTTTTGCTAGCATGGTTGGCAATGCACGATTCTGGTGTACAGGATGCAGGAGTCAAAGGGTTAAAGTCCAGCTGACTCAGTAGAGCATATCAGAGCTATAACGTTTCAAAACACACAATTCAACAGGAAATACAAACATTTAAGTGCACATATCAATGCATTCGCGCACATAATCGAAGGACATGCCCCGGCGTTGACCACTCCGATTTATCGCACAGGGGAGATTTAAAAAACATGAATACAAATATTAGCATACTTAAGGGCACCAAAACAAAAACAGGCATACATTACCTAAAATTGCTTCCGCATCTCACCTCCCTAGAGCCAAAAATGCACTTTATTGCTTAAAGCCCAGCCGACTGCGCAGAGCCATGTCAGAGCTAAACCGCTGCAAAACAAAACTTCAACAAGAAAAAAATATCAAGTACACATATCAATGCATTCGCGCACATAATCTTAAGTACATGCCCCCAGTGTAGGACCATTCTGTCCGATTTATCGCACAGGGGAGATTTAAAAAAAACACGAATACAAAATAATATAAGCATACATAAGGACACCAAAACATAAAAACAGGCATAAATTACCTAAAATTGCTTCCACATATCTCACCTGATTATTCCACATATCTCACCTGATTAGAGCCAAAAATGCACTTAATACATGTACCCAATCAGCAATCCGAAGAAAAAGTATGTAAGACTTAATCGAAAAAATACAGGTGAATGGACCATTAAGGCAGAAAATAATGACAGAAAGCAAGGCAACAGGCGCAGAAACAGACAGAAAAGGAAATTTCTAGCGCAGAATTTCCAGAAGGTGGGGATACTATTTATATTGAAAGAGCCCCTGGCAACCCAACGGGGGAGCAGAGGGGATTAAAAAATATACTGAACACAAATTTAAACTATAAGGGCACTAAACCAAAAATAGACCCGTACTTGAAATTGCTTCCGCATAGCTCATTGTACCAGAGCCAAAACATGAATTTAATACATGTACCCAATAATCAATTCTAAGATAAAGTACACAAGACTTGATCGAACGCGTACAGATGAATGGACCTGCAAGGCAGTAAATGATGGGAAGAAATGACAGAAAGCAAAGGCGGAAGACAAAAACAACAGAAAAGGGCATTTCTAGCACACAATTTCCAGAATGTAGGTATACTATTTATACTGAAAGAAACCCCCGGCATCCTCAAAAGGGCATTTTTGTTTATTTTTAACGAATAAATTTTAAACCAGTCTGTCCTTGCCAAGTAAACGTAAATCTACATTCACACACAATAGAGCCATCATTAGAAAATGCACACACAGCGTACTCGCCGGCCCCAACTGACCTAAACATTCGCAATACCTCACCCATTAACTTAGAAACAAAAACAAAACAAAAACTCGCAACGAAACATGCATACACACAAATAACTTGAACACATTCGCCGTCCATACCTCATTAACCGTCCTCCACCCCATCCCCCCCACACACTAACTCCAAAAGCACACACTTACACATGATCTTCCACCCACACACACGCTCGCTCGCGCACGCACCCAACACACGTACGCACCCAAAACATGCATGCTCGCGCACACAGACACAAAAACACAAGACAAACAACACCTCAACAGACGGGACAATGTTTTCCGAAGTTGCCAAAGGCAGGAAAATGCAGTTGGAATTCATATTGCTTATAGCACAGCCGACGTCTCCAACATTATCATGGCCAACATCACACTGAAAACTACCACGTTTGGTTAAAAATTCCATTTCACTTCATATTGCTTATTAGCCCAGCCGACTACTTCAGCCATATCATGGGTTTAATCAAAAAGAATTGAAAAAAAAAACAAACATACAACGATCTTTTCAAGTTTCAATTTATTTTAAGTACATGTAATTCCCACAATTACTCCACGTTTTAACCCTTTGACTACCACCGCCTGTCCACCTGCGTCCTTCACTGTCAACCATGCCAGCAAAGCAAAAACTTAACCCTGTGACTCCCTCACCCTAACAGGAAGCTGGAGGATAGGGTGAAGGAGTCAAAGGGATACGCTTTCGCAATTGGCGGATAGGGTAAGGGAGTCAAAGGGTAACTTTTTACAAAAAAAAATCCATGCAATCTCAATTTATTTAAACATTTTCCCATACGCATAATCATACGAGCTGAAATTCCAGTATAACTTCTAAAAACGTAAAAATTGGATGATGTTCTTGAAAAGATTCTTTAAAGAGGTTAATACACAAACACAACTCAAAACTAGAAAAGAATAAATATACACGACACATCCACCACACACAATAACAACCGCCCCCCACCACCCCAAAAAAAAAATCAAAACAAAAAACGCACCTCGCACATGTCTTACACACACATTAACAATACAATACAAACACACACTACCACAAAAGAGGTAAAATGTTTCCTTAAATAGTGAAAGGCAGGAAAATTCAGTTAGATTTTCATATTGCTTATAGAACAGCCGACATCTAGATAACATAGACCAACAGCACGCTCACTACAAATTAACTCTTTAAATTAAAAAAAAAAAGAAAAAATTGTGCAACCATCCTTTCAAGTTTCAATTAGTTTTTAAAAAAAATTCCAACACTCCGTTTAGCCCGTTGACTACCATCACCTGTCCACCAGAATCCTGCATTGTTAACCATGCTAGCAAAGCAAAACTTGACCATGATTCCCTCACCCTAACCTCCAGCTTCCTACAGGAAGCTGATGGATAGGTGAGGGAGTCAAAGGTTACGTCTTTGCAATTGATGGACAGTGTGCGGGAGTCAAAGGGTTAAAAAGAATTGAAAAAAGCAGAAAAAACCCCACAAAAAAACGACCAATCCTTCCAAGTTTCAATTTAAACATTTTCCCATACGCATGGTCATACGATGTGAAATCCCATTATATCTTGTCAAACATAAACGTTGCCCGTATCTTGAAAAGGTTCTTTAAAGAGCGTTAGAAAATGCAGTGCGAATTTCTCACTTGACAGAAAGTAACTTAATTACAACTTTCAGAGAAATAGTCATAAAAATAGCTTAATAAATAACCCATAATTGAAATACAGGCACAATAAAATAATCATTGTATATATTTTAACGAATGAATGTTAAATCATAGCAGTCCGTCTTTACCACGCAACCATACATCCACAATCAACACAATACAGCCTTCATTTGAAAATGCACACACACCCCGTACTCACCCACCACCACCCCCAAGGCCAACTGACCTAAACATCTGCCACACCCCACCACACCTAAGAAAAAAAATACCACAACGAAAACATCCATACACAATTAGGACACGTGACCGCCGTCCATATCCCACTCTAACAACCCCACCCCCCAAAAAAAAAAAATCAGAAACAAAGCACACACCTCGCACATGTCTTACACACACACCACGCACCACACACCTGCGCGTGCACACACACACACCACACAATCTAACAATATAAACACACACACAACAAACACTCCGCAAAAGGTAAAATGTTTTCCTTAAATAGCGAAAGGCAGGAAAATTCAGTTAGATTTTCATATTGCTTATAAAACAGCCGAATCTAGATATCATGGCCAACAGCACGCTCACTACAAATTAACTCATTAATAAAAAAAATTGAAAAAATGTACAACCATCCTTTCGAGTTTCAATTCAGTTTTTAGAAAAATTCCCACAACACTCCGTTTCAGCCCGTTGACTACCATCACCTGTCCACCAGAATCCTGCATTGTTAAGCATGCTAGCAAAGCAAAAACTTGACCATGATTCCTCACCCTAACCTCCAGCTTCCTGCAGGAAGCTGATGGATAGGTGAGGGAGTCAAAGGATACGTTTTTGCAATTGGTGGATAGTGTGCGGAGTCAAAGGGTTAAAAAAAATTAAAAAAGAGAAAAAACAAACAAACAAAAAACCGTCTAATCCTTCCAAGTCTCAACTTAAGCATTTTCCCATACGCATGGTCATTCGACGTGAAATCCCATTATATCTTGTCAAACGTAAACATTGCACGCTATCTTGAAAAGGTTCTTTAAAGAGTGTTAAATGCAGTTACGGAATTTCTCACTTGACAGAAAGGAACTTAATTACAACTTTCAGAGAAATAGTCATAAAAATACTTAATAAATAACCCATAATTGAAATAGTCACAATAAAATCATTGTATATATTTTAACGAATGAATTTTAACATTAATCAATAGCAGTCCGTCTTTACCACGCAACCATACATCCACAACCACACACAATACAGCCTTCATTTGAAAATGCACACACCCCCCGTACTCACCCCCACCCCCCCCAAGGCGAACTGACCTAAACATCTGCCACACCCCACCACACCTAAGAAAACAAAACTACCACGATGAAAACATCCTCGACAGAAACCACAATTAGGACGCCTAACCGCCGTCCATATCTCACTATAACAACCGCCCTCCCCCCCCCCCCCAAAAAAAATCAAAACAAAGCACGCACCTTGCATATGTCTTACACACACACATGCACGCACACACACACACTGTACAGACAATATAAACACAGACACACACAAAAGCACAACACTCCACAAAAGATTGTAACATGTTTTCCTTAAAAACCCTCAGAGGCCCACTGTGTCACCTGTGACCCAAACAAACGAATTACAAAACTGTCCTGTTATTTAACCCTAGAGGCCCAAGGAGTCTTTCAGTTGAAAGAAAAATACTGTTAGGTCAATTAGTTGAAAGACTCCTTGGGCCTCTGAGGGTTAAAGAACAGGACAGTTTGTAATTCATTTGTTTGGGTCACAGGTGACCTAATGAGCCTCTGAGGGTTAACATTAAATTAAATTAAATAGCAAGAGGCAGGAAAATGCAGTTAGATTTTCATATTGCTTATAGAACAGCCGTCATCTAGATAAAATTATCATGGCCGACAGCACACTACAAATTAACTCACGTTTAATTAAACAGACCAAAAACAAAAAAAACCCCATCCTTTCAAGTTTCAATTTATTTAAAATATATTCCCACAACACTCCGTTTAGCCGGTTGACTACCATCACCTGTCCACCAGAATCCTGCATTGTTAAGCATGCTAGCAAAGCAAAAACTTGACCATGATTCTCTCACCCTAACCTTCAGCTTCCTGCAGGAAGCTGATACGGTGAGGGAGTCAAAAGGATACGTTTTTGCAATTGGTGGACAGTGTGCGGGAGTCAAAGGGTTAAAAAGAATTGAAAAAGCAGAAAAAAAACCAGACCATTCCTTTGAAAAAGAAAAAAACAGACCATCCTTTCACTGTAACAACCGCCCCATTCCCCACAAAATTAAATTAAAAAAAAGCACACACCTCGCACATTGTCTTACACCCACACACGCACCACACGTGTGCGTGCGCCACACACACAGACACAATATAAACACACAATCACACACACACGCATCACACACATGTGCGCGTGCGCACACACAGATACCAGATAATATAAACACACACACACAATCACACAACGGAACACACTCCGCAACAGAGGGTAAAATGTTTTCCTTTGAATGCAAAAGGCAGGATGATACAATAAAGTTTCATATTGCTTATAGCTCAGCCGACATCTAGAACATCATCATGGCCAACAGCACACTACAAATTAACTCACGTTTAATTAAACAGACCAAAAACAAACAAAAAAACCCATCCTTTCAAGTTTCAATTTATTTAATATATTCCCACAACACTCCATCACCTGTCCACCAGCATCCTTCATTGTCAACCAATCTATCAAAGTAAAAACCTAACCCTTTGACTCCCTCACCCTAACGTCCAGCTTTCTGCAGGGTGAGGGGGTCGAAGGGATAAGATTTTGCAATTGGTGGGTATGGTGCAGGAGTTAAAAAGAATTAAATTTTTTTTTTAAAAACCCGGAAAAATCCTTCCAAGTCTCAATTTAAATATTTCCTCATACGTATGGTCATACGAGGTGAAATCCCATTGTATCTTGTCAAAACATAAAAACTGCATGTTATCTTGGAAAAGATTCTTTAAAGAGTTAGAAAATGCAGTACGAATTGTTCACTTGACAGGAGCTTCATTACAATTTTCAGAAAGTCATAAAAATAGCTTTATAAATAACCCATAATTGATGAAATACAGGCACAATAATACAATCATTTATTTTAACGAATAATTTTTAAATCAACAGCAGTCTTTATCACCCAGCCATACACAGCTTTCACTATAAAAATGCACACACAGCGTACTCACCCACAACCACCCCCAAGGCCAACCGACCTAAACATCCATTAAACCCCCCCTCCAAAAAAAAAAAACGATGAAAACATGCATACAAAAACCACTAACCGTCCATATCCCACTGTAACAACCATTCCCCGAACACCCCCCTCCAAAAAAACAAAACAAAACCGCACGCCTCGCACATTGTCTTACACACACACGCACACACAAACTACATGTACACACATTCACACGCACAAGCACACCACACACACGCACCACACATGCGCGCGTGAGCGCACACACACACCAGACAATATAAACACACACACATATACACACACACACTCTCTCCAGCAGAGGGTAAAATGTTTTCTTTAAATGGCAAAAGGCAGGAAAATGCAGTTAAAGAGTTTCATATTGCCTAAAGCATAGCCAACAGCACTCTACAAATTACCTCACTTTTATTCAAAAAGACAATTGGAAAAAACGTACAACCATCCTTTCAAGTTTCAATTTTTTTAAATTCCCACAATGCTCCACGTTTAACCCTTTGAACACCACCGCCTGTCCACCTGCGTCCTTCACTGTCAACCATGCTAGCAAAGCAAAAACTTAACCCTGTGACTCCCTCACCCTAACCTCCAGCTTCCTGCAGGAAGCTGGTGCATAGGGTGAGGGAGTCAAAGGTATACGTTTTTGCAATCGGTGGATATGTGCGGGGGTCAAAGGGTTAAAAAGACAATTGGAAAAAAACGAAAAAAAAAGAAACAGAACAATCCAAGTCTCAATTTAAATATTTTCCCATACGTATGGTCATACGACGTGAAATCCCATTATATCTTGTCAAAACGTAAGAATTGCACGATATCTTGAAAAGGTTCTTGAAAGAGTGTTAGAAAATGCAGTATGAATTGTTCACGTGACAAAAGGACCATTACAACTTTCAAAAATACTATCATAAAAATAGCTTCATAACTAACCCATAATTGACGAAATACAGGCACACAGTAAAATATGTTTTTCGTATTTTAACGAATAAATTTTAAATCATCAAGCAGTCTGCATGGGTGAAAGTGAAAAAATCTCCCAATCCTGAAACCTTAAATTTCCATGTCCTCTAAATGTTCCCATTCCTGAAAACCTGCGTCCATTCCTGAAGCAATGGAAACACTTCGAAACAATCGCCATCTTCTTCTTCTTCTAGCCAGAGCCATCGCCACTTGTTTTTTTTACTGATTTGTCTATTGCAGAAACATCTGCATTAACAGGCACATCCTTCATTGTTGCTATCGCATGTGTTAGGCCCAAATTTGCTGTCGATACAAATCTTCGCTCGCAAACTTTTTTCCCCCCCGGTTTAGACTCGGAATGCGCATGAGCAAGAATGAAAAGGAAGGGAAGTAACTTTAAACACTTTCTGTGTTGCCAAGCACCAGTGAAGAATCGCCGTTCGATACAAACGAAGACTAATGGAAAAATAATATAGATAATTGAATTATGCAGATAAGCGAGCTGATAGTGTGAAAGACTCGTTTTTGTTTTTTTGTTTTGCATTGGCATTTTCCTGAAGTCAAGTTTGCCATTCTGGAAAAGAACTTTTGTCAATCGGTTCATTCCGGAACACTCCGGAACTACTTTCACCCATGAGTCTGTCTTTACCACACAGCCGTACATCCACAAGCACACACAACACAGTCTTCATTAGAAAACGCACACACAGCGTACACTCACCCATCACCACCCACAAGGCCAACAGACCTAAAAAATCCGCTATACCCCACCACACCCACGGTGGAAAAAAACTATCACAACGGAAACACGCATACACAGAAACCACAACGCAGACACGTAACCGCCGTCCATATCCCACTGTAACAACCGCCCCACCCCAACCCAAAAAACAAAACAAACAAAAAAAAAGCACACCTCGCGCATTGTCTTACACACACACCCCTGCCTGTAACCTCCCCCCCCCCCAAACACACACACACTTAATACGTTACAGTAATCAAAATAAGACAAAAGTGCTGTATTTCCCAAGTTAAAATTTCATCAGAAATTTAAGTATAGTTATAATCAATGCTACCATACAACGGAAATTAAAGTATTGATATTAATGCTACGATACAGTTGCCATCGAAAGGTTTAAGAAAAAATAGCCGTGGTAATCAGTGCCACTTTTCCTTTAATGTGAAATAAACTATGGTAATAAACACTACCATACAGCAATGTTCATGTAAAATTCAAAAGGAAAAACTCACCACCACCACCACCAACTGGACAGTTTTCATCAGAGAAGGAAAAAAAAAAAACACTAGGGTAATCACCACCGTACATTTTTCACTATTTTTGTTTTAATGCCCAGCCTACTGCACGGAGTCTTTTTTTCCCTTTTATTGTTTAAAGCCCAGCCGACTGCGCAGAGCCATATGGGGGCTATAACCGCTTCAAAACACACAAAACTTCAACAAGAAAAAAAAGAAGTACACATATCAATGCATTCGCGCACATAATCTAAGGACATGCCCCCGGCGTAGGACCATTCCGTCCGATTTATCGCACAGGGGAGATTTAAAAAACATCTGAATACAAATATCAGCATACATAAGGACACCAAAACATAAAAACAGGCATAAATTACCTAAAATTGCTTCCGCGTCTCACCTGCTTAGAGCCAAAAATGCACTTAATATATGTACCAATTATCAATCCGAAGAAAAAAGTACGAAAGACTTTATCGAAAAAATACAGGTGAATGGACCATTAAGGCATAAAAGAAGTAGAAATGACAGACAGGAAGGCAACAGGGCAGAAAGAGAGAAAAGAGGAAATTCGAGCACAGAATTTCCAGAAGGTGGAGATATTTATACTGAAAAAAAAAACACCGGCAACCCAACGGGGGGCTCAGGGTTATAATCGTCTCAAAACGTACGCAACTCAATGGAGGAAAAAAAATGGAAACAAATTACTCGTCAATGCATTCGCGCGCATAATCTTAGGATATGCTCTATGCATTTACCACTCCGAATTTATTCCAAGGGTTTAAAAATATCTGAT
Organism: Monoplex corrugatus; assembly: GCA_030674185.1. NCBI lineage: Eukaryota > Metazoa > Mollusca > Gastropoda > Littorinimorpha > Ranellidae > Monoplex > Monoplex corrugatus. The sequence continues at coordinate 43,193,181 of JAPXFY010000017.1, forward strand.
TACAAATTTAAACAAACACAAAATCATAACGTGGGTCCAAAATTACCTATAATTTCGGCACATCACATTTCCTTACAGCAAAAAATGCACTTAATACATGTACCCAATCAATATTTTTTGTTTACAGCCCAGCCGACTGTGTAGTCATATCAAGGTTACAACCATTTCCAAAAATAATGATTCAACAGGGAAAAAATTTTAAGTACACATACCAATGCATTCACATACATAATCTAAGGAAATGTCTCTGTCGTTGACCAATCCTGTCCAATTCATCACACGTGGGCTGTAAAAAGAATACCTGAATACAAAGTCAATATAAGTAAGGACACTAAAACATACAACGGGCCTAAATTACTTAAAATTGCTTCCGCAATTCCCATATGCGTAATGCCAAAAATGCACTTAACACATGTACCCGATCGCTATTACTATAATTTTTGTTTCAAGCCCAGCCGACTGCGTAGAGCCGTATCAGGGCTATAACCTTTTCTAAACATGCACCATACTTCAACATGAAAAAAAAAAGTTAAAGAAAAAACTTTGTCGTGAAGGTTGGAAAACATTTCAATCACACACACACAATCCTGCAGGATGTCCAAAATGACCACTTGAAAAAAAAGTCCCGCTCCAAAGTAAAGGAATGAAGAACAGAAAATAGGAAATTTCTAGCTCAGAATTTCCAAAGGTGGGAGTACTATTTGTGACCTCCCAGCACGAAATCAGTCTTAACTAGCATTTTGGGTATTTTGAGATACACACTGGAAAGTGTACATTCTGCCGATTATTTTGGTACCTGAATAAAGCTTGTACTAAAAAAAAATGTAGGGAAGTTATATATGCTTAAAGTCATTAAGTTGAGGCCATTTTGAGAAAACGGCCTCTAAAGTTTTTATGTAATCTCCTACACATTTTCCTTAAATTTATTTGGTGGCTTTGGACCGGTTTCTTTCTAATTTTAGCTGTCATTATCTGAAAGGTGCACCAAAGAGCTTTCTGTCAGTATATTACATGTAAGGTTCGGTACAGGTTACAGTTCGCAATTAAGGACAAAAATAGGTACTTTTGGTAAGAAATTGCATTCTTTCTACTGCGATCATTGCATTAAAATACCATTTTAAATTGATATTTTTTCAAGAAAAAAATTCTGTGGGGGATAGATTATAATCCACAGAAATCAATTTTGGAAAAAAGTCAAAACACCCCCCTACACCTTTTCAGCTCCTAGTGCTGTTGACTGACCGAGTTAAGACTGATTTGGTGGTGGGATGTCGCATTTATACTGAAAAGCCCCCGGCATCCCCACGGGGGTAATTTTCATTTTTGACTACGAATTGCCAACGCACAAAAATAAGAACGCGTACTCAACCTACAAGATAAACGTTTAACTTTCGGCTTACCTGCCTTTGCCAATCTACAGCACGCACACACACACATATGGACAAAAAGAACAATATTTCCCCGATATCTCGCCGAGCGGAAGAAAATGACCAATACTTAAGATATGTAACCCCCTTTTATTTTCGTTGCCGCGATGGTATTGCTGTTGAACATATTGACCGATTGGTCTTAGGTGCGCACTTAAAACGATTCAGTTTTATTACTTTGTCAGTTTTTCTTTTGTTTTTGGTTTCACACTATTTTACAGTTATGCGCTCACTTGAAAACCTACGCTTATATGGTAATCATAAGCCGATCACAAAACCTACATATATATGGTAATCATAAGCCGATCACAAAACCTGCACTATACGGTAATCATAAGCCAACCACAAAACCTACACTATACGGTAACCATAAGCTGACTACAAAACCGACACTATACAGTAATCAAACCAACCACAAAACCTACACTATATGTAATCATAAACCAGCCACAAACATACTATATAGGTAATCATAAACCACACCACAAAAAAACCATACACTACTATACGTAATCATAAACCAACCACAAAACTACACTTATACGGTAATCATAACAACCACAAAACCTACTATAGTAATCAAACACCACAAAACTACACTTAGTAATCATAACCAACACAAACTACATTAAGGTAATCATAAGCTGACCACAAAACCTACATTATACGGTAATCATAAGCTGACCACAAAACCTACATTATATATTGTAATCATAAGCTGACCAGAAAACATACATTTATATTGTAATCATAAGCTGACCAAAAACCTACATTTATATGGTAATCATAAGCTGACCACATAACCCACACTACACGGTAAACATAAGCCGACTAAAAAACAAAACAAAAAACGGCTACATTTACATCTACGTTGTACCGACTTTGTTGCGTAGGGAACCAGAGACGAGCAACTTTTTAGCGTAAAATATAGACTAGGTAAAACAGTAAGTAGGGCCTCAGGGCCTGGCCAGCTCATGGGTTTACGTGCAGGCTTAAGGCCTGTGCCACGGTCACAATACACGTAGCACCTGTGACGTTAGTGCATATGGAATTCGCTCCGATCGCAGAGACGTCATCTGCGAAACTGAAACTAAAATTGAATTGCGTGGGTTAAAAAAAAGTACGTGTTATATATACATAAAATCCATACGTCATGTTATAAGTTTACGATTTTCCACCCAGCAAAGTGGGAAAGGATAGGATAGAGGATACAGTTGGACCTCATGGCCTTGGTACACAAAATGAAATGGGAGGGAAACTTGTAGAATGGGCACAGATGAACGAGTTCATAGTAGGAAACACCTGGTCTGAGTAGCCTAATATAAGAAAATGCACTTGGATGAATCCAGGGGATAATACCAAAAAACAGACACCGTGCTAATTGCGAAAAGTGAAAGGGACCTACAAAACCTTGTGAATATACTTTAAATAGAAAGCAAAGGTAAGGGTTGGAACTAAACAGCAGGAATACTGAAGTCATGGTGATCTGTAAAAAAACATGAAATCCCCTCATCCAAAATAACAGCGAAAGGCACAACCTTGAGACAGGTTCATAAGTTTAAATACCTGGGAACGATCATTTCACCAGACGGCAGATGCACATAAGAAATAGCCAGCAGAATCGGCCAAGCCGAAACAACATTCAAGAAGATGGAAAGCACTCTTACCAACAAATTGCCTATCAATTATCAGGAAGAGAGTTCTTGAATGTTATATAGAACCAATACTGTTGTACGGTTGCGAGGCGTGGACAGTCAACAAGCAAAGCCAGAACAAGATTGAGGCTGCCAAGATGTGGTTTCTAAGAAGGATGTTGAGTTCCATGGACAGCAAAGAAAAACGAGACAGTCTTGGAGACAGACACAAGTAGATCATTCATACGGAAGATTTCTAAAAGGCAGGCAGGCAACATCCATAGGCCATTTTATGAGGAAAAGGGAATTGGAACACCTGGTCACAACGGGAAAGATGGGAAGGAGAGCACCGGGTGGACCCGGGAAGATACTAGACGGACTTGCAGTGTGGCTGAAGACAGGGAGGGTGGAAGAGATGCTTGAGGCAACAAGAGACAGACAGATGGAAGTCCATAATCGCCAACGCCATGCTGGAAGGCACCTGATGATGATGATTAAGTATAATTTACGGCATTCGCGGTTATTTTTTTTAAACAAGCGAGAAGTTTTGCAAACTTTTTTTTCACTGTTCCAACAATTGTGTCATGACCAAACATCAGCCCCTTTAACACAATGTGTTAAGGTTAGAACGGGGTTAAGGTTAGTAGCGGTTATTATTACTTTTTTCACGTTAGATTCGGCGCGACATTTGTTCGGGCACAGTTGTCGGAACCACAAACGCCATTCACCTGACGTTATCAGAATGGCACCGAGAAAATGTATATGATAATGGGAAGGTTATACATACTGTTTTTCAAAACTTGCTGGCGAACAGTATATTCATCATCATCATCAGGTGCCCTGCCGCATGGCGTTGGCGACCATGGGCCTCCAGCCATCTCTATCTCTCATTGCCCCAAGCATCTCCCCCACCCTCCTCGTCCCCAGCCATTCTGCAAGTCCGTCCAGCATTTTCTCCCTGGGTCTACCTTGTGCTCTTTCCCTCCAGCTTTCCCGTTGTGACCAGGTGCTCCAAATCCCCCTTCCTCATAAAATGGCCTATAAATGTTGACTGTCTTTTCCTAATCTTCCTTATGAGTGATCTACTTGTGTCTGCCTCCATCAAGACTGTCTCGTTTGTTTTCTTTGCTGTCCATGGAACTCTCAACATTCTTCTTAGAATTAACCACATCTCGGCTGCCTCAATCTTGTTCTGGCTTTGCTTGTTGACTGTCCACGCCTCGCAACCGTACAACAGTATTGGTTCTATATAACATTCCAGAACTCTTCCTGATGTTAATTGATAGGCATTTGTTGGTAAGAATGCTTTCCATCTTGAATGTTTTGGCTTGGCCGATTCTGCCAGCTACTTCTGATGTGCATCTGCCATCTGGTGAAATGATCGTTACCAGGTATATAAACTCATGAACCTGTCTCAAGGTTGTGCCGTTTGCTGTTATTTTGGATGATGGGATTTCATGTTTTTTACAGATCACTATGACTTCAGTCTTCCTGCTGTTTAGTTCCAACCCTTACGTTTGCTTTCTATTTAAAGTATATTCACAAGGTTTTGTAGGTTTTTCACTTTCTGCGTATCGAATGTTTTATCATTTTTCCTCCAACCTTTATTTAATCCATGGTCTTCCTCTAGGTTTCTCATGTTTTCGCTGTAAAATGAAAACATATCTGGTGATAAAACAACTCTGACTCCTCTTTTGATGTTTTGGAAAGAGCTTATATTTTTTTTTTTTATTGCAGCTGTTTGTTCCCAGTACATATTTCTGATTATTCGTAGATCTTTTCCATCACTATTGAGTCTTTCTAGTTGGTGAATCAATTCTTCATGTCTGACCTGATCGAAAGCCTTGGTATAGTCAACGAAGCATAAATATAAATCCTTGTTCACCTCGACTGACCTGTCTGATAGTTCTTAGGATGTATATGGCATTAATTGTTCCTTTCCCTTCCACAAATCCACTGTTCATCTGCTATTCTATTCCTTGTCATGATTAATAGGATCTTGGTTACATGACTCAAACTGATTGTGCGATGGAGTTCGCATTCTATAGCCCCTGTCTTCTTTGGAAGTGCAATGAACATTGATTTTGACATATCTTTGGGGATTTTTCCAGTGTCGTAAATTTCATTCAGGAGGACTTATTTTTTCTATGCCAAATTCCTCCAGGGCTTCAATCATCTCTGTGGTAATGTTGTCTGGTCCTGGGGCTTTTCCTGGTTTTTTCAATGCTGCTCTAACTTCATCTTTCATTATGGGTGGTCCTTCAAAGTTCTGTCTTGTGTTCTGCATTTCTGTCATCTTCAAAAAGGTCTTTAATGTACTCTCCCCATCTACCTAATATTTTATCTTTTTCCATGCTATGCTAGATACAGCCTGAAAAAAGCCAAATATTGTTTGTACAAAACAATCATCGATGCCAATTAAATTTAAGAACGGCCTTGTACAAATGACCAATGCCAATCAACTGTAAGAACGACCTTGTACAAATCACTAATGACAACCTTGTGCAAATCACTAACACCAATTAAATCTAAGGACGACCTTGTAAAAATCATGCCAGTCAACTCTAAGAACGACCTTGTACAAATCACTAACGCCAATTAACTCTAAGGACGACCTCGTAAAAATCATTCATGCCAGTCAACTCCAAGAACGACCTTGTACAAATCACTAATGCCAGTCAACTCTAAGAACGACCTTGGGTCTATTCGTATCAAATGCTAATTGTGTACACTAAGCGCCTACATTTGCTCTAACCGATGTTTTTGTAACCTTAACCCTTTGCCATGGGACGGCAATTTCCGTTCTGCACCTATGGTCTAAAAAGTGCCTGAGAACGGCAATTTCCGTTCGCGTGATTAGTGGAATTTTCCTATCTCCACAGTAAGACCAGAGGTTCCCAATTCACTCCAATCACAACGTTTAGTGTGTCTGCAATGAATATGTATAAGTAGAAGGATCCAATGAGATTTCAAGGAGTCAGTCTGGGCCGTTTCCCAAACCACCCCCTGCAACTTTCGAACCCACTGATCAACATGGCGAATGACGAAACTCAACCTGGCCGAAGTGGCGTGAAACGAAAGCGAACAGCAAAAGATTACAGTGACTTTGTTACCACCGATGAGAAAGTTCTACAATTGATAGAGGACGAATTCAGTTGTTATGACGAAACTGCTATGTCAAATGAGGAAAAAGTCGAATCAGCTGTCCAGTGGAGCGGAGGGGGCGTGTTGACATCGCAATTACTAGAATAACCCAGCAAGAGGAGAGAGAGCCTAGTTGGAGGCTGTAACTGACCCAGATTTTGAAGAGGGTGAAGGCCAGGCAAGGAACAATGGCTCAGAGAGGGGGAGGGGAGGGAGTGAAACTGGACACCTAGTACAAGCGTCGTCTGCTACACAGCTAACACCGGAACTGACACGGTGGAGCAGCCTGCTTGTGGTCAAGCCAGCACGCGTCAGCCACAGACGGTCAGGCGTTGGCAGAAGCGTAGGTAAGACCCATTGTTATTGTCTTGTGTCAGTGTGTTGATAAACGGAGTGTTATCACAGAGCAGTGACTGCAAACGAGAAGACTTTGCTGAATGGGTATGTGGGCGTGGCACTGACTGACTGTGTTTGTGTCACTGTACTAAGTTATGTGTGTGTGTTTGTTTGTGTGTGTGTAGCTGTGTGTGTGCGTGTGTCTGTGTGTGGAGTTGTGTGTATATGGTTGCATGTAGTTGTGTGTGTGTGTGTGTGTGTGTGTATGTGTATGTGTGTGCGTTGTTTCCATGCACAAGGATGTGAACATCATTTTTTTTATATTCACAGGTGGTACCAGAGGCCACGGGACCAGAGGCAGGGGACAGGGAGCTACTCAGCAGAGAGGGAGAGGAGACCCTTGTGCCACCGAACACCCAGCCAGATATTCCACAGTTCACAGGGGAACCTGGCCTGAAGATTCAGCCTGATGGGGACAGGCCTGTGGACTACTACAAGCTCTTCCTCAATGAGATACTAGACAAACTTCCCTACCACCCTGGAGAAGACTGTCAGAAAGCTTTCCTCTGGCAGGAGGTGCAAGGTGTACAGCAAGAGGGGCATCAGGAAAGAAACCAACTTCGTGTGAGGACAGTGTCCTTCAAACCCATCTCTTCGTGTGCAGCCTTGCTTCATGGCATACCACACCAAGAAAAACTACTAGTTGCTGACTGATGCCCTGTACATAGATCAATGTAGACACGGTATGTGTATGTATTTTTCATCTCTGTGTGTGTGTTGTGCGATGTACTATTGCAAAATTTGTAAAAAAAAAAAAAAAAAAAGGAAAAAAAAAAAAAAAGGAAAAAAAAAAAACTGACAGAAATTTCTTTCGAGTCCCAAAGTAAGTGTGTGTAGATATGGTGATTGTGAAAATTCTTCTTGGACAGAAGGTAAGGAAATACATTTTTCATTATAATTTTGCTTTCTGATAATAATTCAGTTTTATTATTCAGTTTTTCACTTTTTTTTATGTTTATATGACATGTCTAGAATAGTGTAAAAAAGAATAAATCTTGTTTCATTGGACATAAACTTTCATCTGTCCTGTTGAATGGATGTGTATTTGTGATCAGTGTATAGAGGATTCAATTACCTTTCAGAAAAGTATTAGTTTTATGGACTTTTATTGAGTAGTTTTTGTGTCAGAATTTTTTTTTTAATTATTACCCTCCGCGATGTAATATGGCTTGGCAAATAGTTGTCGCGGAGCTAAAAAAAAAACCGTGTGGCAGTAAAATGGCCACTTTTTGTGGAGTTCTCGCTTTTTCCCAAGATGTCGATTTGCCTCGCTTGTTCCCCAGTTATCACTGTTCATAAAGACCGACTTCATATCGGTCATTTTCTCAGATTAAACGAGACATGGAAATTATGCCGTTTGTTCCCTATTTTCTTCTTTTGTTGTTTGATACTAGACATTGAAATTATGCTGTTTGTTCCTTATTTTGTTGTTTGATACTAGACATGGAAATTATGCTGTTTGTTCCTTGTTTTGTTGTTTGATACTAGACATGGAAATTATGCTGTTTGTTCCTTATTTGGTGTTTGATACTAGACATGGAAATTATGCTGTTCCCTATTTTCTTATTTTGTTGTTTGATACTAGACATGGAAATTATGCTGTTTGTTCCTTATTTTGTTTGATACTAGACATGGAAATTATGCTGTTTGTTCCTTATTTTGTTGTTTGATACTAGACATGGAAATTATGCTGTTCCCTATTTTCTTATTTTGTTGTTTGATACTAGACATGGAAATTATGCTGTTTGTTCCTTATTTTGTTGTTTGATACTAGACATGGAAATTATGCTGTTTGTTCCCTATTTTGTTGTTTGATACTAGACATGGAAATTATGCTGTTTGTTCCTTATTTTGTTGTTTGATACTAGACATGGAAATTATGCTGTTTGTTCCTTATTTTGTTGTTTGATACTAGACATGGAAATTATGCTGTTTGTTCCTTATTTTGTTGTTTGATACTAGACATGGAAATTATGCTGTTTGTTCCTTATTCTTATTTTGTTGTTTGATACTAGACATGGAAATTATGCTGTTTGTTCCTTATTTTGTTTGATACTAGACATGGAAATTATGCTGTTCCTTTATTTTATTGTTTGATACTAGACATGGAAATTATGCTGTTTGTTCCTTATTTTCTTCTTTTGTTTGATACTAGACATGGAAATTATGCTGTTTGTTCCTTATTTTGTTTGATACTAGACATGGAAATTATGCTGTTTGTTCCCCATTTTCTTATTTTGTTTGATACTAGACATGGAAATTATGCTGTTTGTTCCTTATTTTTTTGATACTAGACATGGAAATTATGCTGTTTGTTCCCTATTTCTTCTTTTATTGTTTGATACTAGACATGGAAATTATGCTGTTTGTTCCCTATTTTTCTTTTGTTGTTTGATACTAGACATGGAAATTATGCTGTTTGTTCCTTGTTTTTTGTTGTTTGATACTAGACATGGAAATTATGCTGTTTGTTCCTTATTTTGTTTGATATTAGACATGGAAATTATGCTGTTCCTTATTTTGTTTGATACTAGACATGGAAATATGCTGTTTGTTCCCTATTTTCTTCTTTTGTTGTTTGATACTAGACATGGAAATGATGCTGTTTGTTCCCTATTTTATTGTTTGATACTAGACATGGAAATGATGCTGTTTGTTCCCTATTTTCTTCTTTTGTTGTTTGATACTAGACATGGAAATTATGCCGTTTGTTCCTTGTTTTCTTATTTTGTTGTTTGATACTAGAGATGGAAATTATGCTGTTCCTTGTTTGATACTAGACATGGAAATTATGCCGTTTGTTCCCCATTTTCTTATTTTGATTGATATCTGTTCTCCGTCTTACGTTTATGTTTGACAAAGGTCGGTTGGTCACAAATTTGTGTTCGTCTTGTCCGTTATACTGAATACACATTTCCATTCTATTTTCAATTTTTTTCCTGATTCCTTAACGTGTATAATGCATATTACATTCGTACAACCTTCACTGTATATCAGATTCGTACTATCCGACGGTTGTGTAATTTTGAGACGCAAATTTTAAGACCGCTTTATATGTAGCCTCAGCGTATTAACGTAATGACGTTTTGTGTTAAACGTTGCCTTACAGTCTACAGTATAAGCCACCTAACAAAAAATTTAAAAAATGAAACACGCACGCATATAGCCTCTCCTTCCCCAACACACACATTATGAGAAACGGTGACGGAGGAAATTTCTAGCGCAGAATTTCCAGAAAGTGGGGATACTAGTTATACTGAAAGCGCTCTCGACATCCCCACGGGGGTACAGACAGTAAATGCCATACACGACGTCGATTCATATTCCACTGCGAATTACACATTTACTCGCTTATCACATCCCCCACCCAAGCCCAAACACAATACACACGTATTTAATCTATTTAAATGAAAAATGATGAAGGACCAAGACATCCATGTTGGAACATCTATATACCCAGTAACAGATTAAAAAAATAAATGTGACCTCCCACCACCAATTCAGTCTTAACTCTGTCAGTCGAACAGCGCTAGGAGCTGAAAGGGTGACTGAGTGTCTATCTGGGGTGTTGTGACTTTCTCAAAATTGATTTCTGTGGATTATAATCTATCCCCCACAGAATTTTTTTTCTTGAAAAAATGAAATATTTTTTTTAATGGACTAATCGCAGTAGAAAGAATGCAATTTCTTACCAAAAGTACCTACTTTTGTCCTTTATTGGAACTGTAACCTGTACCGAACCTTACATGTAATACACTGACAGAAAGCTCTTTGGTGCACCTTTCAGATAACGACAGCTAAAATTAGAAAGAAACCGGGCCAAAGCCACCAAATAAATTTAAGGAAAATGTGTAGGAGAGTACATAAAAACTTCAGAGGCCGTTTTCTCAAAATGGCCGTCATACAACAAATGACGTTAAACATACATAACTACATTTTAGTACAAGCTTTGTTCAGGTACCAAAATAATCAGAATGTACACTTTCCAGTGATGTGTATCTCAAAATACCCAAAATGCTAGTTAAGACCGATTTCGTGCTGGGAGGTCACAAATGGTTACGCCCACATGTCTGTAAATTTCCGTTAGGCAAGACACCTTAGACGTGTAAAAGATCTATACACAGTTGGTCCATCTTTTCTGAAACCATTTGTCCCTTTCTCTCAAAACCTTAATACATGCTACCTTTGGGAAAGGTATCCCGAATTACAAACGCAAAATCAGTTGACTAAATATGAACATGGTACAAAAGCGAATAATAGAACAGCTAAAATACCACCACCACTGATAATTCCATTAGTGCCGATTTTTGGTACCTTACTTTTGTTTAAAGCCCAACCGACTGCGCAGAGCCCCCGGCAACCCAACAGGGGATATATCCAGGTAATACGTGCAAACACTGAAGGATATAAAAAGAAAACATAACAGACCTGGGATGCAAAACTTGCTCAGTGCTGTCAACCTTTACTCTCTTGTAATAATAAAATGTCCAATTAATAGTGCAAACACTGAAGTACACACACACACTGGGATGTAAACTTGTCCAACGCTCCGTCAACTGTCAACATTAACTCTAACACTAACACACACACACAAAAACAGCCAAACATATTCACGAATCAGGCAGGCACGAGTTCTGGCCCACAAACATTCTGGTTTCGTCATCCTGGTTCCAGTACCACGAATTCCTGTTCTTGTGATCCAAACTTATAATCAAGTCTGGGGAACTAGATCTACCTATGCATGTGCCTTTCCCCGGAGTTGCCGTTTGCTGGATTCCTTGGAGTCGCCGTTTTCTTAAGTCACTCGGTGCACATTTCCCTGGAGTTGCTGTAATCAACATTTCCCCGATTGCGCTGTAGTTGCCATTTCCTGTTGTCGCCATAGTTGCCATCGCCCCGAGTTGTCAGTTCCCTGGAGTCGTAGTCTTCCATTTCCCTGAAGTCGTCGTGGTCGCCATTTCCCTGGAGTCGTCGTAGTCGCCATTTTCCTGGAGTCTCCCTTTTCCTCAATCCGCCATTTTCGTGGAGTCGTCGTAGCGCCATTTTCGTGGAGTCGTCTAGTCGCCATTTACCTGGAGTCGTCTAGTCGCCATTTTCCTGGAGTCCCTTTTCTTCAATCCGCCATTTTCGTGGAGTCGTCGTAGTCGCCGTTAACCCGAGTCATAGTCACCTTAACCTAGAGTCGTCATTTTCCTGGAGTCGTCATTGTCGCCGTTTACCTGGAGTCGTAGTCGTTAACCTGGAGTCGTCGTTAACCTGGAGTCGTAGTCGCCGCTCACCCACAGTCGCCGTTTTCCCGCGTTGCCGTAGTCGCCATTTCCCCGGAGTCGCCATTTCCCTGCAGTACATATACAAATTGTGGGCTGCACCTTTCATTAGAACTTTAATAATTCTGGGGCCCTTTACGTGCACAGCTAATTATAAACCCAACCATTAAGACTATCAGTTTTCGAGGTGTGATTGCTTAATGATTTTACGTTTGCATAAGCCATTATAATATATAAGCCACGATGGCGACAGTTTACAGGATCTTTATTATATTTAAGGATGAACATATTTGCTTTACATGTGTCTGCCTGTTGTCTCATCTTTTATAAAACACTTGTGGTTCATCTGTTTTGATCATAACGTTAGTTGATATGCCCTTCCCTCGTTTGTTCATTCTTTTATTCTTTTCTTTGATACTAAAAAAAGGGAAAGTTAAAGTCTCTACCATCTCACTCCCCTAGAACCCCAGGGTTATGGCACTATCTAGGTAGAACCTCAGGACCTGGCCAGCTCATGGGTTTGTGTGCAGGCTTAAGACTTGTGCCGTGATCATTTTTGATCATCACATGGAACCTGTGACGTTAGTGCATGTGAAATTCATTCCGAGCACGAAGACGTCATCTTGAGAACTTGGAATTAGAATTTAATTCTATGACTATAGAATATAGGTACTTTTTTGGTTACTGTTGGGATTTTCAATCTTTTATTGTTATTTTTTCTTTAGAGCCCAGCCGACTGCGTATTGCCATATCAGGGCTATAACCCATTTCAAAACATACTTCAACAAGGGGGTAAAGTACACATAATGCATTCGCGCACACAATATAAGGATTATGCCCCTGGAATCATCGACCATTCCAATTTATCGCACAGGGGATATGGAAAACATACCTTAACACACATTGAACATTACCGATGGCACTTAAACATAAAAATGGCCCTACATTACCTAAATTGCTTTTGCGTATCGCATTTCCCTACAGTCAAAAACCCACTTTATATATGTACACAATTATCAATCCTTAGCATAAGTACGTAAGACTTTTAACACATACAGGTGAATGGACCAAAGGCAGAAGTTAAAGAAATGAAAAAGGAAAGGAACAAGAGCGACAAAAGATGAAAAATTTCCAGCACATAATTTCCAGAAGTTGGGGATTTAATATTCTGAAAGAGCCCCTGGTATCTCCACAGGGCCGTTGTTAAGGGCTGACGTGTACTTGCTTTACATATGTAACTGGAAAACGCCTAACCAACTAGCACAGAGAAATCAGTGTTTTATTACAATGTTCCCTTTGTCACCGTGTTACGGTTCATCTCCGTTCATTGTGACAGTTATTCCGTTTCACCCCTCCCTCGGTTGTGGTGCCTTCTTGTATATTTGTGCATTTAAAAAAAAATATAAATGGTATAGGAGTAGAGAAGATAGGACCATCTGTAAACATCCAATGGGACCCAATGATACTATCCTTTAATACGCGTTTTTAATTTAAGGGGCATATTCGATCATACAAATGAAGGCGATTTCGGTACTAGCTGGTCTGCCATTTAACAGAACACTACACTCGTTACCATTTACACCTGCAATATCATTTCACACAATACATACAATATTTACATTTTAACACAACTCCTACGGTATTTGCCTTTTCAACACCTACTGGTATGTCACGTTTTACAAACTTATCTGGGCAAGCCTACAGCTTCAGTGTAATCATCTGAACCACTCACCCGTCTCAAAATTCAGGTGTCTCGAAGACAACATGCAACTGACATGACGTGACGGCGTCCTTCATGTGACGTCCTGATGTCATGACGTCGTCCTCGACGAACCAGACGTGGTCCCTGGTGATGTGATCCTTGATGACGTGGATCTCAGTGTGGTCCTTGGTGTAGTTCTAGTTACCTGAAGATGTTCTCCCTTCAAAAGTGTTCCACCATGTCTTTTGCTACGAACCGTAGTTCTTGTAGTTCTATAAGGCTGAAATGTCCCGACACTTGTAAACTAAGATCCATACTCTTGTCCTTGCCTCAATATTAACGAAACATCGACGTCCTCGACGGTCGTTCAGATTGGTTCAGTTCAGGACTACAATAATCTTGTTTTTTTTCTTTTCTTTTTCTTTCTTTTTTTTTTTTGGGGGGGGGGGGGGGGTGTTAGTTGTAGCGTCGTGTCCAAGTCTGCATACAGGGTCAGGCAACACTGCTGGTAGACACCGACTGGGGCAGTGGGTTTTTAGTCTGGACAGGATGATGAACATGGGATGGGACTGTACAAGATCAGTGGGGCTGGATGTGAAAAGGAAGGGGGCGGGGGGAGCGGCAAGTTGGGCGCAGGCAGGATCAAGTGAGGGCGACGTGGGTCAGGACGGAGGATGGACTGGGGAGTGGGGATCCAGCTTCAGATATTCCGTAAGTCCCAGTCTGTTTTTCCCCGACTGTTTTGCGTCCTGTACTGCTTCAGTCTTTGGAGACAGGGAGATGCTTGGTCTGCCGATCTGTTTGTTTGCCGTGGCGTTTTCGTCGTCTTTCTGGTGACTTGTCTTTTGGGAGGGGTCGGGAGGATTTAAGGGAGGGACTGAGTGGGCTGGAAGGACAAGACTTCAGTAAAGAAACAGATGAATAGAAGGGATGAACGGAAAGAAAAAGAAAACTCATTTTACTGTTCTGAATACTGGAGCGACTCACTAATCTAACACAAAAACGCATGAAAATGAATAGGAAAAAAAACTCCGCATTACAACTAATAGGAAAACATGGTCGCCATCATGTCACCACCATGTCACCATCATGAAAGAAAGATGGACTGGGCACATCATTCCAAGAGAGCAGGCTACCATCCGGATTTGGTTCTTATACTGTTTCATATTGCTTACAGCCCAGCCGACTACTAGAGTATCACCCAAATTGCCTTTCTCTGAACACCAGTAGGAAAGAACACCTGTTGACCAACAACAGACCCTACCTTAAGGCCCTTAAACACGCACTGTGTAGCTGGTCCACAACAGATATGAAGAAACTCTGCCGCTGCTTCATATGCCAAAGGGATAATAGTAAGGATGGTCCATCTGACGAATCGACGAAAGAAAAAGGGACATAATCTACATATAAAAACTGAAGATAACCTGATGTAAAATAGCACGAGAAAACGAAGCGAAGACCATTAGAAGCACCGACCATCCACCTCAGAGAATGTAATACTTTTGAAACAAAGCAGTTACAGCTCATAGTTTAAAAAGCCCAGCCGACTGCGTTGACATACCAGGGCAAGGAATATTATCAAAAGAGAAATAGCAGATGAACAGCGTCGATTTGTGGAAGGGAAAGGAACTATTAATGCCATATACACCCTAAGAACTATCAGAGAGGTCAATCGAGGTGAACAAGGATTTATATTTATGCTTTGTTGATTATACCAAAGCTTTCGATCGGGTAAGACATGAACAATTGATCAACTAGAAAGACTCAATATTGATGGAAAAGATCTACGAATAATCAGAAATATGTATTGGGAACAAATAGCTGCAATGAGAATAAAAATAGATATAAGCTCTTTCCAAAACACCAAAAGAGGAGTCAGACAGGTTTGTGTTTTGTCACCAGATCTGTTTTCACTTTACAGCAAAACAATGAGAAACCTAGAGGAAGTCCATGGATTAAAGATTGGAGGAAAAATTATAAACATTCGATACGCAGATGACACCGTGCAAATTGCAGAAAGTGAAAGGGGCCTACAAAACCTTGTGAATATACTAGAAATAGAAAGCAAAGGTAAATGGTTGGAACTAAACAGCAGGAAGACTGAAGTCATGGTGATCAGTAAAAAAAAAACATGAAATCCCCTCATGCAAAATAACAGCAAACGACACAACCTTGAGACAGGTTAAGTTTAAATACCTGGGAACGATCAGTTCACCATACGGCAGATGCACATCAGAAATAGCTGGCAGAATCGGCAAAGCCAAAACAACATTCAAGATGGAACGCATTCTTACCAACAAATGCCTATCAATTATCAGGAAGAAGGTTCTGGAATGTTATATAGAACCAATACTGTTGTACGGATGCGAGGCGTGGACAGTCAAGCAAAGCCAGAACAAGATTGAGGCAGCCGAGATGTGGTTTCTAAAAAGGATGTTGGAGAGTTCCATGGACAGCAAAGAAAACAAACGAGACAGTCTTGATGGAGACAGACAAGTAGATCATTCATAAGATTAGGAAAATGCAGGCAACATTCATAGGCCATTTCATGTGGAAAGGGGAATTGGAACACCTGGTTACAACGGGAAAGCTGGAGGGAAGGAGAGCACCGGGTAGACCCAGGGAGAAGATACTGGACGGACTTGCAGTGGCTGAAGACAGGGAGGGTGGAAGAGATGCTTGAGGCAACAAGAGAGACAGATGGAAGTCCATAATCGCCAACGCCATGCGGCAAGGCACCTGATGATGATCTAAAGATTTACCCCTGGCGCAGATCACTCCGTCTAATTCATCGCACAGAGGTTTTCAAAAAACACCTGAACACAAATTTAAGCATAACTAAGGACACCAAAACATACGCCAACCACCAATCCCAAGAAAAAGCACGCAAGACCCCACCGAACACCCAAGTGAATGGACCAGCAAGCCAGAAAACAGGAAGAAATAGAAGCAAAGGAACAAGGCAGAAACGGACAGAAAACAAATGTAGAACTGAACTTCCAGAAAGAATCTAAGCCAAAATGTCCAAATACTCTGAACTATGCCATTATGGAATGGCATGATAACCACAATATCAGTTGGGTTCCATGTTATTGTTTCTATATAACTGTCCTTGTTTAATTTTATTTATTTAAAAATGTTACGTAAGCGGTAAGGCATACAGGTTTACGATGTGTTCCGTTTTTTCTTTTTCTTATTTCCTAGGGTTTTCCTTATTTTACGTTATGTTTCGAATTATTTTGTTTGAGGCTTTTTGCTTTCATTATTTTTTTTAGTTACTTTTTTGTTTCTTTTTCATTTACTTTCAGTTAAGAGTTTGGATTTGGATTTCAATTTGATGTTTCTTCCAACGCGTGATTTCTACACCGGGCATTTTTTTAAAGTGTGGTTCAGTTTTACTTTTCAATTGGTTTGGGTATTTGTTTTAAGGCATTTGTTGAATGTTCGCATTAGTTTAAGGTTGGTTTTTTATGTTTTCAGAATACGTTTGGTTTATTGATTACAGGTTTTATTGTTGCTTCAGTTTTGTGTAGTTTTAAAATTTCGCTTCAATGTTTTCTTATTGTTTAAAATCTTTAGATTTCGTTTTATGTTTATAATGTGCAGATTTCGTTCTATTGTTAAGAATCTTTAGACTTTTTTGTTAACGTTTAGATTCGGTTTTAATGTTTATCTCAGTTTAAGGATAGTTTATACTGGAGTTTAGTTTCAGTTTGGGTTAAGTTCGGCTTAAGTTTTGTTTCGGTTTAAGTTTAGCTTTTGAGTTTCGAGTTTAGCTTTGAGTTTCAAGTTTAGGTTGAGTTTCAAGTTTAGGTTTGAGTTTCAAGTTTAGGTTCGAGTTTCAAGTTCAGGTTCGAGTTTCAAGTTCAAGTTCGAGTTTTCAAGTTCAAGTTCGAGTTTCAAGTTCAGGTTGAGTTTCAAGTTTGGTTTGAGTTTCAAATTCAGTTTGAGTTTTCAAGTTCAGTTGGAGTTTTCAAGTTCAGTATGAGTTCTGTTTGTGTTCAAGATTATTACAAGTTTAGGTTTGGTTTTAAATTCATACTTTTAAGTTCATTTGTAGCTTCAATTTTATCTGTTTTGAATTTAGTTCTGGTTTAAGTTTAGTTTTGGTTTAAGTTTACCTCTGGTTTACGTTTGACTCTAGTTTAAGTTTAATTCTGGCTTAAGTTCAGATTAGTTCTGGCTTAAGTTTAGTTTAGTTCTGGCTTAAGTTTAGTTTAGTTCTGGCTTAAGTTTAGTTTAGTTCTGGCTTAAGTTCAGATTAGTTCTGGCTTAAGTTTAGTTTAGTTCTGGCTTAAGTTAAGTTTAGTTCTTGATTAAGCTCAGTTTCATCATCATCATGTCGCGCTTGCTCGGCTATCCATGACACGTTTCTTCCATCCTTTTGTCAAACATTGCAGTAGGTAGTTCTTCATACTGACAGCCCGTATCATCCATCAGTTGGTCGATGGAGGTCGTCTTTGGACGTCCTGGTCTTTGCCATGGCTGGGTCTCCATATAGGAACAACCCCACCCCCCCACCAGTTCTTTGTTCCGCCAGCAGTGTCGCGCGAAGCGCAGTCTTTGTTGACGTATTGACTTACCGATTGGCTTATCGTTCAGTTCTGGCTAAGTTCAGTTTAGTTCTGGCTTAAGTTTCAGTTCTGTAAGTTTCAGTTCTAGTGTAGGACTGTTGATTTATCGATCAGTTTAATGTCTTATAACAGTACAGTTACACAAATACATGTGCCATCAGTACTAAGAGTTTATTCATGGAACCCAACTGATCCTGTTGCTGTTGTCAGTCTTGACATGAATTTACTGAAATTGTCTTTTTGAGTTCGTGACGAAGGCTGGTCAGAATCTGAAACATTACACGAGTGACAGACAGGCCACCTGACCTGGATGTCTGTCAACCAGCAAGCCCTTCCAACTTGCACTGATCCTCCAGTCCAGTCATGTGAAAGACCACAGCAGCGCCAGATGGAGTAGCAGAACACTACATCCACACTAAGACTACACTACTTTTCCCTCTAGCTGCAGAACGCCAGTTTAATTTCTACATGCCACAGTTACCGGTACAGGTGTACGTAAAAAGTAGACCAAGCAACTACAGAAAATGCATCTGGCTCAAGAAGCTTATCAACCCTTTGGCCTGGACAACGGCAGATAACCACTTAAGACATTGTAGAATTCCCGCTCAAAAAAAACAAACAAACACCACTACTACCACCACACACGCGCCTATGACCTTTGGACCAACCCCAAACCAAAGAACAAATACCATTATGAACAAAAAATAGGGATACACCTACTTCTGTTTATTGTTTAAAGCCCAGCCGACTGCGTATAGCCATATCAGGGTTATAACCGCTTTAAAACATACAAAACTTTAACAGGAAAAAAGTACACATAATGCATTCGTGCACATAAGCTAAAGACACGATCCCGGCGTCGACCACTCCGTCCAGTTCATCGCTCTGGGGATTTTAAAAAACGCCTGAATATAAATTTACCAGGGTACTTTCCAGTAGAATGAGACCAACGAACTTATACGTCAAACACTCACCGGCAAAAAAAGTGATTTATTTCATCTATTCGAAGTATTCACCTCCTGCTGCCACACACTTCTACATTTGCTCGATCCATTTCTAGCACAGAATTTCCAGAAGGTGGGGATAAATGCACATAATACATATACCCAATTATCAATCCTAAGAAAAAGTACCCAAGATTTTATCAAATACGCACAGGTGAATGGACCATTAAGGCAAAAAATGATAGGTAGAAATGACAAAGCAAAGAAACAAGGCAGAAAAAAGTGACAGAAAAGGACATTTCTAGCACAGAATTTCCAGAAGTTGGGGATACTTTACATACTGATAGAGCCCCCGGCATCCCTACAGGGGTGGGGAGGGAGGCGACCTCAGACGATGCAACACCAAATGGAAAAAATAATGCCCACAACGACGTAAGCTGGTGACCGTGCACGTAGAGAACACATTTCAACATACATCAGCTGCTATCCAACAGAAGCAAGATCAAAAGAAGCAAAACCAAAGCAGCGTTTGTAACCACAGTTGGTAGAGGCGCCTGCAGGCCAGGTTCCTCAGACGCCATCCTTCGTTTTGAACTTAGGACAGTGATCTGATGAGTAACAGTAAAATAGCGACTGGCAGGACTGAATAATGAGATGCAAGGAGAGGGAGGGGGTAAGGGGAGGGGAGAGAGAAAAGGAGGGATATAGAAGTGCGACGTTGGGGAAGGAGGAGTGAGATGGAGGGAAAAAGAAAAGGGAGGTAAGTTTAAAATACCGGGCTACTGGCGATTTCATCTGCAAAAATAAAGTCAATTATTGAACAAAACCACACTGCAGGCACGCACACGCATGCATACAGACATGCATATACACCACGCATGCATTCCATTATGAACACATACAAATCATTTCTAGGAATCAATGGACAAAAGTGTACAAATCGGTCAACATGTTAGAATCACTTTGCAATGATGATTAATTAAATTTAATCTCACTTTTACTGGAATGCTTTGTGATTCTGTACAAAAGGTCGTATTAAATATCTTTTGCAACTATTAGTCCTGGAAACCAAAATTTGTTTAAAATTCAAATGAAGAGACAGCATAGTGACAGTGGTACCAATCTCTCAGCGTTACCTTCCCTGACCGCAGAGGGAACGATTTCCCATTTACAGCTGGGTGGTTCTAAAGTAGCCTAACTAAACATGGACTTTTCAATGCGGTGTTATTTGAGGTGTGTGTATACTGATCTCTGTACTGAACTGATATGGTTCTTGTGATCGGCCGAGCTACATGCAGTATGAACTTAACTGAATTCCGGCGACGTCCGAAGTTCCCCTCGCCCATTTCAAACCCTACCAACGCATAAACTTTTGCACAAGACGTCTGCCGGATATTTATCTGGCCGATATGGGTAGATCACCTATGGAATTGTCCGAGTGCGATTAATTCTTAAAAACCCTGTTATTTACATATGGCATACTACACATTTACTCTCCTCCGTGCATACACAAGCACACATACATATGCATATATACTCCTAATCATAATTTAAGGGCCACTTCTTCCTTCCTCTCTAATTTTAAGTTGAAATAATTGACAATGTTTAGAATTGATTCTGTGTTTTATTTCATCATTTCCACACCTGTTTTGGAAAAAGAAATTAGCACAATGACCCATTAGTGAACAGCACATGCATTTAAAGGAACATCCCCCCCTTTTCAAAAAACAGAAAGTGTCAGATTTGGCCAATCTGTTTTCAATATCGCGTGTGTCCGCCCCGAGCCTGGATGCATGCTTCACAGCGCCGATGCATCGACCCCACAAGGGTACGGAGTGTGTCCTGAGGGATGGCCGCCCACTCGATCTGCAGGATGTCGACCAGCCTGGCCAGGGTGCCCGGTGGGGGGTGGTTGTCCCTGATGCGCCTCCCGAGCACATCCCAGAGGTGTTCAATTGGGTTCAGGTCAGGTGAGCACGCTGGCCAGGCCATACGGACGACTTCATGCTGCTCCAGGAAGTCGGTCACAAGGCGTGCTCGATGCGCAGGTGCATTGTCGTCCTGGAAGATGGCGCCTTGACCAAGGTCCACAAGCGCAGGCAGTGCCACGGCCGCCAGAACCTCGTCCCGGTACCGGACCCCGTTCAGGATGCCGTCAATGGGGAGCAGGGGGGTCCGGGTACCACGGCTCATGCCACCCAACACCATCACCGACCCCGCCGTACCGGTTATGCTCTTGGACAGTGGCATCAGCGAACCTCTCCCCTTGACGTCGCCACACCCGAGCCCGGCCATCGTTAAAGGTCAGGGTGAACCTGGACTCATCCGAAAACAAGACCCGGGCCCACTGTTGCCTTGTCCAGGTCACGTGCTCCCTGGCCCAGGTCATGCGGCGCACTCTGTTGACCGGTGACAGCACGGTTCGGACGGCCGGTCTCCGTGACCTCAAGTTTGCCTCATGTAGCCGTCTTCTCACCGTGCTGCAGCTGATGTTAGCACCTGTTGCGTCCCTCAGCTGACCCCTCAAGGTCACCGCAGTGGATGCCCTTTCCCTCAGGACGGAGAGGGCAAGGTAGCGGTCTTGCTGTCTTGTTACTATGGGTCGACCCGTGTGGACGCCTTTCCTGGACTGCTCCAGTCTCATTGAAGCGCTCCAGCAGTCTCTGGATTGTGGAATGCGACACTTCAAGTCGTCTAGCAACTTCCCGCTGCGCTAGGCCTTCATCAAGCAGAGCGAGGGCTCTCCCCCGCTGCTCATCCGTCATCCGTCGTCTTGCAAGCATGGTTAAAACGAACCAAGAACGGGTCCTTTTTATCCTCGTCTGCGGCAACTTTGGCTGGAGTATGTTCAAAAAGGCTTGCCTTGCACGTGCAAAGCGAATTTTGTCGCTACCTTGCCTGCGTCGTCAGAGAGACCCTGCTGAAGATTCGACAATTTCGTGTGGAAATTGTATTCCTTGGGCCGCCCATTGCAAATCGGCAAATCCCAAACACGTGCCAAAAGGAAACTGCATTGTTGTCTGAGCTCTTATCCATTCAGTTACGGCAACGAATTGGGAGAAAAGAGTAAGAGAAAATAGGTTATTTCTCCTTTCAAAAATTGACTCAAAACGTTCCTGGCCCTTCAATAATGACGTGTAGTATATATGTAGCCAGAAATACAGTGAGAAAGAGGTCGGAGGGAAGTTCAGTTCATATTGCTTACAGCCCAGCCGACTACGAGAGCCATATCAGGCGAACAATACGTCAACAACCACCGTCAAAGATAAGTCAAAAACCATGCTCACCTTGCAAGTCTAAATTGCAATTCATTAATCCTTATAAACCCCATTCTTTACATTTGGCGTACTACACATTACCTCCATGCATACACAAATACACATGCATGCATAGCCATAAAGAGGGTGGGAAAGGTGGAGGGAGGAACACAAGAGTGGAGACGGACAATAATGGTACATTTACCAAGACTACAGCAAGGCAAGAAGGCTAACTGGTCTTCAAGGGTGGGACCTGGGAAATCAACCTATCCAATGTTTTATACCAAGGCAGCCGGGCAATGCCCTGCTCTTCATGATTTTCAACTGACGTGGGATCTTCAGCATGCGCAACCATAAGTGATTTTCTAGACAAACTGAAGAGAAAAGTCGAGGAACAGAACATGACAGATATAGCAGCAATACAAAACTTACCTCCACTGAATGTGACCACAGCTCTAGTGGTACCCTTCTGTATAAGCAGGACTGGTACGTGATGCCAGCAGACGTCCTCCTGGAAACAGTGGATTCAGAAAATAGGACCTGAACCCGACTTTGGAACCTCCATTGTCTTCGTGCTGCTTTCATTTCATTGAGTGGTCATCGTCACGTTTTATTTCTTGGCTGGAAAAAGAATTTGGATTTTTAACCTGCTCTGGACAATACATATATTTTCATAAAAATTATTATTGTTCAAAAGCTCAGCCGACTGCGAAGAGCCATATCAGGTGTATAACCGCTTCAAAACATAAAACAGCGACGGGAAAAACGAAAAGTACACACAATTCATTCGCGCACATAATCCAAGGACATGCCTCCGGCGTTGAACAATCCGCCCAATTTATCACACAGGGGAGATTTAAAAAATACACCTGAATACAAATATAAGCATACATGACCATAAAAACAGGCATAAATTATCTAAAATTACTTTCGCATATCATCTCCCTAGAGCCAAAAATGCACTTAGTTAATACATGCACCCAATAATCAATTCTAAGAAAAAGTATGCTAGACTTGCACACAGGTGAATGGACCATTAAGGCATAAAAATGACAGAAATGACAAAGCAAAGAAGAGGAATTTTCTAGCACAGAAGGTGGGGATACTATACTGAAAGAGCCCCTGGCATCCCCACGTTAGAAAATAATTCGCTTCTCAAGATGGCGTCTAAGCGCTTTAAATAAATTCCATTTACGCTGACACTGCAGATGTCACGTAACTGGTGAAATCCAGAATGACATAAGCCGTATACCTGCACACAAGCCTGGAGAGGTCTTGGCACTCTATCTTGTTTTCTTTATACCAGTCAC
Organism: Monoplex corrugatus; assembly: GCA_030674185.1. Taxonomy (NCBI): domain Eukaryota; kingdom Metazoa; phylum Mollusca; class Gastropoda; order Littorinimorpha; family Ranellidae; genus Monoplex; species Monoplex corrugatus. The sequence continues at coordinate 43,216,836 of JAPXFY010000017.1, forward strand.
TGAAACAATTTGCATTGTTGTGAAATGCATTTCTTCATCTGCCATGTCATTAAAATAAAGTACTTCTGCATTGCACTATCACCCTATACGTCATAGAGACCCATGTACGGGTGACCCAAACATGCCATTGCTCGGTTTCTATTAATCTCCACCTTAATTTTCTTAATACTACCCTTTCCACACCACAGAGGGGAGAGAGATTTGAATAATTACATTTTAAAAAGGCATGACTCGAAATGGTAACACTTAAACTTTGACAATACTGATCGATTTGATTCCGTTTACGTCAGCACCCATACGGGCAGTAACTGAGTAAGGCCAGTCTTCACGTAGCGCACCTCATGGTTCGTATCCGCAACCGTTTGGGTTGTTATTCTACACACGAAATGAAAAAAATTTTAAAAAGCGAAATACAAGTGCTTTGAAAGAGGAACTGTCTATAGACACCAAATTAGCGTGTCAGTTTTCGTTTAAAACATGGCACCAGAACAACCAAAGCAAGCACTGTGTCTACGGAATTCTGAACGCAGTGTTTGTATGAAAAAGAAATATAGGCCTACAGCAGAGAGGAAGCATGGATGTTAGGTGAACATTCTTTTGAAACTAAGCCAGTGTTACGAGTTGATCAAGGCGCTTGGTCTTTATGGAAATCTATTCAATATTGTACATCATGTTCAGACAAATTTTGATCATAAATGTTGGATTTTGAACCACGTCCGGTTTTTCTCCTTTTCCGCGGTATTTTTCTCCCCCTCCCTCTTTAACCATTGTCATGCCGCTTTTTCAGCATTTCCACAGAGGAACGGTTTGGCGCACAACAAGCCCCGCCCAATTGTTGTAAAAGTTCTCATGCGAAAGTCAAAAGTTTCGATACCTCGTGCGGGGAAAAAGCAAAATATTTAGTAGCAAAGACCTTTCTAAATTCAATTCTCATCCAACTGAGATATCAAAGGCCGTTTCTGAAAACATGTACTGAGAGATTATTCGAAGTGTAATCATGCTCGACAAGAAAAAATGAAATAGTCAATCGAAAGGACACTGTCACGCATTTCAACGAACGGGACAATATAAAAAAAATCATGGCTTTATCAGCGTGTAATCACTTAAACCGTGCACTCTTAAATCCTGCGATTCTGTAGCTCACCTGGTTATTACAGCTTAAACCACCAGTCTAAGCAGTTATAGACGGGTACCTACCGATGTGGGGATGCCGGCGGCGCTTTCATTATATATACTACACGTCATTATTGAAGGGCCAGGAACGTTTTTGAGTCAATTTTTGAAAGGAGAAATAACCTATTTTCTCTTACTCTTTTCTCCAATTCGTTGCCGTAACTGAATGGATAAGAGCTCAAACATTGCAGTTTCCTTTTGGCACGTGTTTGGGGATTTGCCGATTTGCAATGGGCGGCCAAAGGAAGACAATTTCCACACGAAATTGTCGAATCTTCAGCAGGGTCTCTCTGACGACGCAGGCAAGGTAGCGACAAAATTCGCTTTGCACGTGCAAGGCAAGCCCTTTTTGAACACTACTCCAGCCAAAGTTGCCCGCAGTCGAGGATAAAAAGGACCCGTTCTTGGTTCGTTTTAACCATGACGGATGAGCAGCGGGGGAGAGCCCTCGCTCTGCTTAATGAAGGCCTAGCGCAGCGGGAAGTTGCTAGACGACTTGAAGTGTCGCATTCCACAATCCAGAGACTGCTGGAGCGCTTCAATGAGACTGGAGCAGTCCAGGAAAGGCGTCACACAGGTCGACCCAGAGTAATGACAAGACAGCAAGACCGCTACCTTGCCCTCTCCGTCCTGAGGGAAAGGGCATCCACTGCGGTGACCTTGAGGGGTCAGCTGAGGGACGCAACAGGTGCTAACATCAGCTGCAGCACGGTGAGAAGACGGCTACATGAGGCAAACTTGAGGTCACGGAGACCGGCCGTCCGACCCGTGCTGTCACCGGTCAACAGAGTGCGCCGCATGACCTGGGCCAGGGAGCACGTGACCTGGACAAGGCAACAGTGGGCCGGGTCTTGTTTTCGGATGAGTCCAGGTTCACCCTGACCTTTAACGATGGCCGGGCTCGGGTGTGGCGACGTCAAGGGGAGAGGTTCGCTGACGCCACTGTCCAAGAGCATAACCGGTACGGCAGCGGGTCGGTGATGGTGTGGGGTGGCATGAGCCGTGGTACCCGGACCCCCCTGCTCCCCATTGACGGCATCCTGAACGGGGTCCGGTACCGGGACGAGGTTCTGGCGGCCGTGGCACTGCCTGCGCTTGTGGACCTTGGTCAAGGCGCCATCTTCCAGGACGACAATGCACCTGCGCATCGAGCACGCCTTGTGACCGACTTCCTGGAGCAGCATGAAGTCGTCCGTATGGCCTGGCCAGCGTGCTCACCTGACCTGAACCCAATTGAACACCTGGGATGTGCTCGGGAGGCGCATCAGGGACAACCACCCCCCACCGGGCACCCTGGCCAGGTTGGTCAACATCCTGCAGATCGAGTGGGCGGCCATCCCTCAGGACACACTCCGTACCCTTGTGGGGTCGATGCATCGGCGCTGTGAAGCATGCATCCAGGCTCGGGGCGGACACACGCGATATTGAAAACAGATTGGCCAAATCCGACACTTTCTGTTTTTTGAAAAGGGGGGGATGTTCCTTTAAATGCATGTGCTGTTCACTAATGGGTCATTGTGCTAATTTCTTTTTCCAAAACAGGTGTGGAAATGATGAAATAAAACATAGAATCAATTCTAAACATTGTCAATTATTTCAACTTAAAATTAGAGAGGAAGGAAGAAGTGGCCCTTAAATTATGATTAGGAGTATATATAGTATCCCCACATTCTGGTCATTCTGTGCTACACATTTCTTCTTTGTTTCTCCTTTCTTATTTTCTGCCTTGTTGGTCCATTCACCTGTGTGTGTTCGATAAAGTGTACTTTTAAGATTGATAATTGGGTACACATATCAAGTGTGCATTTTGGGCTTTAGGAAAAGGATATGCGGAAGCAATTTTAGGTAATTAAGGCCCATTCTTATATACGTTTTAGTGTCCTTAGTTATCTTTAAATTTGTATTCAAGTATGTTTTTCAAATCCCCTGTGCGATAGATTGGACAGACTGGACAACGTCAGGCTCAGGGGCATCTTAGATTACGTGCGCGAATGCATTGATATGTTAATACAATAATAGATTTTTTCCTGTTGAATATCATGCGTTTTGATAAAGTGATAGCCCTGATATAACTACGCAGTCGGCTGGGCTTTAAACAAAAATTACGGGTGCCTGATCGCCAGGGTGACAGTTACGATCCGTCTGAAAAAAATGACCTGATAATAGCAAGGTCTCTACTAGACTACTATCTCTACTCCAACGACCTCGAAAAGTGGGACAAATCGAGCAGTTTTACTTAAAGATTAGTAATTTCGGCAAAGGTACAGTTCAGTTATCTGAAATTTTGCGGATATACATGACCTAATTGCTTCCAGTCTTAATCCTAGCAATAACCCCAATAACCGTCTCGCAATTACGTCTGTGCGTGTGTCATTGTATGCGAGTACGTATGTGTGTGAAGACGTGTGCTTATTATTCTCGTAGTTTTAGAGCCTTGCCGATTGTGAAATTCTATGTAAGGGCTACAACAATGAACCCCTCTTTTAAAGAGGAACTTCGGGGCACAATGGATTTGCGCACATATTCTTAACGATGTTCCCCTGGCACTGACCATTCCGTCCTATTTATCACAGGTGATTTAGAAACCTGAATATAAATGTATAATTACGCTGTTCCCCTGGCACTGACCATTCCGTCTATTTATCACAGGTGATTTTAGAAACTGAATATAAATGTATAATTACGCTGACCCATACAAAACCTGGCCTACAAAAACTAAAACTCTGCACATTTCGTTGGAGCCAAAAATGCAGCCCAACATTATAAATGAGCCCAATTACCAGTCTTAGGAGAAAGTATGGAAGCTTAACGGAAAACGAGATGAATGAACCAGTGAGTGAGGCAGAAAATGATAGTAACAGCCTCTTCCCAAGACTAAGAGGCAAATGTGAACATTACCACCTTGTTTTGACCTTAAGTATCTTTCTCATGATATGGTCGTTCCATTGTAACTCCCATCTCAAGAATTCACCGATAAGTTTGGTTGAGAGGCAGGGGTAGGACTACCGTTCTGAGAGTCATCGTTACAATGGTTGTGCGTAGTCTTTGAAGAAGGTAGCAATAACAGCCCAATTTCCGATGTACAGAAAAATGGGGTGGTTAAGTTTCTATTATCTATACTACTATAGTATATGCCAATTTTTCACCTGTCATACTAACAGACAGAACGAGTGACGACATTTAAATCGTAGGCTGTCTTGTCTACTAAATAAACGTTATCATTCATTCTTTCTTCAGAACACAACTACCCTAACGAGTGAAACCGTTTATCATCTGCAAAGAACTCACCAGGTGTCGGTGTAAGATTCGCAGCCAGTCCACCTCGCCTGCCCTCTCCAAACGAAAAATGCAATTTGACAGTATCTCACTTAACAATTTTACCGAAAAATGTAGATCACGTGTAACCGACTTTTCTATTGGCCAACGAGGTGAACACTTTTTGTGGTGCATCCAATGACATTCGTCGTCTGCAGGAGGCGTTGTTCAGTTGTAAAAACACAATTTTCAAGTGACCGGCGAAAAATACTCTTTGCACGCACAAACCGTGAAAAAAATGCTATACCTTTGCACGCACAAACCGTGAAAAAAATGCTATCGTCTGCGTCTTCCCATCGCTTTGAATTAACCTTTTGATTCAACTATGCTAGCAAAACAAAAACTTAACCCTCTGACTCATTCATCCAATCCACCAGCTTCAGAATGCTGGTGGATAGGGTAAGGGATTCAAAGAGTTGTCTTTCCAGTTGGTGGATAGGGTATGGGAGTCAAAGGGTTAAATCTGTCGTTTGCTGTTTGATAATAGTGAACCCTGTGGCTCAGTGGTCAAAAACACCTTCATAGGACGCAAAAAAATAGGGGGTCCATTCTCGCATTGGACAGATACCTCCTCCCCCTCCCCCATACCTAGCCCTCCATCAGATGTTTAAAATTGTTTATCTAGGTACCAACTTGTCTGCTGAAATGAGAGAAGAGTGGCACAATGGTTCAGACGTTCACCTGCCAATAACTAAACTCGAGGTTCCTCAGCTTGACTGGAAAATCGAACTGAACGTCTAGTCCTTCAGAAAGGGACGAAAAACGAGTCAGACCCGTGTGTCTTTTGGCTGCGCACGCTAAAGATCCCATGACAGTTGAAAATCGTGAAGAGCAGGGCATTGCCCGGCTGCCTTGTATAAAACATTAGAGAGATAGGTTGATTTCACAGGTCCCACCCCTTAAAAACGAATTAGACTTCTTGCCTTTCTTAAGTCTTGGTTGAAAAAAGATAAATAAAAAAGATACTGTGAATATGAATGTGACATCATCATCATCATAATCATCATAATCATCATCATCATCATGGCCCTCCGTACGAATCTATCCTTGTCGCTGCAAGTACATCTCCCACTCTCTCTTTCACTGGCCATCTTGCAAATCCTGTCCAATATTTTCTGCCTGGGTCTACCTGGTGTTCTCTTTTCCTCCAGATTTCCTGTTGTGACCAGGTGCTCTAATTCCCCTTTCCTGCAAAATACTAATATGGTGATGTATCACATTGTGTGAAATGTCCTCCAAATGTTGATTGTCCTTTCCTAATCTTCGTTATTACTGGTCTTCTTGTGTCTGCCTCCTTCAAGACTGTCTCATTTGTTTTTGTGCTGTCCATGGAACTCTCAACATTCTTCTTTAAAACCACATTTCAATTGCCGCAATTTTGTTCTGACTTTGGGTGTTGACTGTCCACGCCTCACAACCGTATAACAGCATCGGTTCTATATAATATTCAAGAACTCTCTTCCTAGTGTGAATTGATAGGCCTTTGTTGTTGTAAGAACGCTTTTCATCTTCCTGAATGCTGTTTTGGCTTGGTCGATTCTGCTTACTATTTTTGATGTGCCGTCTTGTGAGATGACCGTTCTCACATATATTCTCATGGTTGTGCCATTTGTTATTATTTTGCATGGGGATATTTCTTGCTTTTTTTTTTTTTACTGATTAACATGACTTCAGTTTTCTTGCTATTCACGTTTCTTGCTATATAGATTCTATTTCTATTGTATTCATGATGTAATGTAGATCTTTTTTGTTTTCTGCAACTAGCACGGTGTCATCTGCGTAACGAGTGTTATCGTTTTCCACACACACACACACACACACACCACACACACACACACACACAAAACACACACACACACACACACACACACACACACACACCACACACACACACACACACACACACACATAAAACACATACACACACACACACACACACATACACACACACACAATACACACACACACATATATACACAGACACACATACACACACACACACATACACACACACACACATACACACACCACCACACATACACACACACAACACACACAACACACACACACACACACACACACACAACCAAAAAGAACAAGCACACACACGCACACACATACACTCACACACACTCACACACACACAACACACACACACACACAGACACACACACACACACACACACACACACACACGCACACACACACACACACACAACACACAACACGCACGCTAACGCCGAAAATTTGAGCCTGTTTTGTCTTGTTATATAAAATACCCCTCTGATTCTATTTTCAGTTTTTTTTCTGGTTCCTGTTTGTTTGATATCGTGCGGTTACACTTGTTTTGAAAAAAGTTGCAAAACATCACACACAAAGAAAGCGAAATAAAAACGATGCAAAACACCGAATTAAACAATACAAAATGTCACAAAAAAAGCGAAATAAACAGCAACATGATGTCACAAAATAGCGTGATAAAACGCCATAAAACGTTACAAAACAGCAATCTCAAAATACAATAAAACGACAGACTATAGCGAAATAGCACATGGTTCATTGAAATGTCCAACATTATGGTGTCGTTTTACCAGTTTAACCTCAGGTCATGTCAGAAGGAAACTGTTTATGGTGTGTGTAGTTTAGAGAGAGAGAGAGAGAGAAGAGAGGGAGAGAAGAGAGAGAGAGAGAGAGAGAGACAGACAGACAGACAGAGACAGAAACAGACAGACA
>JAPXFY010000017.1:43229056-43234056 GCA_030674185.1 Monoplex corrugatus
AGGCTTTGATCCTTCATCTGATACTATAGCTCCCAGATATTTAAATCTATGGACGGTCTCAAGTTTCTTGTTGTCTATGGTAATGTCAGTGCTGATGCCATTGGTATTATTTGTCATCAACTGGGTTTTCTCTGCACTGATCTGCATGCCATATGCTGTGGAGGCCTCATCAAGATGTTTTATCAAGCTGACTAGCTCTTGCTCTTGCCCAGCTAGTCCGTCAATGTCGTCGGCAAAACGCAAGTTTGTGATTGTTCTACCTCCGATGCTGACTGTTCCCTCGTGGTCTTCAAGTGCGTCAGCCATTATTCTCTCTAAGAAGATGTTAAAGAGAGTGGGGGAGAGCAGGCATCCTTGGCGTACTCCAACTGTGGTTCGGAACATTCGCCTATGTTGTTGTCATGGTAGACTGCACTGGTCGCCTTTTCGTAGAGGCATTCTATGGTTCTGATCAGGTTGGCATTGATGTTGTACAGCCTCATGGTTGCCCACAAGGCTGCGTGCCAAACTCTGTCGAATGCCTTCTTGAAGTCCACGAAGACGTGATAAAGGCCTTGCTGGTGTTGCAGGTATTTCTCACAGAGCAATCTGAGGTTGAAAATTTGCTCTGTGGTACTTCTTCCTGGTCTGAAACATGCCTGCTCTTCTTTTATTATCTCCTCAGCTTGTGGCTTCAGTCTACTCAGAAGGATTTTTAGCATGACCTTACTTGGATGGCTGATCAGGCTGATGGTACGGTAGTTTTGGCATAGTTGTAGGTTGCCTTTCTTTGGGAGAGTGATGATCAGGGACTGGGTCCAAGGTGTTGGCCACTCACCTATCCGCCAGATCTTTTGCAGATGATGAGTAACATATCTATCATGGCCTCTCCTCCTGCTTGGACCAGTTCTGAGGGAATGTTGTCCATTCCTGCCGACTTGCCTTTCTTCAATGATTTTACTGCAGCTTCAACTTCTTCTCGCACGATGGGGTAGCTGTCGTTGTTGGTTGGTGGAGGAACGTCTAGCACCGTGGGATCTCCTGTTGTTGTGTGTGTGTATAATTCGGAGCAGTACTCTGTCCACCTCTGCAGAATCTCTTGATCTTCTGTGAGACATTTCCCTGCTTTGTTCTGTATGGTAGTGGTTCTGCCTTGTTTTGAGCTTGCTAGTCCTTTCACAAGCTGGTAGGCTTTTTTGCTGTTATTTTTCTGCAGGTTTGCTTCGATATCTTGGCATTGTTCTTCAATCCATGTTTCCTTTGCTTTCCTCATGCCTTCTTTAACTTGTTGGTTGGCTTTTCTGTATAGTTTAGCACCTTCATCCGTACTCTTCTTTTGCTTTAGTTCTCTGCGTTTGTCGCTCAGCTTTAGCACTTCTTCCGTGACCCAGGGCATCTTTGTTGGTCGGTGTTTTCCAAGGATGTCGTTGGCTGCTTCGGTCACGGCAGTGTTGAAGTTGTATTCAGGTAAGTTGTATTCAGATATGTTTTTTCAAATCCCCTGTGCGATAAAGTTGGACGGAGTGGTCAACGCTAGGTGCATCTCCTTAGATTATGTGCGCGAATGCATTGATACGTGTACTTAATTTTTTTTTCCTTTCTTTTTTCTTGTTGAAGTATTTTGTGTGTATGTTTTGAAACGGTCATAGCCCTGATATGTCTGTACGCAGTCGGCTGAGCTTAAAACAAAAACAACAATAACTCAGGGTTATTTATGGAAATTTTTCTTTTTTTTTCCCTTTACACACACTCCACTTCAACAGTTATTGTGGGCAAGAGAAGAGCTGAACAAATATTTCTAGCATGAATGCTGCCATGGTCCGATACTTGAGAGCAAAATGCAATAGAATGCGTTATACACTCAGGTTCTGAGGGCCGGGTCCCAACAGCCAAGCTTGATAAGAGCAGGTCCCAATCGTCGTCTCTGTTCCCCCTTCGCCTACCCCTTGATGGCGCGTCCACCTTCAGTGGCCTTTGGAGAGTTCGACTCTGTGCAGGTTCGCCTTCTCGCCCTCCCGTTTCGCCTATTCACTCTCTCTCTCTCTCTCTCTTTGTGTGTGTGTGTGTGTGTGTGTGTGTGTGTGTGTGTGTGTGTGTGTGTGTGTGTGTGTGTGTGTGTGTGTGTGTGTGTCTGTCTCTCTGTATCTCCTTATCTCTGTCTGCCTGTCTGTCTCTCTGTCTCTGTCTCTATTTATCTTTCTCTCTCTCTCTCTCTTTGTCTCTGCCACTCTCTTTCTCTCTCTTTCTCTCTCTCTCTCTCTCTTTGTCTCTGCCTCTGTCTCTCTCTCACTATACCTGTCTGTCTGTCTGTTTGTCTGTGTGTGCGTGTGTTTGTGTGTGTGTGTGTGTGTGTGTGTGTTTGTGTGTGTGTGTGTGTATGTGTGTGTGTGTGTGTCTGTCTCTCTGTCTGTCTCTCTCTCAAACACACACACGCAATACATTCACACGCAAACACACAAAATCCATACCCCGTCATGGAAAAAAGAACAAAACTAGATTGAGAATGACATTTCGAATGCTGAGAGGTGAACAGATCGCCAACAGGATGAAAAGCAGGCACACAGACTGAAAAAACAAACAAAACTATTTTTGTGGAGAAGCTGAGAACTCTGAATGAATTGGAAGGAAGGGTCTCCTTCAGAGCTTTAGGATTGAAGATTACATGTATTCAACTTTTAGACATATACTGCCATAAACACAAAGGGTCTTCTTCACAGCTTTTGGATAGAAGATTACATGCATTTAACTTTTAGACATATACTGCCACAAAGACATAAACTTAATACAATGCGCGCGCGCGCGCGTGTGTGTGTATGTGTGTGTGTGTGTGTGTGTGTGTGCGTAGTGTGTGTGTGTCTGTGTGTGTATATGTGTGTGTGTGTTTGTGTGTTTGTGTGTGTGTAGTGTGTGTGTGTGTGTGTGTGCGCGAGCGCGCGCGCGCGCGCGTATGTGTGTGCATGTGTAGTGTGTGTGTGTGTTTGTGTGTATGTGTCTATGTGTGTGTGTGTGTGTGTCTATGTGTGTGTGTAGTGTGCGTGTGTGCATGTGTGTGTGTAATGTGTGTGTGTGTATGTATGTGTGTTTGTGTGTGTGTGTGCGTGTCTGCGTGTGTGTAGTGTGTTTATATGAGTGTGTAGTGTGTTTGTGTATGTGTGTGTGTATGTGTGTGTATGTGTGTGTGTGTGTGTAGTGTGTGTGTGTATGTATGTGTGTGTATGTGTGTGTTTGTGTGTGTGTGTATGTATGTGTATATATATGTATATTTGTGTGTGTGTATGTGTGTGTGTGCGTGTGTGCGTGTGTGTGTGTGTGTAATGTGCGTGTGTATGTGAGTGTGTTTTGGTGTGTGTGTAATGTGCGTGTGTGTTTGTGTATGTGTACTCTGTGTGTGTGTGTGTATGTGTGTATGTGTGTATGTGTGTATGTGTGCGTGCGTGCGTGTGTGTGTGTATGTGTGTGTGTATGTGTGTGTAATGTGAGAGTGTATGTGTATTTGTGTGTGTGTGTATGTGTGTGTGTGTGTGTGTGTGTGTGGTGTGCGTAGTGTGTGTGTGTCTGTGTGTGTATATGTGTGTGTGTGTTTGTGTGTTTGTGTGTGTGTAGTGTGTGTGTGTGTGTGTGTGCGCGAGCGCGCGCGCGCGTGCGTATGTGTGTGCATGTGTAGTGTGTGTGTGTGTTTGTGTGTATGTGTCTATGTGTGTGTGTGTGTGTGTCTATGTGTGTGTGTAGTGTGCGTGTGTGCATGTGTGTGTGTAATGTGTGTGTGTGTATGTATGTGTGTTTGTGTGTGTGTGTGCGTGTCTGCGTGTGTGTAGTGTGTTTATATGAGTGTGTAGTGTGTTTGTGTATGTGTGTGTGTGTGTGTGTATGTGTGTGTGTGTGTGTGTGTAGTGTGTGTGTGTATGTATGTGTGTGTATGTGTGTGTTTGTGTGTGTGTGTATGTATGTGTATATATATGTATATTTGTGTGTGTGTATGTGTGTGTGTGCGTGTGTGCGTGTGTGTGTGTGTGTGTAATGTGCGTGTGTATGTGAGTGTGTTTTGGTGTGTGTGTAGTGTGCGTGTGTGTTTGTGTATGTGTACTCTGTGTGTGTGTGTGTATGTGTGTATGTGTGTATGTGTGTATGTGTGCGTGCGTGCGTGTGTGTGTGTATGTGTGTGTGTATGTGTGTGTAATGTGAGAGTGTATGTGTATTTGTGTGTGTGTGTATGTAGAAAGTGTGTATGTATGTGTATCGTTCTTTAATTTAACGTCTTTTCACTATAAGTGATATTAGTGATATAAGTGATATGTATGTGTATCTGTGTGTGCATGTGTGTGTGTGTGTGTGTGTATGTGTGTGTGTGTGTGTGTGTGTGTGTGTGTGTGTGTGTGTGTGTGTGTTTTGTGTGTGTGTGTGTGTTGATACAATGTGTGTCGTCGAGTGTTTTTTTTTTTATCGCGTATATATACGAACCGGGAAAAGGTGTATTGAGATAACAAAATCAGGGATAGGCATTTGGAATTAGCCACAGGCGAATCGGGAATAGGCATCTGAAATAATCGAATCGGGAATAGGTATATTGAAATAGGCGAATCGGAAATAGAAAAATAGGAATATCGGAAAACGGCGAATCGGGAATAGGCACATCAGAAATAGGCGAATCGGGAATAGGCATATCGGAAATAGGCGAATGGTGAATAAACATAGCGGAAGTAAACAAATCGGGAATGGGCAAATCGGGAATAGGTGAATCGGGAATAGGCGAATCGGGAATAGGCGAATCGGGATGACACCAGCCGGTAAGGAGGTCTCTGGGAAACGCTGCCTCCAACTCAATAGTGAGGTGACCATCTCCAGCACAATGAACCACAGGTGGCGGATGGTGAATGGCTTCCTAAGCCAGGCTTGCTTGGACAACTAATCAGTCTGGAATCGACTGGCGATGGGGTTTCTGTCAGGATGGAGTGGGGGTAGCACTTGGCAAGCACACGTCTAGAAATATCCTGTATGTCTTACGTCCAACACGCAAAGCCAGA
>JAPXFY010000017.1:43239056-43251556 GCA_030674185.1 Monoplex corrugatus
TGAATAAGGATTTGTATTTATGCTTTGTTGACTACACCAAGGCTTTCGATTGGTACGACATGAAGAATTGATCAACCAACTGGAGAGACTCAATGTTGATGGAAAAGATCTACGAATAATCAGGAATATGTACTGGGAACAAACAGCTGCAATGAGAATAGAAAACAATATAAACTCTTTCCAAAACATCAAAAGAGGAGTCAGACAGGGTTGTGTTTTGTCACCAGATCTGTTTTCACTATACAGCGAAAACATCATGAGAAACCGAGAAGAAGACCCTGGGTTAAAGGTTGGAGGGAAAATGATAAACAACATTCGGTACGCAGATGACACCGTGCTAATTGCAGAAAATGAAAGGGACCTACAAAACCTTGTGAATATACTGGAAATAGAAAGCAAAGGTAAGGGTTGGAACTAAACAGCAAGAAGACTGAAGTCATGGTGATCAGTAAAAAACATGAAATCCCCTCATGCAAAATAACAGCAAATGGCACAACCTTGACACAGGTTAATAAGTTCAAGTACCTAGGAACGGTCATTTCATCAGACGGCAGATGCACATCGGAAATAGCTGGCAGAATCGGCCAAGCCAAAACAGCATTCAAGAAGAGGACAAGCATTCTTACCAACAAATGTCTATCAATTAACATCAGAAAGAGAGTCCTTGAATGTTATATAGAACCAATACTGTTGTACGGATGCGAGGCGTGGACAGTCAGCAAGCAAAGCCAGAGCAAGATTGAGGCAGCCGAGATGTGGTTTCTAAGAAGAATGTTGAGAGTTCCATGGACAGCAAAGAAAACAAACGAAACTACTGTTATTATCGTTATCATTATTATCACTATTGTTATAATTATTATCAAATAGACATTCCCCAATTCACTGAACTCGAGACTTCAAACTTTGAGTCCACAACTGTATCAAACAAACCAGCAAACTGCTGTTAGACCTTATATGTAATGAATGAATGGGTGAGGGTTGTCTTGGTAGGTTAATGATCAGAACGAATGAATGTTTTTTGGAAACGTTAACCCTTTGACTCCCGCACCCTGTCCATTAGCATCCTGCATTGTCTACCATGCGCTAACGAGGCAAAAAAACAACAACAAAACAACAACCCTTCGATTCCTTCACCCTATCCACCAACTTCCTGCAGGAAGCTGGTGGACAGGGTGAGTGAGTCAAAGGATTAACGCTTACAAAAACATTCATTCGTTCTGCACCCTGTCCACCAGCATCCTGCATTGTCAACCATGCTAGCGAACAAATACGTAACCCTTTGATTCCTCAGGGTGTCAAAGGGCTCAGTTTTTGCAATTGGTGGATTAGGGTGCGGGAGTCAAAGGGTTAAGTGTTTGCAATTGGTGATTAGGGTGCGGGAGTCAAAGAGTTAAGTGTTTGCAATAGGTGGATTAGGGTGCGGTAGTCAAAGGGTTAAGTGTTTGCAATTGGTGGATTAGGGTGCGGGAGTCAAAGGGTTAAGTGTTTTGCAATTGGTGGAATAGGGTGCGGGAGTCAAAGGGTTAATGTGTTATGTCAATTAGCTTGGAGGCTTTCCACACCACAAAAATCCAGATTTCTAGTTTCCCTAGGCGTGCCATCATAGGAATGTGACGTCATGGCAGCGCGTGCCGAGCACGTGCAAGCTACCACGTGGCTGTACGTCCATTTTTCTGGGTGTCGTTTCAGGTACAGAAGGGGTTTATCTTGTCCGAGCTCTGTGAGCAAGGAATGGATTCTTAAAAGCTACCACTGTGCGGGCAGTGCGTTTAACCCTTTGATTCCCGCACACTGTCCACCAGCATCCCGCATTGCCAACCATGCTAGCAAGGCAACAACTTAACCCTTTGACTCACTCACCCTATCCATCAGTTTCCTGCAGGAAGCTGGTGGATAGGGCGAGGAAGTCAAAGGGTTTTTTTTTTTTTGCAGCTGGTGGATAGGGTGCAGGAATCAAAGGGTTAAGTAGGGAGCTGACGACCAGGCTTTTATGCCTCCACTAGTCGGTTTTTACTGTGCTCACAAAATGGACGTTCCCCATTTCATATCTCTCTCTTTCATTAATGTCATTGATGGGATGGCTTAGCTGCTAGAGCACTCAGAATCCTTTTTTGTTTATTGTTATTATGTGTTGTTATTTTCAACGTGGCGATGTGGTTATCGATTGACTTTGAGGCCATGGGTTCATATACCCATTCCACTCTGTTCTACTTCTGATACTGTTTACAAATTCCTTGATACTCACCGAAGGGACACAACTCTCGGTTCCTGGCTACTAAAAACAACAAAGGAAAAAGAATTCTTGGATCACAGGAGGTCGCTACACTTTTGTCGCTTTAGTAGTCTTCCCTGATCATGGTGTTGTTGTTTCAGCTCTCCATGCAGAAACATTTTTGCGATGCGGTTGTGTTCAGTGCGGACAATGTGTCCTGTCCAAGAAGCTGGCATTTGATTAGTAGAAGTTCGATACATGGCAAGTCACTCTTCTTCAGATCTTGAAAGTTGGACACTCCATCTAGCCACGTCATGCTGCACGTTTTACGCAGACTTCTCTGGTGGAACGGTGCCAGCTGTTGGAGTTACTGGAGTTATTGGAGTTATTTCAAGAGGGATTCACTGCGCTCGGACAGCTCCATATCTGCTCCATCCAAATCCGCCAACTACTATCTAACAGATTTCCTGAGCCTGCACAGAACCCTCTGCGCCGGCAAGGTCTTGAAACGGGGAAAGGGGGGAAGGGACCTATCAAAACACTAAGCTGACACCACCAGAATGATGGCAACATTACGATGGGCAGTGAACAGGCTAGTTTTCAATGTTGCAGGCTGGAACTGAAATCAAGATATCAAATGTTGAGTCCATTGTTCTACCAACTAGCCTGCGTGTTCCAGCCGTTGAATGTAGATAGTCTGGGTCTTGCAGGACGCTCAGATCTACAATGATCTTTATGGCGAACCTGATGCCATGGACTTGCTACAACCTTTTGGTCAACCTTGCAAAGGCAGAGCTGAGGTCCATATGTGTTTACTAACACAGAACCAACAACCTCTGAATAAAGATCACATAAGTCCTCTTATACTTTCATTGGTTTCTTTCACTTTTTTTTTAGCCGTGCTCCAGAGGGAGTTTTTTTTTTTTAAATGAATACGAGCATGCTAAATCATCCAAGGCCTGTGCGTCCATTCAGTCCATAAGTCTAGCTACCTGTCCATTACACACGGGCATCCAATCTCACAAATGCAAACACAGGAAAGTTAGTGCCCATAGATCCCTGATTTACTGTGTCAGCCACCAAAATTGTCTCCGGGGGCTACTTTAAAGGGGCATCTGGATTGAATAACGACTCCCAGAAACGTGAGTGGACATGGGGAAGTAATGCATGCTGGATCATAAAAGAGTACAAGGTCAGCATAAAGTGCTCGGTTTTTCTCCTTTAGTTATTTTCAGGCTTGTTGTAACATTCAAAATGTTTCACCACGACAAATCATCCCTGGACAAACTTGAGGGTTCAAGTATTATCCACGAGCTGATTTATCAAAGTCCTGACAACCACCACTGGAATGTCACTGTTTCTTGCCAAAATTTCACGTTTACTCTCTCAGTAAGCTTCTCCTGGTGTAGTATGGAACGCTTCAGCACTCAAACCGACATCATGGAATATCCGTAAAGAGTTTAAAAAAACAACTGAAATTGAAACTAAATTCTTTACGGATATTCCCTGATATTAGTTGTGTGCTGGAATGATCCATACTATGACAGAAGAAACTTACCGAGAGAGTAAACGTGACATTTTGCCAAGAAACAGTGGCATCCAGTAAATACTGTCATGGGACAATCCACAACCATCACTTCGTATCAAAACTGATGATAGAGATTTATGTATTTTGTGTTTAGCTATCTGTTTTGTGCGTTATAATTGTCGTTGTTATTTGTTTTTCTGTTCAGTCATTTCTGTCAGGTGGGAGAACATTTTTAAGTGGGATCGTTTTAGGGCGCAGCGATAGGCCAGGTCATAGATATAGATATAGACATAGATATAGATGTAGATATAGATATAGATATATATATATAGACATAGATATAGACATAGATATAGATATAGATGTAGATATAGATATAGATATAGATATAGATATAGACATAGATATAGATATAGACATAGATATAGATATAGATATAGACATAGATATAGATATAGATATAGACATAGATATAGATATAGATATAGACATAGATATAGATATAGATATAGACATAGATATAGATATAGATATAGACATAGATATAGATATAGATATAGACATAGATATAGATATAGATATAGATATAGACATAGATATAGATATAGATATAGATATAGATATAGATATAGATATAGATATAGACATAGATATAGATATAGATATAGACATAGATATAGATATAGATGTAGATATAGATGTAGATATAGATGTAGATATAGATATAGATATAGATATAGATATCGATATAGATATAGATAGATATAGATAAAGATGTAGATGTAGATGTAGATGTAGATATAGATGTAGATATAGATATAGATATAGATATAGATGTAGATATAGATATAGATATAGATATAGATGTAGATATAGATATAGATATAGATGTAGATATAGATATAGATATAGATGTAGATATAGATATAGATATAGATGTAGATATAGATATAGATGTAGATATAGATATAGATGTAGATATAGATATAGATGTAGATATAGATATAGATGTAGATATAGATATAGATATAGATATAGATATAGATATAGATGTAGATATAGATATAGATGTAGATATAGATATAGATATGGAGATAGATATAGATATAGACATAGATATAGATATAGACATAGATATAGATATAGATATAGACATAGATATAGACATAGATATAGACATAGATATAGACCTAGACATAGATATAGATATAGACATAGATATAGACATAGATATAGATATAGACATAGATATAGATATAGATAAAAACTATAGATATAGACATAGATATAGACATAGATATAGACTAGAATAGATATAGATATAGACATAGATATAGATATAGACATAGATGTAGATATAGACATAGATATAGATATAGACATAGATATAGATATAGACATAGATATAGATATAGGCATAGATGTAGATATAGACAGATATACACATAGATATAGACATAGATATACACATAGATATAGATAGTAGACATAGATATAGATATAGACATAGATATAGTATAGATATAGATATATATATAGACATAGATATAGACATAGATAATATACACATAGATATACACATAGATATAAATATAGACATAGAATAGATATAGACATAGATATAAACATAGATATAGATATAGATATAGACATAGATATAGACATAGATATAGATATAGACATAGATATAGACATAGATATAGATATAGATTAGATATAGACATATGATATAGATATAGATATACACATAGATATAGACATAGAATAATATAGACATAGATATAGATATAGACATAGATATAGACATAGATATAGACATAGATATAGATATAGACATAGATATAGATATAGACATAGACATAGATATAGACATAGATATACACATAGATATAGACAGATATAGATATAGAATTAGATGTAGACTTAGATATAGATTAGATATAGACATTGATATAGATATAGAATAGAATAGATATAGACATAGATATAGACTATAGACATAGATTAGATATAGACATTGATATAGATATAGACATAGATATAGACATAGATATATGATATAGACTAGATATAGACATAGACATAGATGATAGATAAGATTTAGATATGACATAGATATAGATATAGACGTAGATTATAGACATAGACATTGATATAGATACAGATATAGATAGATATAGATATAGATATTGACATTGATATAGATACAGATACAGACATAGATATAGATATAGACATTGATATAGATACAGATATAGACGTAGATGGTAGATATTTATATTGATATTGATATAGTTAGCGATTGTCTTCTTTTTTTTTGGGGTGGGTGGGTGGGTGGGTGGGAGGAGTCCCAACTTCTGGGGCGTCTTAGTGGCGTTGATCCCACACCGTTCATTTCGGCTTGACAATACACCACCAACCCCAAGGTTATTCAGTTGAAGCCCTGTGTCAAAAAGCCCATGAGAGTCAGAGATGTCAAGCCACCATGGGGGGCCACCCACCAGAAGAGACCTGCGCTACTCCTGGGCCACTTCGGTGGAGTACAACATGCCTGTGCTGCTCCCGCTTACTAAGGGCACTGCCTACTAAGCCCCCCTATTAATGGCAATATTAGGATCTTATAGCTGTTGTCTTTTTGGCAGAGGCAGCAAGCAATACAGGTATGTTGAGGATGATGTGAATGATGATGATGTGGATGGATGGAAGAAAATGAAGATGATGAGATAATGATGTGATGTGACGATGATAAATGATGAGTGATGATGTAGATAATGATGGTGATGATAATGATGATGATGATGGTAATGATGATGACGATGACGACGACGACGACTAACTGACTGACTCTCCCAACAATCAAACGGATGAGTAGGCATACTGGTCCTCATCGCCCTGGTGTGTGGCTTTTATATGGGACACATAGCCAATTTTGGAGATACAATCATGTCCTTGCTCGGCGGCAGCTGCATGCGAAGGAATCCTGCGGACTTAGGTTCTGCTTCCGCTGGTCCATCTACTATCGAATGGCACTTGTCCTTCGCTGTTCAGATATGGTTGTGCCTGTTTACACGGCTGTCGCTAGCTTACTCTGTTAAAACAAAGCCTTCCCAGACTGTGGGGTTGATGCCACGGCTGATCAGGTTGGCCTTCAAAGTATTCTGGTATCTCTTTAGTGGTCTTCCCTGCAGCCATGACAATGCTTCAGGTCTCCGTACATAAAAGTTTTTGGACGTGGCTGTCGTCCATACAGACAGTGTGTACTGTTCAATGAATACGGCGGGCCCCAGTAGCTCAGTTGGTTTAAGCGTCGGATTCACATGCTAATGGTTGTGGGTTCGAATCCCAGGGTGTGCTTTATTAAAACTGGCCATTTTACAGTTCCATCTTTACATCGTTGTTGTTCTGGTGGTGTCAGTGTAGGATTGAATAAGCCCCCCTTCCCCACTTCCCTGGGATGGTTATCCGCGTCGGCCATATCACCTGAGGTGGGTGTCGACGTAAAAACTGAACCAAACAAACCAAACGAACCAGACCAATGAATATGACATCGGTGATTGAGTGCCTTGTTGTTCAGGCTGGTCTGTCTACTTGACCAACACAGAGAATGTTTATAAAAAGTACGGAGGAGGTGTGAGTATTCTCTCGCCTATCGACGCCTATTAACGCCTGTCAACACCCTATCGGTATATTTCGTTGAAAACAGCATCATCGTCATGTGCCCTGCCGCATGGCGTTGGCGATCATGGCCCTCCACACGAATCTATCCCCTGTCGCTGCAAGCGCATCTCCCACCCTCTCAGTCCTCGGCAACCCTGCAAGTCCGTCCAATATTTTCTCCCTGAAGTCAAAAGCTTAACGTTTCAACATATTGCTTCGGAAGATTATAAATGAATGAAAATTAAAAGGTCATGAGGCACATCCATATCTGAACAGCGAAGGACAAGTGCCATTCGAGTAGGTCGTGGTAGGAAGGCCAAATTGAAACAAGGAATTTCAAATAAATGCATTTCTAACTTAATCATGACCTTTTGATTTTCATTCATTTATAATCTTCCAAAGCAATATGTTGAAACGTTAAGCTTTTGACTTCAGGGAGATCATCTAAAGTTACAGCGAAATGCGATACATTTCTTTGCGCCCCCAACAAAATGTTGAAGGGCATTTCATCATTTCGGTAGACAGTCCTATTTCGATCAAATGTGCACTAATGAAAATATCTTTTTTAATTCGTTCTATATGAACAGGTTTGTGATATTACTAAAAAGGAAGGAATGCACATAAAATATAAAGTGGTATGTATTCATTTTTGTACGGCTATGCGTGCTGGCTGACCACCAGTGCCAGTGATGAGATACATGTAACAGACCCGGTTGCAGTGCTAAGTGCTCCTGGGGAGGAGTTGTTAGTCGGGATGTGTACGATGGAAAACACTTGCTTCCATACCGATAGGGCTGAGTAGACCTATAGGGCTGAGTAGACCTATAGGGCTGAGTATACCAATAGGGTTGAGTATATCGGTAGGGCTGAGTGTACCGATAGGGCTGATTATACAGATAGGGCTGATTATACCGATCGGACTGAGTATACCGATAGAGCTGATTATACCCATAGGACTGAGTATACCGATAGAGCTGATTTTCCCAATAGGGCTGACTGTACCAATAGGTCTGAGTATACCGATACGGCTGAGTATACCGATAGGGCTGAATATACCGATAAGGCTAACTATACCGACAGGGCTGAGTACACCGATAGGGCTGAGTGCACCGATAGGGCTGAATGCACTGATAGGGCTGGGTATACCAATAGGGCTGAATGTACCGATAGGGCTGTCTATACCGATAGGGCTGAGTACACCGATAGGGCTGAGTGCACTGATAGGGCTGAGTGCACCGATAGGGCTGTCTATACCGACAGGGCTGAGTACACCGATAGGGCTGAGTGCACTGATAGGGCTGAATGTACCGATAGGGCTGTCTATATCGACAGGGCGAGTACACCGATAGGGCTGAGTGCACCGATAGGGCTGAGTGCACCGATAGGGCTGGGTATACCGATAGGGCTGAATGTACCGATAGGGCTGTGTATACCGATAGGGCTGAGTACACCGATAGGGCTGGGTATACCGATAGGGCTGAATGTACCGATAGGGCTGTCTATACCGATAGGGCTGAGTGCACCGATAGGGCTGAGTGCACCGATAGGGCTGGGTATACCGATAGGGCTGAATGTACCGATAGGGCTGTCTATACCGATAGGGCTGAGTACACCGATAGGGCTGGGTATACCGATAGGGCTGAATGTGCCGATATGGCTGAGTGTACCGATAGGGCTGAATATACCGATAAGGCGTTAACAGACGCCCGTAGTTCCACAGGTGCAGCTCTAACTGCCACACGACCTCACCTAGAGAGTGCAAGGAGTGTTGGTACAAATGACGGCACACCTACATCTCACGTCTGTCTTAATTACCTTCCCTTTCCTGATGAGTTACACTAGAACACCACCACAGCTGTGTAGGAAAAGTCATAGAAACCTGTGATACTCCTCTGCACTGTGAGGGTGAAGCACCGTTTGGGAGTGTTCGTGATTGATTCGATTTGCCCCTAACCATCCTTCTGCCCATCCCCATACCTTTCTCTCTTTCCCTCTCTTTCCTATTTCTTCATCTGTTTTTCTTTCTCTTTCTCCTTCTTCCTCTTGTTGTCTTCCTCATTCTTTGTCTCCTTCTTCTACTTGTCCTCCTATTTCTTCTTATCCTCCTTCTTTTTGTACATTACTTCCTTCTTGGTTTTCCCCCTTTCCTGTTTCAGTCCGTTTTCTTCTCCTTCTTCCCCCCCCCCATCTATAATAATAATAATTACAATATTTATATAGCGCAAAATCTTGATAAAATCAAATCTAAGCGCTGAAGCAGACACACACGCAAGCACGCACGCACGCACGCACGCACACACACGCACGCACACACACACACACACATACACACACACACACACGCATGGCTATAAATGGGGAGAAAGAATAAAAGCAATAAAAGCAAGAATAAAAGCAATGGAAAATTATAGAGAGCATAGCATATACAATTATATATTATAACCATGTGATTCCCTCCGAGCGGAGACAGGCTGCAGAGGGGGGTTAGGATTTTATGCGGAGGAGAAAAGGTGAGTTTTGAGAGCGGACTTGAAGGAGACAAAAGTAGGTTGCTGACGGACTGAGAGAGGAAGTTTGTTCCAGGAGAGTGGACCAGAAACAGAGAAGGCTCGTGGACCATAGGTATTGAGCTTAGTGCGTGGAAAGCGAAAAGTCAGAGGATCGGAGGCAGAGCGGAGGGTACGTGAGGGAAGATAGATCTCAAGTAGGCTTGACAGGTAATCGGGGGCTGCGTTATTGAGGCTTTTGTAGCACATGGTGTCTAGTTTGTACTGTATGCGCTTTGATACAGGGAGCCAGTGAAGTTGTGCCAGGAGAGGAGATATGTGGTCAGCTTTTTTCTTTTTGAGTACAAGGCGTACAGCATTGTTTTGAATGCGCTGTAGGATGTGAATGGTGGAGGCAGGAAGACCAGACAGGAGTGAATTGCAATAGTCAATGCGAGACATTATGAAGGAGAGAACGAGTTTTGCAGTTGTTTCGACAGAGAGATACTTCCTGATCAGCCTTATACGATGGAGATGATAGTAGCAAGATCTGGCAGTTTGAGAAACAAAGTTGTTCATGGAGAGGGTAGAGTCAATGCAGACACCAAGGTTTTTAGCTGAATCAGAAATTGGGACTGATGTGTTACATAATGGGAGAGAAAGAGGAGGCAGCTGAGAAAGTTTCTGACGGGTGCCAATGAGGATAGCTTCTGTTTTGTCGTCATTAAGCTGAAGTCTATTGTGTGTCATCCAGTTCTTAATGTCCGAGTAACACTCAGTGGTGCGAGTCAACAGGCGCTGTATATTATCAGGTGAGTCACTGTCTTGAAGTTGGGTGTCATCAGCATAGAAGTGGTGTTTTATAGAATGGGAGTTGATGATGGTGGACAGGGGGGAGGTGTAAAGAGTGAAAAGAACAGGGCCAAGGACAGATCCTTGTGGAACACCACAGGTCAGGTATGCAGGTTGAGAGTAAGTGCCATTGATGAGAACGGTTTGTTTTCTGTTGGATAGGTATGAAATGAACCAAGACAGAGCAATGTCAGAGATGCCAAAAGTATGATGAAGTCTAGAAAGGAGAATACCATGATCAATGGTATCAAAGGCTGCAGACAGATCAAGGAGTGTGAGGAGAGAGACTTTGCCAGTATCAGTTGCAAGGAGGAGATTGTTGAGAATGTGTAGTAGGGCAGTTTCAGTGCTATGGCACTGGCGGTAGGCTGACTGGAAAGGATTGAGAAGATTGTTGGCAGACAGGTGAGAGTTCAGCTGGTTGAGGACGACTTTTTCAAGGAGTTTTGACAAGAAAGAGAGATTAGAGATAGGCCGGTAATTTTTCAGTTCATTTGGATCTAAATTGTGTTTCTTGAGGAGAGGGTGAACAATAGCAGACTTGAAAGAATCAGGGACAGTTCCAGTTTGAAGAGAAGTGTTGATGATGTCAGTGATGAATGGGAGGAGAGTAGGGAGACAGTCGGCGTAGAGAGAACCTGGAAGAGGATCTAGTTCGCAGGTTTTGAACGACATGGATCTGATTGTGTTGAGAATTTCTTCTTGTGAGACTGGGGTAAAAGTAGTAAGAGGTGTGCCAGAGAAGGAAGGGTCAGGTGGGCATGGTTGACAGGGTGTCCTGTCAAGCCTGTCACGAAGAGTTTGTATTTTGGTGGTGAAATAGTTGGAGAATACAGATGGGAGTTCTTCATTTGTATGTTTTGTTGGGAGAGGTAAATCTTTTCGTGTGCCAAGGAGATGATTCATGGTTGTAAAGAGTTCTTTTGAAGAAGAGGCATTCAGGATTTTGGTTTGGAAATAGCTTGTTTTTGCTGATGCAATGAGGGTGGATACTTTTGTTTTAGAGGCTTGGAAAATTTGCCTGTGTACAGTGAGTTTGGATTTGCGCCAGCGGCGCTCTGCTCTGCGGCGGGCACGTTTTGCACAGGCGATCTCATGAGTGAGCCAGGGGGTAGGGGGGCGGTCAGGTAAAAGACGGGTTGTGGCTGGAGCATGAGTGTCCAGAAGATGGTGGAGAGTAGTATAGAATTCATCGGCAAGGTTATGTGACTTTTCAGAAAGGAGACGGGAGGCATCAGATGAAAATGTGGAGAGGTCGATAGATTTGAGATTGCGTCGAGTCACTGTGCGCATGGTACGGGAAGGAGGAGAAATGTCGAGAGAACAGAGAATTGCAGAGTGGTCAGATGGAAGGGCTGAAGTTAGACGGGTAGAAAGAACTAAGCAGTTGTCAGTAGCGGAATTTTGGTGATCACGAGAAATGATCCAGTCAAGAATGTGACCTTTTTGATGGGTTGGTTCAGAAATGTGTTGAGTCATATTGTGATTGGACAGAGAGTTGATGATATGTCTTGTGTCATAACGGTGAGTGTTGTCATAGTGGACATTGATGTCACCTAGAATGATGAGATTTTCAGGTAAGAGACAGTAGTAATCAAGAAGTTGATCAAAGTCAGAGAGAAACATGGATGTGGTGAGCATCTTCTTCTCCTTCTCCTCTTCTTCCATCTTCTGTATCTTGTTTCTTTCCTTTGTCACATTCTTCTACTGCGTCTTCTTCTCCTTTTTGTGCCTTCTTGTCCTTCTCCTTTTCTCCTTCTTCTCC
>JAPXFY010000017.1:43279056-43304056 GCA_030674185.1 Monoplex corrugatus
TGTTTGCTTTCTACACAACATAAACACACAGAAAGCAACACGCATTTATGTACAATGTAAGTGAAAAAATGTTTGGAGGGAACATGTTTTTGTCACCAAGCAGATTTCCTCCATGTGATCTGGTCTTGATAATACAGTTTGTGTGTGTGTGTGTGTGTGTGGGTGTGTGTGTGTGTTGTGTGTGTGTGTGTGTGTGTGTGAGTGGTGTTGTGAGTTGTGTGATGTGTGTGTGTGTGGTGTGTCGTTCGCGCGCTCGTGTGTGTCTTGGTAATATTGTGTGTGCTTTGTGTGGTGTGTGGTGAGGTTCATGTGTGTGGTGTTTGGTTGTGTTGTTGTTGTGTGGTGAGTTTGTGTATGTGTGTGTGTGCAGTGTGTACATGGTTTTTTGTTGGTGTACGTGGGATGTGTGTGTGGTGTGTGTATGTGTGTGTGTGTATGTGTGTATGTGTTTTGTGGTGATGTTTGTGTGTTGTATGTTGTGGTGTGTTTGTTTGTGTGTGTGTGTGTGTATGTGTGTATTATGTGTGTGGTACATGTGTGTGTGTGTTGTGTGTTGTGTGTGTCATGTGTGTACATGTGTGTGTGTATGTGTGTGTGTGTGTGTGTGTGTGTGTGTTGTGTGTGTGTGTGTGTGTGTGTGTGTGTGTGTGTGTGTAGTAATGTTGGAAAAAAAACCATGTGTCTCCAGAATGGTCTTCTATTTTACATGAAGACCTACGCCAAGTGCTGAAGATCAGTATGACTATTGATGCGTTGGATTTACAGGAGATTCCAATGTTATCGTCGTCGTCGTCGATCATCATCATTTATCGTCGTCGTCGACATCGTCGTCGTCATCATCATCATCATCGACGTTTTCGTCGTCGTCATCGTCATCACTATAATCACCATCACCATCATCATACGTCATCATCATAATATCGTTATCATCATAGTCTTATCATTATAGTCATCATCATAGTCATCACTACCACCACCACCACCACCAAAACCATAATCATTATCATCACCATCACCATCACCATCACCATCACCACCATCATGATCATCACCATCATCACAACCCTCCTTGTATATTTCGTGCGTTTCCCTGACTACCTGTTTAATACCTTACACGTAACAACAGTTGTGTATGCCTAGCTACAAACAGACATGTTATGTGTCCTGTTAGGATACAGCAATCTGTAGGCCTAGCTACAAACAGACATGTTATGTGTCCTGTTAGGATACAGCAATCTGTAGGCCTAGCTACAAACAGACATGTTATGTGTCCTGTTGGGATACAGCAATCCTTATCAGCATCGTGTGCCCTGCAGCATGGCGTTAGCGATCATGGCCCTCCATATGTATCTATCCCTTTTCGCCGCAATCACATCTTCCACCCTCTCTGTCCTCAGCCATCCTGCAAGTCCGTCCAATATTTTCTCCCTGGGTCTACCTGGTGTTCTCTTTCCCTCCGGCTTTCCTGTTGTGACCAGGTGCTCCGATTCCCCTTTCCTCATGAAATGGCGTATAAATATTGCCTGTCTTTTCCTAATCTTTCTTATGAATGACCTTCTTGTGTCTGCCTCCATCAAGACTGTCTCGTTTGTTTTCTTTGCTGTCCATGGAACTCTCAACATTTTTCATAGAAACCACATCTCGGCTGCCTCAATCTTGTTCTGGCTTTGCGTGTTGACTGTCCACGCCTCACAACCGTATAAGAGTATTGGTTCTATATAACATTCAAGAACTCTCTTCCTGATGTTAATTGATACGCATTTGTTGGTAAGAATGCTTTTCATCTTCTTGAATGCTGCTTTGGTTTGCCCGATTCTGCTGGCTATTTCTGATGTGCATCTGCCGTCAGTTGAAATGATCGTTCCCAGATATTTAAACTTATCAACCTGTCTCAAGATTGTGCAGGATACAACAATGATGATGTGAAATATCAACTGGTTGGCGTGCTGAGTACCTATCTCACCTGTCTCACCTGTCGGCGTGATCGGGTTCAGCGTTGGTCACTGCACTCTTTGACACCATTACCTCCCTCCAGGCCGCTCCATCTTGACTTTTGTGGACAATTTCTTGGATATTCAGGCCACTGATGTTGGTTATGTTCTCGATGTATGAGATTGTAGGTCTGCCTTTCTTCCTTTTTGCCACTGTTTTTCCTTGATAAAAAGGATTGCCATGAGGTCTGTGTTCGAGCTGCGTGACACATGGCCAATATATTTTAGTCATCTCTTGTTGATATTTGCTAGAAGTTTTCTGGTGGTATGGAGTTCTTCTAGGACACTTTCATTAGTTCTTCTGTCTGTCCATTTGATACGTAGTAGTCTCCGATGCAATCAGCTTTTCTGAGAGTCCAGACTTCGCAGCCATAAATCATGACTGGCCTGATGGAACAATTTAAAAGTCTTAACTTTCAGGCTATTTGGTATACCTCTGTCTTTCCAGATGTTGTTGAGTTGGACCATTTTCTGATTTGCCATTCCAGTTCTTATTTTGATGTCTTTCGAGCGGGTTCCATCCTCCGCTGAATAGTGGTAGTGAGCTTTAAAGTACAGCATAGAGATAGACAGACAGCGTAAAGTACAACATGGAGATAGACAGACAGCGTAAAGTACAACATAGAGATAGACAGACAGCGTAAAGTACAGCATAGAGATAGACAGACAGCATAAAGTACAGCATAGAGATAGACAGACAGCGTAAAGTACAGCATAGAGATAGACAGACAGCATAAAGTACAGCATAGAGATAGACAGACAGCGTAAAGTACAACATAGAGATAGACAGACAGCGTAAAGTACAACATGGGAGATAGACAGACAGCATAAAGTACAACATGGGAGATAGACAGACAGCGTAAAGTACAACATGGGAGATAGACAGACAGCATAAAGTACAACATAGGAGATAGACAGACAGCATAAAGTACAACATGGGAGATAGACAGACAGCGTAAAGTACAACATGGAGATAGACAGACAGCGTAAAGTACAACATGGAGATAGACAGACAGCATAAAGTACAACATGGAAATAGACAGACAGCATGAGGTACAACATGGAGATAGACAGACAGCATAAAGTACAACATGGAGATAGACAGACAGCATAAAGTACAACATGGAAATAGACAGACAGCATAAAGTACAACATAGAGATAGACAGACAGCGTAAAGTACAACATGGGAGATAGACACACAGCATAAAGTACAGCATAGAGATAGACAGACAGCGTAAAGTACAACATGGAGATAGACAGACAGCGTAAAGTACAGCATAGAGATAGACAGACAGCGTAAAGTACAGCATAGAGATAGACAGACAGCATAAAGTACAGCATAGAGATAGACAGACAGCATAAAGTACAACATGGGAGATAGACAGACAGCGTAAAGTACAACATGGAGATAGACAGACAGCGTAAAGTACAGCATAGAGATAGACAGACAGCGTAAAGTACAACATGGAGATAGACAGACAGCGTAAAGTACAACATAGAGATAGACAGACAGCGTAAAGTACAACATGGAGATAGACAGACAGCGTAAAGTACAACATGGAGATAGACAGACAGCATAAAGTACAACATGAGATCAGACAGACAGCATAAAGTACAACATAGAGATAGAGAGACAGCGTAAAGTACAACATGGAGATAGACAGACAGCATAAAGTACAACATAGAGATAGACAGACAGCTAAAGTACAACATAGAGATAGACAGACAGCATAAAGTACAACATGGGAGATAGACAGACAGCGTAAAGTACAGCATAGAGATAGACAGACAGGTAAAGTACAGCATAGAGATAGACAGACAGCATAAAGTACAGCATGGAGATAGACAGACAGCATAAAGTACAACATAAGATAGACAGACAGCATAAAGTACAACATGGGAGATAGACAGACAGCGTAAAGTACAGCATGGAGATAGACAGACAGCGTAAAGTACAGCATGGAGATAGACAGACAGCGTAAAGTACAGCATAGAGATAGACAGACAGCGTAAAGTACAGCATGGAGATAGACAGACAGCATAAAGTACAGCATGGAGATAGACAGACAGCGTAAAGTACAGCATAGAGATAGACAGACAGCGTAAAGTACAGCATAGAGATAGACAGACAGCATAAAGTACAGCATGGAGATAGACAGACAGCATAAAGTACAGCATGGAGATAGACAGACAGCATAAAGTACAGCATGGAGATAGACAGACAGCATAAAGTACACATGGAGATAGACAGACAGCATAAAGTACAACATGAGATAGACAGACAGCATAAAGTACAACATGGAGATAGACAGACAGCTAAAGTACAACATGGAGATAGACAGACAGCGTAAAGTACAAATGGAGATAGACAGACAGCTAAAGTACAGCATGGAGATAGACAGACAGCATAAAGTACAGCATGGAGATAGACAGACAGCGTAAAGTACAGCATGGAGATAGACAGACAGCGTAAAGTACAGCATGAGATAGACAGACAGCGTAAATACAGCATAGAGATAGACAGACAGCGTAAAGTACAGCATGAGATAGACAGACAGCGTAAAGTACAGATAGAGATAGACAGACAGCATAAAGTACACATGGAGATAGACAGACAGCATAAAGTACAGCAGAGATAGACAGACAGCGTAAAGTACAGCACAGAGATAGACAGACAGCGTAAAGTACAGCATAGGATAGACAGACAGCGTAAAGTACACATAGAGATAGACAGACAGCGTAAAGTACAGCATAGAGATAGACAGACAGCATAAAGTACAACATGGAGATAGACAGACAGCTAAAGTACAGCATGAGATAGACAGACAGCGTAAAGTACAACATAGAGATAGACAGACAGCGTAAAGTAAGCAATGAGATAGACAGACAGCGTAAAGTACACATAGAGATAGACAGACAGCGTAAAGTACAACATGGAGATAGACAGACAGCGTAAAGTACAGCATGGAGATAGACAGACAGCATAAAGTACAGCATGGAGATAGACAGACAGCGTAAAGTACAGCATGGAGATAGACAGACAGCGTAAAGTACAGCATGGAGATAGACAGACAGCGTAAAGTTACAGCATGGATAGACAGACAGCGTAAAGTACAGCATAGAGATAGACAGACAGCGTAAAGTACAATAGAGATAGACAGACAGCATAAAGTACAACATGGAGATAGACAGACAGCTAAAGTACAGCACAGAGATAGACAGACAGCGTAAAGTACAGCATAGAGATAGACAGACAGCGTAAAAGTACAGCATGAGATAGACAGACAGCGTAAAGTACAACATAGAGATAGACAGACAGCGTAAAGTACAGCATAGAGATAGACAGACAGCATAAAGTACAACATGGAGATAGACAGACAGCGTAAAGTACAGCATAGGAGATAGACAGACAGCGTAAAGTACAACATAGAGATAGACAGACAGCGTAAAGTAAAGCACAGAGATAGACAGACAGCGTAAAGTACACATAGAGATAGACAGACAGCGTAAAGTACAGCATAGAGATAGACAGACAGCATAAAGTACAGCATAGAGATAGACAGACAGCGTAAAGTACAACATAGAGATAGACAGACAGTGTAAAGTACAGCATAGAGACAGACAGACAGCATAAAGTACAGCATAGAGATAGACAGACAGTGTAAAGTACAGCATAGAGATAGACAGACAGCGTAAAGTACAACATAGAGATAGACAGACAGCATAAAGTACAGCATAGAGATAGACAGACAGTGTAAAGTACAGCATAGAGATAGACAGACAGCGTAAAGTACAACATGGAGACAGACAGACAGCATAAAGTACAGCATAGAGACAGACAGACAGCATAAAGTACAACATAGAGATAGACAGACAGCGTAAAGTACAACATAGAGATAGACAGACAGCATAAAGTACAACATAGAGACAGACAGACAGCATAAAGTACAACATAGAGATAGACAGACAGCGTAAAGTACAGCATAGAGACAGACAGACAGCATAAAGTACAACATAGAGATAGACAGACAGCATAAAGTACAACATAGAGATAGACAGACAGCATAAAGTACAACATAGAGATAGACAGACAGCATAAAGTACAACATAGAGACAGACAGACAGCATAAAGTACAACATAGAGATAGACAGACAGCATAAAGTACAACATAGAGATAGACAGACAGTGTAAAGTACAGCATAGAGATAGACAGACAGCATAAAGTACAACATAGAGACAGACAGACAGCATAAAGTACAACATAGAGACAGACAGACAGCATAAAGTACAGCATAGAGACAGACAGACAGCATAAAGTACAACATAGAGATAGACAGACAGCATAAAGTACAACATGGGAGATAGACAGACAGCGTAAAGTACAACATGGGAGATAGAGAGACAGCGTAAAGTACAACATGGGAGATAGACAGACAGCGTAAAGTACAACATAGAGATAGACAGACAGCGTAAAGTACAACATGGGAGATAGACAGACAGCATAAAGTACAACATGGGAGATAGACAGACAGCGTAAAGTACAACATAGAGATAGACAGACAGCGTAAAGTACAACATGGGAGATAGACAGACAGCATAAAGTACAACATGGAGATAGACAGACAGCGTAAAGTACAACATAGAGATAGACAGACAGCGTAAAGTACAACATGGGAGATAGACAGACAGCGTAAAGTACAACATAGAGATAGACAGACAGCGTAAAGTACAACATGGGAGATAGACAGACAGCATAAAGTACAACATAGAGATAGACAGACAGCATAAAGTACAGCATAGAGATAGACAGACAGCATAAAGTACAACATGGGAGATAGACAGACACACAGACACACAGACACACAGACACACAGACACAAAGAGCTGACAAAGAGGATCTATTTTTGCTTCCCCTGATTTCTTCCCCTTCCTCCAGATGCCAACACAGACGAGGCAGGTGGGTGTGGGTTGGTTACGTATCTTTACTTTGTTCAACGGCTTTTCCTTTGACAGGGGGCCAGAAGATCAAACACACCAATAAAACATCCTCTTAATATTTTGTCTCTCATCCCTTTTATATCCTCAGCTCACATCTAACTCTGCCCTCCCCCCACCTCCCTCATCTCACCCCCCCCTTCCCTATGACCCCTCCAGGCTGCTGATACTGGGCAGCGAAAAAGAGTACTCACGCCAGATCCTTCCCTGGTATTTTTCATGTATGTTATGCAATTTCCATGGGTCTCTTTGCTATTCTTCTAGTTCCATAACCAATGTGTCGTTCGGGAGAGTTGGGGGGGGGGGGGGGAGGTAGACTCCTTTGATGTACCGGTGACTAGGATCCTCCATCTCTGTTTCAGGGGTGCTAACTGTAAGCAATTCAAGCATGCTGAAGTTTTTCAGTCTTTGGTGTTTCCAGTCGATCTGGAAGATAGGAGCTCTACCCCAAAACCAGCCAGGCATCTCACCCTGGAGTTCATCATTTAAAAAGAATAGCCAGGGACAGATCTCGATTGGTGGCATTTCTAACGCTTTACTCAGCTACCTCACTCCACCCTACCATCGTCCATTTCTCCACCACCCACACGTCTGCTCCTAGTTTAGGTCTGACCTGCGTTGTGTGCAAGAGCTGCATACAGGCTACGCAGGTCGCCACTCTAATGCTACGCAGGTTGCGAATTTAATGCGCCACACAGGTCGTGAATCTGCTACTCCGCTGACAGCCAACATAATGCCACGCAAGTTGTCGAAGTAATGACGAGCAGATCATGAATTGAGGCCACACTGGTCGTCTGTCTGATGCCTCAGATATTGTCAGTCTGATGCCTCACAGGCTGTCAGTGCAGTCTGATGCCTCACATATCATCAGTCTGATGCCTCACAGATTGTCAGTCTGATACCTCACATATCGTCAGTCTGATGCCTCACAGATAACCAGTCTGATACCTCACGTATCTTCAGTCTGATGCCTCACAGATCGTTAGTCTGATGCCTCACATATCATCAGTCTGATGCCTCACATATCATCAGTCTGATGCCTCACAGATAACCAGTCTGATACCTCACGTATCTTCAGTCTGATGCCTCACAGATCGTTAGTCTGATGCCTCACATATCATCAGTCTGATGCCTCACATATCGTCAGTCTGATGCCCCACAGATAACCAGTCTGATACCTCACGTATCTTCAGTCTGATGCCTCACAGATCGTTAGTCTGATGCCTCACAGATCGTTAGTCTGATGCCTCACAGATCACCAGCGTGATGATGACTCACAAATCTTCAGTCTGATGCCACACAGGTCACCAGTCTGATGCCACACAGGTCGCCAGTCTGATGCCGCGTAGGTCGCCAGTCTGATACCACGCAGATCACCAGTCTGATACCACGCAGATCACCAGTCTGATACCACGCAGATCACCAGTCTGATGCCTCACAGGTCGCCAGTCTGATGCCACGCAGGTCGCCAGTCTGATGCCACACAGGTCACCAGTCTGATACCACGCAGATCACCAGTCTGATGCCTCACAGGTCGCCAGTCTGATGCCACGCAGGTCGCCAGTCTGATGCCACACAGGTCACCAGTCTGATACCACGCAGATCACCAGTCTGATGCCACACAGGTCGCCAGTATGATGCCACGCAGATCATCAGTCTGATGCCACGCAGATCATCAGTCTGATGCTTCACAGGTCGCCAGTCTGATGCCACGCAGGTCGCCAGTCTGATGCCACACAGGTCACCAGTCTGATGCCGCGTAGGTCGCCAGTCTGATACCACGCAGATCACCAGTCTGATACCACGCAGATCACCAGTCTGATACCACGCAGATCACCAGTCTGATGCCTCACAGGTCGCCAGTCTGATGCCACGCAGGTCGCCAGTCTGATGCCACACAGGTCACCAGTCTGATGCCGCGTAGGTCGCCAGTCTGATACCACGCAGATCACCAGTCTGATACCACGCAGATCACCAGTCTGATACCACGCAGATCACCAGTCTGATGCCTCACAGGTCGCCAGTCTGATGCCACGCAGGTCGCCAGTCTGATGCCACACAGGTCACCAGTCTGATACCACGCAGATCACCAGTCTGATGCCTCACAGGTCGCCAGTCTGATGCCACGCAGGTCGCCAGTCTGATGCCACACAGGTCACCAGTCTGATACCACGCAGATCACCAGTCTGATGCCACACAGGTCGCCAGTCTGATGCCACGCAGATCATCAGTCTGATGCCACGCAGATCATCAGTCTGATGCCACACAGATCATCAGTCTCATGCCACACAGATCACCAGTCTGATGCCACGCAGATCACCAGTCTGATGCCACGCAGGTCACCAGTCCGATGCCTCACAGATCGCCAGTCTGATGCCACGCAGATCACCAGTCTGATGCCAGGCTGGACGACAGTGTATTCCATGCAAGTCATGAATCGGATAAAACTTTAAGTCGTGAATTTGATCTGCCGTGAGTCATTAGTCTGAGACCACGGTGAAACTTTTATCAATCTATCGCGCCGCCCACCCATCCCACAAATAAACACACAGACAGACACACAGACACACACACACACACACACACACACACACACACACACACACACACACACACACACACACACACACACACACACACACACACACGTACACACACACACTGAAAAACAATACGCTGATTAACAGTCTAATACCACGCAGGTCATGCATTGATATTATGAAGGTCGTCATTTGGGACCATACAGATCATGTCACAATGAATGAAGATGTGTCTGCGTGTGTGTGTATGTCTGCGTGTGTGCATGCGTGAATGCCTGCGTGTGCGCGTGCGTGCGTGCTTGTGTGTGTGTGTGTGTGTGTGTGTGTGTGTGTGTGTTTATGTGTGTGCGTGCGTGTGTGCGTGCGTGCTTGTGTGTGTGTGAGTGTGTGTGTTTGTTTAAGTGTGTGTGTGTGTGTGTTCGTGCGCGCGCGCGCGCGTGTATATCAAAGGGTTAAGATTTTGCAGTTGGTGGATAGGGTGCGGGAGTCAAAGGGTTAATGCTCCGATCATTCTGGTGGTGTCAGTCTTTCATAAGTCGTCCCACCTCTTCATTTCTCATTAATTTTGAAAATCCTGCTAGTGCTTTAAGTTTTATGAAGGCTGAAAAATTATGCCAGATAACATCGCTGGTAGATTGGGGTCGAGAGCATATGGAATTCTCCGAATGCAATGAATCACACAAACTCCAAACTCTTGTGACCTTTGATGTCTTCAAGCAGGATGGGGGTGGGATGTGGAGGGGGGGGGGTTACTCTGTGTGTCTGTTTCTCAGTCTCTGTCTGTCTCTCACTCACCCATGCTTTCAACTTGAGCCAACGAAGGAAAACAGTACAGGTATGACAGTTGTGCTGCTTGCTATTTTCTGTGAAGTATATTATTAGTATCGGGCTTGACCTTTCACCTAAGATTTTGACCTTTCGCCGGGGTCCGAAGCATTTAGAGGAAAGACAGGTAGGTAAGGAAGGTTTACCCCCAGATCAAAGACGGCGACCCACCTGTATGCAGCCTTTGTGAAGGGGGTTGAAGGACAGAGGGTAGAAGGAAAAAAATACAAGAAGAAGAGATGGAATGGGAAGAATGGAGGTTATATATCCTGGGGTATGGGAGTGTACTGATGGAAGTTCTTGAAGAGAACGTACTGATGGCAAATCTTGAAGAGAACGTACTGATGGAAGTTCTTGAAATAAACGTACTGATGGAAGTTCTTGAAATAAACGTACTGATGGAAGTTCTTGAAATAAACGTACTGATGGCAAATATTGAAGTAAACATACCAATGGCAGTTTTTGAAATAATCGCAGATGGAAGTTTTTGAAATAATCGTACTGATGGAAGTTCTTGAAATAAACGTACTGATGGCAAATATTGAAGTAAACATACCAATGGCAGTTTTTGAAATAATCGCAGATGGAAGTTTTTGAAATAATCGTACTGATGGAAGTTCTTGAAATAAACGTACTGATGGCAAATCTTGAAATAAAGTTACTGACGGCAGTTCTTGAAGTAATCGTACTGATGACAGTTCTTGAAATAAACGTACTGATGGCAAATCTTGAAATAAAGTTACTGACGGCAGTTCTTGAAGTAATCGTACTGATGGCAGTTCTTGAAGTAAACGTACTGATGGCAAATCTCGAAATAAACGTAGTGATGGCAGTTCTTGAAATAAACGTACTGATGACAGTTCTTGAAGTAATCGTACTGATGGCAGTTCTTGAAGTGAGCGTACTGATGGCAGTTCTTGAAGTGAGCGTACTGATGACAGTTCTTGAAGTGAGCGTACTGATGGCAGTTCTTGAAGTGAGCGTACTGATGGCAGTTCTTGAAGTGAGCGTACTGATGGCAGTTCTTGAAATAAACGTACTGATGGCAAATCTTGAAGTAAACGTACTGATGACACTTTTTATAATAATAATAATAATATATTTTATTTATATAGCGCAAAATCTTGACAAAATCAAAACTAAGCGCTGAGCGTAGACATGCATACATACCTACATACATATGAGCGTATACATGCATACATACATGCTTACATACTTACATACATAAATCTAAGCTGAGCGTATACATGCATACATACATACATACATAAATCTAAGTGTATACATACATACATACATACATACGTACGCACATGCATACATAATAATTACAATATTTACTTAGCGCAAATCTCGACAAAATCAAATCCAAGCGCCGAAAAGACACACACGCACACACGCACGCACGCACGCACACACACACACACACACAACATGGGATGGGTGGGCGGCGCGATAGATTGATAAAAGTTTCACCGTGGTCTCAGACTAAAGTAAATGTCATGATGGCAGTTCTTGAAATATGCGTTATGAAATCAAATCTTGAAGCAAACGTACTGATGGCAAATCTTGAAGTAAACGTACTGATGGCAAATCTTGAAATAAACGTACTGATGGCAAATCTTGAAGCAAACGTACTGATGGCAAATCTTGAAGTAAACGTACTGATGGCAAATCTTGAAGTAAACGCCTAAGCATAAAACATCTGTCTCAGAAAACGAACAGCTCTGAATTTAGAAGTTTAAACGCTGACTGATCAACAAAACAAAACAAAACAAAGCAAAAAAAAAAGAAAAGAAAAAAGAAAAAAAAAAGAACAAGAAAAGACCCCCCCCCCCCCTCCCCAAGGATTAGCCAGATTTTTTTTCTACAATCCGTCCCCACCCCACCCTTATCCACAGAACCTACAGTAATGGTCAGGATGTAAAGTTGATGGTATTTGGCCCATCTCAAAGCACCACCCAATTTTCGCCAAGCCTATTGAAAGGATTTAGACTGTAAATGAGTAAACTGGGCTTGTTTCAGAGACTCCGAAATCAACAGATTCTGATTCTCCTGCCAGGACCTACAGCTGAGACTAATCTTGTCCATTTTGGGTGAACATTTGATTCAAAATGTAAATATTCATCAGCAATGATTCCCAGCTGGTTTGCTAAATCCTTCAATATTGTCAAAAGGATCTATACAATACAATACAATACAATACAATACAATACAATACAATACTTTATTTCTATAGCGCAAAATCTTGATAAAATCAAATCTAAGCGCTAAAACAGACACACACGCACGCACGCACACACACACACACACACACACACACACACACACACACACACACACACAACACACACACACACACACACACACACACCACGCACACGGCTAAAATGGGGAGAAAGAATAAAAGCAATGGAAAATTATAGAGAGCATATTATATACAATTATATATCACAATGTGATTCCCCTCCGAGTGGAGACAGGCTGCAGAGGAGATTGAGTGAGGTCAGGATTTTATGCAGAGGAGAAAAGGTGAGTTTTGAGAGCGGACTTGAAGGAGACAAAAGTAGGTTGCTGACGGACAGAGAGAGGAAGTTTGTTCCAGGAAAGTGGACCAGAAACAGAGAAGGCTCGTGGACCATAGGTATTGAGCTTAGTGCGTGGAAAGCGAAAAGTCAGAGGATCGGAGGCAGAGCGGAGGGTACGTGAGGGAACATAGATCTCAAGTAGGCTTGACAGGTAATCGGGGGCTGCGTTATTGAGGCTTTTGTAGCACATGGTGTCTAGTTTGTACTGTATGCGCTTTGATACAGGGAGCCAGTGATCTGTTCAACTTCCTACACTAAGCCATTTACTTTTGTGGACAGGAAGTCCTGGGTGATGTATTCGAACGCACATGGTTCAGATGTGCGGAGCCAAAGATGCCCAATACGTAAAAGCAAATCCACAAACAGTTCTGGACAGCTTTGTTATAAGTTTTAAGCAAACATGAGCAGATACTGGAATAAAGCAACGGTAGCTTGATGAGCATGGCGCATTTTGGAGTCACCATGGCCGAAATGATGGAAAAAGAATAATCATTGGGTGTACCTCGAAAAATCACGTAGTATTGCATGAGTCTAAATGTAGAGAAATTCTACATGCAGATCAAAGACACAAACTCAGCTGTGTCCTTTGTGAAGGAATGTAAAGACAGAGAAGGGCAGAGTAAAAGAGAAGTGGGAGATAGTGGATTGCACGTGCTGAGATGGATCATGCACAGACAGTATTATGCAGATCGACTGTTGTCGAAGTGATGGCTTTCAAGGAGTGGGACTTTGGATGACATCATGTTTTAGAGAATGAGACTTTGGATGACATCATGTTTTAAGGAGTAAGACTTTAGATGACGTCTTGTTATAGGAAGTGGGACTTTGGCTAACATCATGTTTTGAGTGGGACTTTGGATGACATCATGTTTAAGGATTGAGAGAGAGAGGAGAGAAAGAGAGTGAAAGAGAGAGAGAGTGAGATAGAGATAGATATATAAAGAGAGAGTAAAAGAGAGAGAGTGAGAGAGATAGAGATAGATAGATAGATAGAGAGAGAGAGAGAGAGAAAGAGAGAGAGAGGGGAGAGAGAGAGAAGGGGAGAGAGAGAGAGAGAGAAGAGAAAGAGAAGAGAAAGAAAAAGAGAAAGAGAAAGAGAAAGAGAAAGACAGAGAGAGATAAGAGAAGAGAAGATTGGCAATGTCTTTATAATGTCAGCCCTTAGAAAATAATGTTGATATTTTTATCGCCTCAACTTTCCACACCGTCAGTATATGGGACAGTCTTCACCTTAGGTTCAACCTTTTAAAATGCTTGAGAGTCTGGAACCTGGGAGTTTGTCCGGGAGGGATTCCTCACACTCGGTCAAATGCAAGATATGTGACCCAGCGTAAGTAAACCCTGCTGACCCCACAGCCAGCCAGTCATAGCCATGGTTAAAAAAATAGCTGGATAAGGTCAGAAGTTGGGTCAGCTGATATATTTCCATATTTCAGTGGACATTCTGATTTTACTTGAGAAAGACATTAAAGTCGAAAATTTGACCCCTCTACAACAAGGTGTTCGGCTGTTGTGCACAGTAAGAATTAATATTTTCATATTTCGATTGTTTAACGTCTGATGTTCAGCTTTCCGATGTTTTACTATGTCTTATAACTGAAAGCACCCCCAAAAGTAGTTTTTTTTATCAAAAGATTTAAAAAAAATTTTATGAGCAGTTTATTTCCTTTGCCAAAAATATAAAGTTGAAACGCGTCTGAAAAGAAAACTCAATAGATGAATCAATTCTTTTGCTTTTTTAATTTGTTTTCATTGTTGTTGTTGTTGTTTCCTCTTTCTTTTTCGTTTTTGTTTTTTGTTCTTTTTTTCTCTTTTTTTCATGTTAATTCATAAACTTGAAATTTCAAGATGAGTTATACGCTAAAATGGAAATGTTGCACTTTAGCAAGATTCTTCTTCTTCTGGTTTGTCACATATGCTCTCGACCCAAACCTACCAGGAGTTACCCGGCAGACTCCTTAAGCCTGCACAAACTGTATGCACTAGCAAGATCTTGAAATGTGAGAACACAGAATCTATGAACATGGATTCCACCAGAATGACTGGAGCATTAGGGCAGCAAATAAAGCAACTGCTGTGTTGCGGGGTTGGAACTGGACTCATGACATGATATTTTGAGTCCACAGCTCGATAAAAAAAAAGCCATCCGTCTTTTGTATAAATGCTCAAGAACGGTAACTTTTAAAAAACAGGAACCAGAAAAACACGAAGATAGAATCAGAACGCGTATTCAATACAACCAGACAAGGCAGGCACAAATCTTCAGCCAACTTTGTCAAGCTTAAACGTAAGATCACGAAAAGAAAAACAACAAATACAAAAGTTTAAAAAAAAATTATCTCCCACTGGACGAAGCAGCAGGGAAGTTTTCGTCCAGTTTCTCCTAATTTTGTATTTGTTGTTTATTCTTTTGTTATCTCATGTTTACGTTTGACAAAGGCCAGTTGGCCGAAAATTTGCGCCTGTCTTGTCTGGTTGTATTAAAGACGCGTTCTGATTCTGTGTTAATGTTTTTCTGGTTCCTGTTTGCTTGAAGCGGTTGGTCGCATTTGTTTTGGATTTGTAATAAACATATATCTGAAACGATGTGGTACAAGTCACATCACAAGGCTGTATGTATTTCGGTACAAATCAGTGAAGGGTATGTTCAGTACCTAGCCTTTAAGGTAGTGGTTAGGGTAGGGTGGGGAAGATTCTCTCTCTGTCTCTCTGTTTGTCTGTCTGTTTGTCCATCTGTTTATCTGTCTCTCTGTCTCTGTCTCTGTCTCTCTCTCCCTCTCTGTCTCTCTCTTTCTCTCTGTCTCTGTCTGTCTGTCTGTCTGTCTGTCTCTCTCATTCGCCCACGCATTCCTCCAACTTCAGCCGACGAAGAAAACAGCACAGGTATGACAGTTGTACCGTTGGCTGTTCTCTGTGAGGTATATTATTGGTATCGGGCTTGACCTTTCACCCAAGTCTGTGACCTTTCGCCCAGGGCCCAAGTATTCAGACGAGAGACATGTAGGTAGGAAAGTTTTACCTGCAGATCAAAGACAGCGACCCACGTGTATGTAACCTTTTCCTACAGGGGGTGAAGGACAGAGGGGGGCGAGGGGAAGAGGAAGAGGAAGAAAGATGGAGTGAGGACTGGCGTGCTGCACGTGCTCAGATGTGTCACTGTGCAGATGGAGAGGTCATGCACTGATAACCGCTATTGAAGTTAAAAACTATGGGTTTCTGGACACTTCTAAATCAATATATCCCGAATTCCAGAATGCTCATTCTGGAACCGACCTTCTTTTTTTAAATTTGGGCAGATACTCAATTACCCCTTGCCCGTTATACAGGGTGGTGCAAACGTAGGTATACAGTTATGAAAACAAACAACAAAAAAACACGTACAATACTCATTGCATGTATTATACAAACAAATGAATATTGCATATACATGTAATAACAAGCACAGCCTTAATCCCTCAGGTAATCAAACTGCTTGCCGTCGGTATTCACACACTCCTCTAATGGAGAGCGGAATTAATCATTATGATAATGATGTGATACTTACTGTATACCTACTTTTGCACCCCCCTGTATTATTGGCATGTAGGGCAACAACGAAGATCATCCGCTCCTCTCTGTTCGGGGCCAGCCTCTGTATGGTATGTCCCGGTTGTGTTTTAAGGCCTCGAG
Organism: Monoplex corrugatus; assembly: GCA_030674185.1. NCBI lineage: Eukaryota > Metazoa > Mollusca > Gastropoda > Littorinimorpha > Ranellidae > Monoplex > Monoplex corrugatus. Next base: position 43,295,667 of record JAPXFY010000017.1, read on the forward strand.
TTCTCTTTCTACTGGCCATAGTTAAGTGTTCCTTGGGTCTTCCTCTGTGATGTCAAGCTTCCCATGTTCAGTTACTGACAAGCCTGGGCAATGTTATCATACCCTTTTCAGATGGTGTGCTCAAACCACTTATCTTCAATGGATAATACATTTAAAGTGATTAAACAATAGTCCAAAAATATAAATATCCATAAGCAGTGATTTTCAGCTGTCAAATTTTCCAACAAAAAGATGTTAGATGCCATGGACGGATCCTTTCAACCTGTTATTTTAGGCCAACTGTTTTAGGGAATGACAATTTGGATGGCATCTTGTTTCAGGGGATGGTCAGTGAGGGGATGGCATGTCTAATTTACACCGGACTGGATGGCCAAGTGGTCAAAACACTTTCTAGGACAGCAGAAACACAGGATCAAATCACGGATAGAACAGGATTGTTTTTCTCTTCTGCGATAAAGCTAAAGTGATGATCTAAGTGCTAGTCTTTCACAAAGAAAGAAAGAGAGGAAGAAAGAAAGAAATACAAAACAGAAAAAGAAGGACAAAAAAAAAGGAGAAACAAACTCTTTCGAGAAGAAAGAAAGAAAGAAAGAAAGAAACAAACGAACGAACGAACGAACGAACAAACAAACAAATAAACAGTCAAACAAACAAATAAACAAACAAAGAAACAAACAAACAGACAAACAAACAAACAAAACAAACACACCACGAAACTAAACGATAAACTGACGTCTCCTGTGCGCATGTTACAGATCCTACGGCAACAAATGAAATGTCTCTGACAAAATTCTGCGGGATAATCCACTCTCGTAGATCAAAGAAATACACGTGTACAGAAAAAAAAAGGTGGTGCCACACTGCAGTGGCAGGTTATCCCCGAAAACAGCAGCCTGAATTTCACAGGATAAACCTATTGTGACAGGAAACAAAGCAAAACAAAAGAAAGAAAGAAAGCAAGAAAGAAAGCAGGAAAGAAAGAACAGGTACAAATAAATACAAAATACTGAGTTCATCAACAAATAGAGATAAGGAGTGGGTGGAATGGTAGATCAGTGCATCCCCCTCCCCCCATCTGGCTTGTCTCTAAGATTAGTTTCTATACATCCCCCGTGAGGATACCGGGGGGGGGGGGTGGGGGGGTTCAGTATAAATGCTATCCCCACCTTCTAGAAATTGTGTGCAAAAAATTGTTTCCTTCTTTCTCTCACTCTCTTTGTTTCTCCCTCGCTCCTTTGCTTTCTGTCATTTCTTCCTGTCATTTTCTGCCTTGCTGGTCCATTCAACTGTATGTGTTTGATAAAGGTTTGCAAAATTTATCTTGGGATTGATAATAGGCTACGTGTATTGGGTATATTTTTGGCTCTGGGGAAGTGTGATATGCGAAGGAAATTTAGGTAATTTAGGCCCGTTTTTTACATGTTTAGTGTCCTTAGTTATGTTTGAAATTGTATTCAGGTATGTTTTCTAAATCCCCTGTGTGACAAATTGGACGGAGTGGTCAACGCCACAGGCATCTCCTTGATGTGTGTAAATGCATTGATATGTGTACTTAATTTTCTTTGTTTTTATTTTTTCCTGTTGAAGGATTGTGTATGTTTGATATGTGCACTTAATTTTCTTTGTCTTGTTTACTTAATTTTCTTTGTTTTTATTTTTTCCTGTTGAAGGATTGTGTATGTTTGATATGTGTACTTAATTTTCTTTGTCTTGTGCACTTAATTTTCTTTGTCTTTTCTTTTTTCCTGTTGAAGGATTGTGTATATTTGATATGTGTACTTAATTTTCTTTGTCTTGTTTACTTAATTTTCTTTGTCTTTTCTTTTTTCCTGTTGAAGGATTGTGTATGTTTGATATGTGCACTTAATTTTCTTTGTCTTGTTTACTTAATTTTCTTTGTCTTTTCTTTTTTCCTGTTGAAGGATTGTGTATGTTTGATATGTGCACTTAATTTTCTTTGTCTTGTTTACTTAATTTTCTTTGTCTTTTCTTTTTTCCTGTTGAAGGATGGTGTATGTTTGATATGTGCACTTAATTTTCTTTGTCTTTTCTTTTTTCCTGTTGAAGGATGGTGTATGTTTGATATGTGTACTTCATTTTCTTTGTCTTGTTTACTTAATTTTCTTTGTCTTTTCTTTTTTCCTGTTGAAGGATTGTGTATGTTTGATATGTGCACTTAATTTTCTTTGTCTTTTCTTTTTTCCTGTTGAAGGATGGTGTATGTTTGATATGTGCACTTATTTTCTTTGTCTTGTTTACTTAATTTTCTTTGTCTTTTCTTTTTTCCTGTTAAAGGATTGTGTATGTGTTGATAATGTGCACTTAATTTTCTTTGTCTTGTTTACTTAATTTTCTTTGCTTTTCTTTTTTCCTGTTGAAGGATTGTGTATGTTTGATATGTGCACTTAATTTTCTTTGTCTTTTCTTTTTTCCTGTTGAAGGATGTGTATGTTTGATATGTGCACTTAATTTTCTTTGTCTTGTTTACTTAATTTTCTTTGTCTTTTCTTTTTTCCTGTTGAAGGATTGTGTATGTTTGATATGTGCACTTAATTTTCTTTGTCTTGTTTACTTAATTTTCTTTGTCTTTTCTTTTTTCCTGTTGAAGGATTGTGTATGTTTGATATGTGCACTTAATTTTCTTTGTCTTTTCTTTTTTCCTGTTGAAGGATGGTGTATGTTTGATATGTGCACTTATTTTCTTTGTCTTGTTTACTTAATTTCTTTGTCTCTTTTCTTACTCATTTTTGTTTCTGTTAGGTTGGTGAAACGGTTATAGCCCGATATGGTTCTACGCAGTCGGCTGGGCTTTAAACAAAAATAGCAATAAAAATTACAATAACAATAACAGTTGCTATGTTAACCCTGTCTCTCCTTCGCTGAACGTTTTCGTTCTTTGTATGCAAGGAAGGCGTAGAGGGTGGATGAAAGATGGGTTGATATACTTTATTCTTAACATTTTTCCTGCAGCGTGTGTTCGCAGAGTAACTGTGTCAGCAACGATAACCAGACTTTTTTTTCACACTTGCTAGGGAGACTCTTTTTCCAATCTCTCTTTAAAAAAATGAGATTGTTTCGTATCGACAGGAAACAGGTGTGAGTCTGTGTCTCTGTCTGCCTGTGACAAACAATGTGTTATCAAGATTTTCTTAGCTGTTTATGGATGACTCTTTCCCAAAGCAGAGTTGGAAGTGTGGACCATTGAGGAGTCACGATCGCTTAAGTTTGAAAGTCATGGCGCCAAGGTCAAGGTCAAAAGAGAGAAAAAGTGCCCAAAATCAGTACTTTTTTCTTCTTAAAAAAGTGCGTGAACAGCACACAATTGCTCAGTGACGACGGTCCAAAAGTTTGTGGGAACCTATACCATGTTTCGTGAACGAATTTTTCAGATGTTCTAGACAAGAAAAAAAAGTAACCAACCGACCAACCGACCAACCGACAACGACCAACACAAACAAACAAACGAACAAACAAAATTGAAGACACTCACTGCAAGTCATGACTTTGGGGAAGAAACTGTAGTGAACCAACAGTGGTAGACTGAGATAAACGCATCTTTAAAGAATGACTGGTCGGGACCCTTCCTTCAGACCCTCAAACGAACACAAGTGTGGCAGCCACGAAGACAATTGCTTGTCAGAACATCAGACGACTCTCTAACCACCACGACGTACACGGATCACGGAGAGGTTGGTTGGTTTGGTTCAGGTTTTACTCCGACACCCACCTCAGGTGATATGGCCGACCGGGATAACCATCCCAGGGAAGTGGGGTAAGGAGGACTTATTCAATCCTATACTGACACCACCAGAACAACAATGATGTTAAGATGGGACAGTGAGAAGGCCAGTTTTAATGTAGTTCACCCCGGGATTCGAACCCACAACGATTAGCATGTGAATCCGACGCTCAAACCAACTGAGCTACTGAGCCCCGCACGGAAAGGTTGAGGAGAAATTGGTATTTATGTATGTGAGCGGCAGCCGCGGTAGTCGAGCGGGAAGACGTGAGAATTCCAATTTTAAGGTCCGGGGTTCAGTCCTGCCTGATAGGTAAATGGTGGAGATATTTTTCCTCCCAGGTAAATGGTGATTTGTTTTCCTCCCAGGTAAATGGTGGACATTTGTTTTCTTCCCAGGTAAATGGTGGAGATTTTTTTTCCTCCCAGGTAAATGGTGGACACTTGTTTTCTTCCCAGGTAAATGGTGGAGATTTTTTTCTTGCCAGGTAAATGGTGGAGATTTTTTTTCTTCCCAGGTAAATGGTGGAGATTTTTTTCTTCCCAGGTAAATGGTGGAGATTTTTTTTCCTCCCAGGTAAATGGTGGAGATTTTTTTCTTCCCAGGTAAATGTGGAGATTTTTTTCCTCCCAGGTAAATGGTGGAGATTTTTTTCTTCCCAGGTAAATGGTGGAATTTTTTCCCAGGTAAATGGTGGATTTTTTTCTTCCCAGGTAAATGGTGGAGATTTTTTTCCCAGGTAAATGGTGAATATTTTTTCCCAGGTAAATGGTGGAGATTTTTTTCCCAGGTAAATGGTGGAGATTTTTTCCCAGGTAAATGGTGGAGATTTTTTTCCGTCCCAGGTAAATGGTGGAATTTTTTTCTCCCAGGTAAATGGTGGAGATTTTTTTCTCCCAGGTAAATGGTGGAGATTTTTTTCTTCCCAGGTAAATGGTGGAGATTTTTTTCTTCCCAGGTAAATGGTGGAGATTGTTTTTTCCTACCGAGTCAACATGTGAGCAGACCTGTTAGTGCCTACCCCTCCTTCTTTCGTGTATCTACGCACGCAGAACATCAAGTATCATCATCATCATCATCATCAACATCATCATCATCAACATCATCATCATCATCATCATCATCAAGTGGCGTTGGCATCAGGCCCTCCATACGAATCTATCCCTTGTTGCCGCAAGCACATCTTCCACCCTCTCTGTCCTCAGCCACTCTGCAAGTCCGTCCAATATTTTTCCCTGGGTCTACCTGGTGCTCTCTTTCCCTCCAGCTTTCCTGTTGTAACCAGGTGCTCTAATTCCCCTTTCCTCATAAAATGTCCTGTAAAATGTTGTTTGTCTTTTCCTAATATTCTTTATTAATGATCATCTTGTATTGTCTCTCCCAAGACTGTCTCGTTTGTTTTCTTTGCTGTCCATGGAACTCAACATTCTTCTTAGAAACCACATCTCGGCTTGCCTCGATCTTGTTCTGGCTTTGTTTGTTAGTCTTCGCGTTAGTTTCAGCTTCAGTTTCTCAAGACGATGTCTTCGTGCTCGGAACGAATTCCTTATGCTCTAACGTCACAGGTGCCATATGTATGATGATCGTGGCATAAGCCTGCACATAAACTACGATCTGGCCAGGCCTTGAGGCCCTACATAGCCTATGTTTATATCTTATACAAACAAACAAACAAACAAACAAACAAACAAAAAAGCAAACAAAAAACAAAAAAAACAAACAAACAAACAAACAAACAAACAAAAACCTCGACCATACAACTAATATCCACTTTTATATTCTAGTGCACATGAGGGTTGCAGCTGATGAACAAAGCAAACTAAGAAACAAATGACAAGATTTAAAAAAACAACAGCTAAAACAAAAACATTACAATACAAAACTGCATTACGCATAGAGTAACTTTTCCTCATGCTTATCATGGTAAGAATGCAGTTCAATTGTACCACTGAAGATGAAAGTCAACGTTCTAATTGACAGTTTTAAACTGACAATGAAAAATTCAACATTAAAACTTCAAATCTGCTGATGATACAAAAATTCAACGTAAAAATTAAATTGTCATGATGCAAAATTGAAAATTCTGAATGCAAAATTAAAGTCTAATGTTCAAAGTGTGCTAACTGATATAAAAAATTCAAAGTGTGCTAATGATAAAAAAAATTCAAAGTGTGCTAATGATAAAAAAAAATTCAAAGTGTGCTAATGATAAAAAAGTTCAAAGTGCACAAAGTAGTAGTAAGAAACTCTGGGGAGAGCTGGACAGCAGAAGGTCCTCAGAGGAGAAACCCCGTGAAGCAAATGTTTTGGCCCCTGACTCCTGGAATGGAAAATTTACAGTTGATGCAAAATTCAAAGTATGCTGATGATCTGTAAATCACTTTTACCGGCGAATGCCTACATGTGCCAAGTTTTTTAAGTTCCTGGAAAATCGCATTCCATAACAACGGAAGTCATCCACAATCAGATCTGGTCTCTGTCCAGATGGTTTCTGCTCACACATATTGACTTAATTCCTTTACACCCACGTCTCTTTCTATCTCTGTGTCTTTGTCTTTTTGTCTCTCTCTCTGTCCTCTCTCTCTCTCTTTCTTCATCTCTGTCTCTCCCTCCATCTGTGTGCTTGTCTGTCTATGACCCAGTCTCTTTCTCTGTGTGTGTCTCTCTCTGTCTTACTCTCAGTCTCTTCCTCTCGCTCTCTTCATCTCTCTCCCTCTTTTTCCGTCTCTGTCTCTCTCTTTGTCTTTCTGTCTTTGTCTCTCTATCTCGCTGTCTCTGTCTGTCTCTTTGTCTTTCTGTTCTTGTCTCTCTATTCGTTGTCTCTGTCTGTCTCTTTGTCTTTCTGTCTTGTCTCTCTATCTCGTTGTCTCTGTCTGTCTCTGGTCTGCATCTCTGTCTGTCTGTCTTTCTGTCTCTATCTGTCTGTCTGTCTGTCTCTCTGTTTCTGTCTCTGTCTCTCGCTTTCCTTTCTCTTCTCTCCCTTTTGTCTGTCTGTCTGTCTCTCTTTCTCCCTCTCTCTCCCTCTCTCTCTTCTTGTCTTCTTCTGTCTCTGTCTGTCTGTCTTTGTGTCTCTGTCTGTCTGTCTGTTCTTCTCTCTCTCTGTTTTGTTCTTTATTCTTCCTTTATTCCTTCCTTTCCCTTTGATTCAATATCTATAGTTTACTTTTGAATGTAATGATACTACTAGTATTAGTAGTATTTTATTATTTTTCTTGTTATTATTGTTAAGGTTAACACGTATTTATTTTCATACGTGTCCTTTGTTTCTCAGGCTTTTGTAAAACGCATGACCCAAGATTTTATCATAACTCGTGTTATAACTTCTTTCACAATTTATGTTTTTGATGGGTTTTTTTTTTCAGCTTATAGTCTGTGTGAGTGTTGCAAGGACATGATACTACCATCCTTGACTAATAAAATGTTCTTAAGCCTGAAGTCGGAAGTCTTAAATCTGAAACATGAATCAGAAACTCTGTCTGTCTGTCTGTTTGTCTGTCTGTCTGTCTGTCTGTCTCTCTCTCTCTCTCTCTTCTCTTCTCCTCTCTTCTCTCTCTCACTCTTTGTTTCTGTCCGTTTGTCTGTCTCTCTGTCTCTGTCTCTTTCTGTCTGTCTGTCTTTCCCTTCTCTCTCTCTCACTCTCTTTCTGTCTGTCTGTTTGTTTCTCTGTCTCTGTCTGTCTGTCTGCCTGCCTGTCTGTCTGTCTCCCTCTGTCTGTCTGTCTGCCTGCCTGTCTGTCTGTCTCCCTCTGTCTGTCTGTCTGTCCGTCTCTCTCTCCCCCCCCCCTTTCTCTCTCTGTCTGTGCCCCAGTTTTTTTCCTGTTGCGTCTGGCAATTTGGCCGCATTTTCTGGTAGGCGCATGATTTAAATCACTCAAGATGTTTCAGACATTTTCTTTAATCTTTTCGATGCTCAGGTACACCTATCATTACTTTATGGTGCAGAAAGTTGGGGTACGAGACACGCTATCAACTTGAACAAGTACATGTAGATATGAACATGCCTGTAAGAGATTTTTACACGCAAGAGACAAAAACAGCAAAGGATAAGATGTCTGGAGAATTGGGACGTGTTCCTCTTTAGATAACCACAATCACTAGATATATGAAATATTGCTTTAGACTATTGAAACTTTCAGAGAGTAGATACTCGAAAAAAAAAACAACAACATGATACTCGCTATGCACGGAAAAGATAATGAAACTTGGCTTGACTAAAAAAAAAGACATTTTATTTCAAAATGGTTTTGAAGAGGTTTTTGCTTTTTGGGTGTGGTGACGAAAACTGATTCGATGAGGAAATGAAAGAATGATAACGCAGCAATTTTCTGCCACAGATAGCTAAATCACTAAGATACTGGTGCTGGCTGTTTACTGTCTAATACATTTCAACCGTTGTTTTCAGAATGAAATATGTAGTAGTATTTTATGTGGAGTTATAAAGACATTTTTTTCTTGCTTTGGCTTGGCCATGAGAAATACAAGAAAATCATTGATAAAGAAAGTTAGGAAAAGACAAGCAACATTTATAGGACAATTTCTGAGGAAAGGGGAATTAGAGTACCTGGTCACAACAAGAAAGCTGGAGGGAAAAAGAACTCCAGGTAGACCCAGAGAGAAAATATTGGACAGACTTGCAGGGTGGCTGAGGACA
>JAPXFY010000017.1:43309056-43311556 GCA_030674185.1 Monoplex corrugatus
GGTAAGGTAAGGTGAAATAAGGTGGGTGAGGTAAGGTAAGGTAGGGGAAGGTAGGGGAAGGTAGGGTAAGATGGGGTAAGTGAGATAAGGCGGGGTGAGGAGAGCTGAGCTGATGTAAAGTAAGGTAAGGTAAGGTAAGTGGGGTGAGGTAAAGAGAGGTAAAGTGAATTAGGGTAAGGTAAGGTGAGTGAGTTAAGGAAAGGAAGATAAAGTGAGGTAAGATGAGGTAAGGTAAGATAAAGTGAGGTAATGCACGGTAAGATAACATAAGATGAGGCGAGGTGAGGTAAACAAGAGAGGTAGGAAAGGTCGGGAAAGGTCGGAAAGGTTCGGGAAGGGTCGGGAAGGGTCGGGACGGGTCGGGACGGGACGGGACGGGTCGGGTCGGGTCGGGTCGGGTTGGGTCGGGTTGGGTCGGGTCAGGTCAGAGGTCGGGTCGGGTCGGGTCGGGACGGGTCGGGTCGGGTCGGGAAGGGAAGGGAAGGAAGGGTAGGGTAGGGTTAGGTAGGGTAAGGTAAGGTAAGGTAAGGTAGGGTAGGGTAGGGTAAGGTAAGGTAAGGTAAGGTAAGGTAGGTAGGATAGGGTAGGGTAGGGTAAGGTAAGGTAAGGTAGGGTAGGGTAGGGTAGGGTAAGGTAAGGTAGGGTAGGGAGGGTAGGGTAAGGTAAGGAAGGAAGTAAGGTAAGTAAGTTAAGGTAAGGTAAGGTAGGAAGGTAAGTTTAAGTAAGGTAAGGTAAGGTAAGGTAAGTAAGGGAGGAAGGTAAGGTAGGGTAAGGTAAGGTAAGGTAAGGTAGGGTAGGGTAGGGTAGGTAAGGTAAGGTAAGGTAAGGTAGGGTAGGGTAGGGTAGGGTAAGGTAAGGTAAGGTAAGTAAGGTAAGGTAAGGGTAGGGTAGGGTAGGGTAGGGTAGGGTAGGGTAAGGTAAGGTAAGGTAAGGGAAGGGAATGAAAGGGAAGGAAGGTAAGGTAAGGGAAGGGAAGGGAATGAAAGGGAAGGGAAGGGAAGGGAAGGTAAGGAAGGAAGGGAAGGGAAGGGAATGAAAAGGGAAGGGAAGGGAAGGGAAGGGAAGGTAAAGGGAAGGGAAGGAAGGGAAGGGAGGAGGGAAGGAAGGTAAGGTAAGGGAAGGGAAGGGAATGAAAGGGAAGGGAAGGGAAGGTAAGGTAAGGTAAGGGAAGGGAAGGGAATGAAAGGGAAGGGAAGGTAAGGTAAGGGAAGGTGAAGGGAAGGAAGAAGGAGGAGGAAGGATGAAAGGAAGGGAACGTAAGGTAAGGTCAGGTAAGTACCTTATTTTCCAAAGATAGAAGTTATTATCTAAAAGCCTTTTTTTTTCCAGTTGCCATTGCTCACGTGCCAGGTAGTTTCATGTGTCCATAAGGCAGTCACGACTTACAGGATCTTTAACGTGTATACTTGATATTCTACATGCGTATATACACATAGGGGGTTAAGGCACTGGCTAGTCTATACCTCTTTACCTACCAGGCAGATGTCTACAGGGTGTGTCCAGCCCAAGGCCTACCCTTTGGAAGTCCATTTTTTCCCATCTGACTTTATTTGTTGTAATTGAATATGTAAATCCTTATCATCATGTGCCAAGCTGCATGTCGTTATTGATCATGGCCCTCCATGCTAATCTATCTTTTGTCGCTGCAAGTATATCACTTACCATTTCTGTCCGCATCCATTCTGCAAAACTAATATTTTCTTCTTGGGTGTACCTGGTGTTCTTTTACCATCTAGCTTTTCTGTTGTGAATAGGTGCTCAAATTTTTCTTGCCTCATAAATTGTCCTATGAATGGGGCTTGTCTCTTCCTAATCTTCTTCCTTAATGTTCTTTTTGTGTTTGCTTCTTTCAAGATTGTCAGGTTTGTTTTCTTGGCTGTCCGTGGAACTCTCTGAGATTTTTGTCAGAAACTATATCGTTCTGACTTTGCTTGTTGATTGTCCAGGCTTCAAATTCTGTACAACAGTACTGGTTTTGTATCACAATGAAGAACTCTCTTCCTGATGTTAAATTGATAGACATTTGTTAGTAAGAAGGATTTTCATTTTCTTAAATGTTGTTTTAGCTTGGCCGATTTGGTTGGATCTTTTTAATGCGTGCTTGCCGTCTGTGAAATGAATGTTCTCAGATATAAAATTATTAATTTGTCTCAAAGCATTTGCTGTTATTTCTCATGAGGGTGTTTCTTGTTTTTACTGAGTGCCATGACTCCAGTCTTCTTGCTATTTAGCTCTAGCCTTATATTCCTGTTTTCTGTTTCAATTTTATTCACAAGATTTTGTAGGTCTTTTTGTTTTTCTGCAATTGGAGCAGTGTCATCTGCGTAACGAAGATTGTTTATCATTTTTCCTTCAACCTTTATTCCAGAGAATTCTTCCTTCTCAGTTCCTCATGATGGTTTTGCTGTAATGTGAAAAAAATCTGGTGACAGAACACATCATTGTCTAACCCCTGTTTTGATATATTTGAAAAGAGCTTAAATCATTTTCGCGTTTCTGT
>JAPXFY010000017.1:43314056-43321556 GCA_030674185.1 Monoplex corrugatus
GGAAAAAAACAGAAAAAAAACGAAGACTAACTGGTTATAAAGAAACGGTAAAAGTGTACCCACACCCAGTAGGATATGATCTTTATTACCACGATAAATCGTTCTTATGTAGCGCATTATCTCCTAACTTCCTTGTAGTCACTTCGCATTACGGATAATCAGACTTTACTACATGCAGTGGAGCACGGAGAACTCAAGCTGTTGAGCAAACTGACAACCCTAGATTACGTTGCCGAACAAGTCTACCATACATGGTGTTTTCATGTTTCAATAAGCCAGCCGCCACTTGATATAACTTACAGGATCTTAAACGTGTATGTTTGATATTCTACAATGCGTATATGCACGCCAGACTTTGGGCAGTGGATGAAGACAGACTCAGACTCAGACTCAGACTCAGACTCAGACTCAGAATCAGACAGTTCTAATGTACATCGGCCTTGGGCCACAATACAACAATAGGATGAGGTGGGGATGGGACTGGCATTTTGTTAATTTTCCAAGCGTATTTTACAATTCGATGTAGTCCACAGTCTGGAGTAATCCCAAATGTAACGCATGAAGACGGAGAGAGAGAGAGTGGGTGATGTGCTTGCAGCTACAAAGGAGTGGTCCTTGTGAAAAGTTCTACAGGAAAGTTCATGAACAGAAATACACGCATGCAGAAGATAATAACAAAACAAAAAAAATGGGTGGCGCTGCACTGCGGCGACCTGAAGTACCTGGCCGGGGAGAGCAGCCTGAATTTCACATGATAAATCCATCATGACAAAAACAACGAAAAGAGTAAAAAAACAAACAAAAACACAATTACTAAATAGACAGAAAAGTACAGAGGAAAGAGAGGTGGTAAAGACATACGGACAGGCAGACAAACAGACAGACAGGCAAACAAACAGACAAATAAACAGAGACTAGATATACATGCAGACAGAGAGACAGACAGGCAAACAAACAGACAGACAGGCAAACAAACAGACAAGTAAACAGAGACTAGATATACATGCAGACAGACAGACAAACAGGCAAACAAACAGACAGACAGGCAAACAAACAGACAAGTAAACAGAGACTAGATATACATGCAGACAGACAGACAGACAGACAGGCAAACAAATAGACAGAGATTAGACATACTTGCAGACAGACAGACAGACAGGCAAACAAATAGACAGATATTAGACATACAGACAGACAAACAGACAGACTGGCAAACAAATAGACAAATAGATATTAGACACACAGACAGACAAACAGAGAGACTAGATGTACAGGTAGACAAATAGAGAGACTAGATATACAGGTAGACAAATAGAGAGACTAGATATACAGGTAGACAAATAGAGAGACTAGATATACAGGTAGACAAATAGAGAGACTAGATATACAGGTAGACAAATAGAGAGACTAGATATACAGGTAGACAAAGAGAGACTAGATATACAGGTAGACAAATAGAGAGACTAGATATACAGGTAGACAAATAGAGAGACTAGATATACAGACAAACAAATAGAGAGACTAGATATACAGGTAGACAAATAGAGAGACTAGATGTACAGACAAACAAATAGAGAGACTAGATATACAGGTAGACAAATAGAGAGACTAGATATACAGGTAGACAAATAGAGAGACTAGATATACAGGTAAACAAATAGAGAGACTAGATATACAGGTAGACAAACAGAGAGACTAGATATACAGGTAGACAAATAGAGAGACTAGATATACAGGTAGACAAACAGAGAGACTAGATATACAGGTAGACAAACAGAGAGACTAGATGTACAGGTAGACAAATAGAGAGACTAGATATACAGGTAGACAAATAGAGAGACTAGATGTACAGGTAGACAAATAGAGAGACTAGATATACAGGTAGACAAAGAGAGACTAGATATACAGGTAGACAAAGAGAGACTAGATATACAGGTAGACAAATAGAGAGACTAGATATACAGGTAGACAAATAGAGAGACTAGATATACAGGTAGACAAATAGAGAGACTAGATATACAGGTAGACAAACAGAGAGACTAGATATACAGGTAGACAAATAGAGAGACTAGATATACAGGTAGACAAATAGAGAGACTAGATATACAGGTAGACAAATAGAGAGACTAGATATACAGGTAGACAAATAGAGAGACTAGATATACAGGTAGACAAATAGAGAGACTAGATATACAGGCAGACATATAGAGAGACTAGATATACAGGTAGACAAATAGAGAGACTAGATATACAGGTAGACAAATAGAGAGACTAGATATACAGGTAGACAAATAGAGAGACTAGATATACAGGCAGACAAATAGAGAGACTAGATATACAGGTAGACAAATAGAGAGACTAGATATACAGGCAGACATATAGAGAGACTAGATATACAGGTAGACAAATAGAGAGACTAGATATACAGGTAGACAAATAGAGAGACTAGATATACAGGTAGACAAATAGAGAGACTAGATATACAGGCAGACAAATAGAGAGACTAGATATACAGGTAGACAAATAGAGAGACTAGATATACAGGCAGACAAATAGAGAGACTAGATATACAGGTAGACAAATAGAGAGACTAGATATACAGGCAGACAAATAGAGAGACTAGATATACAGGTAGACAAACAGAGAGACTAGATATACAGGTAGACAAATAGAGAGACTAGATATACAGGTAGACAAATAGAGAGACTAGATATACAGGCAGACAAATAGAGAGACTAGATATACAGGTAGACAAATAGAGAGACTAGATATACAGGCAGACAAACAGAGAGACTAGATATACAGGTAGACAAATAGAGAGACTAGATATACAGGTAGACAAACAGAGAGACTAGATATACAGGTAGACAAACAGAGAGACTAGATATACAGGTAGACAAATAGAGAGACTAGATATACAGGCAGACATATAGAGAGACTAGATATACAGGCAGACATATAGAGAGACTAGATATACAGGCAGACATATAGAGAGACTAGATATACAGGTAGACATATAGAGAGACTAGATATACAGGTAGACATATAGAGAGACTAGATATACAGGTAGACAAAGAGAGACTAGATATACAGGTAGACAAATAGAGAGACTGGATATACAGGTAGACAAATAGAGAGACTAGATATACAGGAAAACAAACAGATAGACAGGCAAACAGGCAAATGATATGTTGTCCTCTACCCCCATGGGAATTGTCCAGTGCAACTTTTGATATCAACTACACTGGTAATCATCATCATCAACACTGATAATGACTTGAGAAAAGATACTAACCCACACTTGTTAGCAGTTGATGTTCTGTCACATCTACATACAAAATATTTACATTATTTGAAAATATTTACCGATGGCTCTGTTCTAGATGATGGTGCTGCGGGCTCTGGTTTTCTAATTCCTAAATTTAAAGTAGAAAAGGCTTACTCTTTAGGACTTGGGCATTCAATCTTCACTTCTGAATTAGTTGCCATCCTAATGGCACTAAAATATATAGTGGATCTACCCATAACTTTGTATGGTATCTTATTATGTGTAGATTCGAAATCTGCATTACAATCTTTAAAAAGTTGCGAATATAAAGTAAATAGTAGGTTAATATATGAGATAAAATTTCTAATTCATTGTTTAATAACAATAATACACAAGTTACTTTTTGTTGGATCCCATCACACTGTGGTATTATAAATAATGATCGGGTCGACAGAATAGCTAAAAGTGCAGCACTGAATAGGGCTGGCAGTATTAAACTTGATTTGCCACTATGTGAGCATGAAATGAACGCTACATTAGAAAACAAAGTAAAAGCGCAATGTGACCTTCGCCCCTTCATCGTAAATTACCAGGGTTTTACAAGACTAGAGATAACGCTAGCTTACAGATTATCTCTCAATTCACTTCGAACTAAATTCAGTAAAACCATCAAATGTATCTGTAGTGATAACATAACAGTTAAACACCTTTTGTGTTGTCAGCGAATGCGACCTTATTTCTCTGTATCATTTATAAATCTAAAACAGATACATACTGATTTCATTCTGTATTTACACATCGCGAGGCACTTACTGCACAGTCCTGTAGATCGTTTTCTTTGATTAAGCATGATTGTTGTATACCTGTAAATCCCTCCTGCTCCTGTTTGTTTGCTTGTTAGATTTTTTCTTACTCCGTAAAGGGCCTGTTTCAACGCAAATTTTTAGTCTAAAAGCACATATGTGAATAGACGTTAAAAGAAATAACGAACGAACAAACAGACAAAGAAACCGAGACTAGATGTACAGGCAGACAAACAGACAGACAAGACTAGATATACAGGCAGACAAACAGACAAACAGGCAAACAAATAGACAAACAGGGACTAGGTATTCGGGCAGACAAACAGACAGGCAGACAAACAGACAGACAAGACTAGATATACAGGCAGACAAACAGACAAACAGGCAAACAAATAGACAAACAGGGACTAGATATTCGGGCAGACAAACAGACAGGCAGACAAACAGACAAACAGACAAACAGGCAAACAAATAGACAAACAGGGACTAGATATTCGGGCAGAAAAACAGACAGGCAAACAAATAGACAAACAGAGACTAGATATACAGGCAGACAAACAGACAAACAGGCAAACAAATAGACAAACAAGGACTAGATATTCGGGCAGACAAACAGACAGGCAAACAAATAGACAAACAGAGACTAGATATACAGGCAGACAAACAGACAAACAGGCAAACAAATAGACAAACAGGGACTAGATATACAGGCAGACAAACAGACAAACAGGCAAACAAATAGACAAACAAGGACTAGATATTCGGGCAGACAAACAGACAGGCAAACAAATAGACAAACAGAGACTAGATATTCGGGCAGACAAACAGGCAAACAGGCAAACAAATAGACAAACAGGGACTAGATATACAGGCAGACAAACAGACAAACAGGCAAACAAATAGACAAACAGAGACTAGATATACAGGCAGACAAGCAGACAAACAGGCAAACAAATAGACAAACAGGGACTAGATATACAGGCAGACAAACAGACAAACAGGCAAACAAATAGACAAACAGAGACTAGATATACTGGCAGACAAACAGACAAACAGGCAAACAAATAGACAAACAGGGACTAGATATTCGGGCAGACAAACAGACAAACAGGCAAACAAATAGACAAACAGGGACTAGATATTCGGGCAGACAAACAGACAAACAGGCAAACAAATAGACAAACAGGGACTAGATATACAGGCAGACAAAGAGACAGACAGATAAGCAAAAAGACACAAAACAGAGACTAGAGAAAAAGAGGGTTTTACAGCGATGTATGAGTAGACGAGTGACAGAAAGTGAAAGACACATAACACAGAAAGGATTCTGTGGTAAAGTATTGTGTGCCTGTCTGCACCCTATACACTACACACAAACCTAAAGCGAAAAATAACGAGTGTTCCAGACGAACCAATAAATAAGAAAACAAAAGAAAACAAAAGAAAGACAGAAAGAGAGAAAGAAAGAAAGACAGAAAGAGAGAAAGAAAGAAAGACAGAAAGACAGAAAGAATGAATGAAAGAAAAAAAGACAGACAGACAGAAAGAAAGAAAGAAAGAAAGAGAGAAAGAAAGAAAGAAGAAAGAAAAGAAAGGAAGAAAGAAAGAAAGATAGAAAGAAAGAAAGAAAGAAAGAGAAAAGAAAGAAAGAAAGACAGAAAGACAGAAAGAAAGACAGAGTGAATGAATGAAAGAAAGAAAGAAAAAAGAACAAAGAAGAAGTGGAATAAAAAAGAAAGAAAAAAGAAGAAGCAAGAGGTGAGTCCATGATAAGTAGTTCTCCTTAACTCAGCTCGTCTGATGGCTATGAACGGTTGGTTCTGAACATAAAAGATGAACTGATGTGTTTTGTCTGGCCTGCCCGTCCGTCTGTCTGTCTGTCTGTCTCTGTCGGTCTGTCTTTCTAATTTCTCTTTGTCTGTCTATTTATTTGTCTATCTGTCTGTTTGTCTGCCTGTATATCTTGTCTCTGTTTGTCTATTTGTTTGCCTGTCTGTCTGTTTGTCTGCCTGCCAGTCTGTCATTATCACCTCTCTTGCTTTCGTATTTTTCTCTCTATTTAGTACTTGTGGTTTCTCTGTCTCTGTCTCTGTCTCTCTCTCTCTCTCTCTCTCTCTCTCTGTCTGTTTCGTTTGAGTTTATTCATAATGCTTCGCTTTCCGACGCATTATGACATTACAAATTAATGGACTGTTTATATACATGTAAATACATACAGCAATTATAATGCATTGTCCTCCTTGATTTTAATCATGATGTGTTTGTTTGTTTGTTTTTCTGTGATGGCGGCATTTGACTATCATTAGAAAACACAAATAAACCTGAATTTCTGTATATTGCCTTGCTTATGTTTAATCGTGATATACATATTCCTTTACTGCGTGCGATTGACTGTTATTTAAACCATTAAAACCACTCACAAGACATTGTCAATTTTATGTTATTTAAGCTACTGTTGTTGTTATTATTGCTGTTTGTTTGTTTGTTTGTTTGTTTGTTTCGGGAGAAGGGAAGGGAAGGTTTGTATTTTCTTTCTGTTCCTATTTATTATCATAGAGAACTACTAGATAATAAACAATTCAAACCACTGACAATGCATTAGTGATGGTGTTGGTGATGGCATTGGTGGTGGTGGTGGATGGTGGTTGGTGTTGGTGTGGTGTTGGTGATGGTGTGTGTGTTGGTGATGGTGTTGGTGATTGGTGATGGTGTTGGTGTTGGTGTTGGTGTTGGTGTGGTGTTGGTTGGTGTGGTGATGGTGTTGGTGATGGTGTGGGATGTTGGTGTGTGTGTTGGTGTGGTGTGGGTGGTTGGTGTTGGTGTTGGTGTGGTGTTGTGTGGTGGTGATGGTGTTGGTGATGGTGATGGTGTTGGTGTTGGTGTTGTGTTGGTGATGGTGTTGGTGATGGTGATGGTGATGGTGTTGGTGGTTGGTGGTGATGGTGTGGGTGATGGTGATTGGTGTATGGGTTAGTGTGGTGATGGTGTTGGTGATGGTTGGTGGTGTGTGGTTGGTGATGTGTTGGTTTGTGGTGGTGTGTGATGGTGTTGGTGTGATGGTGTTGGTGATGGTGTTGGTGTTTGGTGTGGTGTGATGGTGATGGTGTGGTGAGTGGTGGTGATGGGTGTTGGGTTGGTGATGGTGTGGGTGGATGGATGTGTGGTGATGGTGATGGTGTTGGTGATGTGGTGGTGATGGTTGTTGGTGATTGATGTTTGAGTGATTGAATGATCGGTGATTGTAGTTGTATGTGTTGTTAGTATGTGTTGTATGTGATTGTGTTGTGTTGTTTGTGGTTGTGGTGTTGGTGATAGGGATAGGGAGTTGTATTGGTGTTGGTGTATGTTTATGGATTGATATACGATTAGTGATGGCATGCATTGGATGGTTTGGTGATGTGGTGGTGGTGGTGATGGTGTTGGTGTTGG
>JAPXFY010000017.1:43326556-43344056 GCA_030674185.1 Monoplex corrugatus
CAGAATCCTCAGAATCTGGCACATCTATATTTCACGATGCCATGATGATGATGATGATGATGATGATGATGATGATGATGATGATGATGATGAGACGATGGGACTGATAATCATGATGCAATGGAGTTTCATTTAAAATGAAGACTTCGTGACTAGGCTGTTATCTACACCCTCTTTCATCAATATCCTGATGTCAACCAGCCCTGAGAGATACAAACACCCGTGGTGTTTGTCAGAAGATTTAAACAACATTCCCAATATGCATCCGTGAAATGGATGAGGCTCAAATGTATGATCCCAGCCTTGCTTTCCCAATGAACCCATAAACTCGCCCCACTCTGGGCAGTAGCCAGATGTGGTCGAAAGATCCTACAATGGTTTTGACCGGACTGATGAGAATCAAACCTGTGACCTGTCAGTCGATGGTCCTTGTGCTTAACCACTGCTCTACGCTGACTGGTTTCCGCACGAAACTTTTGTTGCTTGTCTTGAACCAGACTCCTTCCCTTTCGATCAGATTGGAAAACGAGAATTCTACTTCCGTGAAAACCAAGAAGTTTATTACTTTTATGAAAACCAAGACATGAACTCTACTTCTGTGGAAACCAAGACAAAAACTCTGCCTCTATGGAAACCAAAAACTCTGCCTCTATGGAAACCGAGACAAGAACTCTACTTCTGTGGAAACTCAAGACAAGAACTCTACTTCTATGGAAACTCAAGACAAGAATTCTGCGTCTATGGAAACCAAGACAATAAATCTACTTCTATGGAAACCAAGACAAGAATTCTGCTCCTATGGAAACCAAGACAAGAAATCTATTTCTATGGAAACCAAGACAAGAACTCTGCTCCTATGGAAACCAAGACAATAAATCTACTTCTATGGAAACCAAGACAAGAACTCTGCTCCTATGGAAACCAAGACAATAAATCTACTTCTATGGAAACCAAGACAAGAACCTACTTCTATGGAAACCAAGACAAGAATTCTGCTCCTATAGAAACCAAGACAATAAATCTACTTCTATGGAAACCAAGACAAGAATTCTACTTCTATGGAAACCAAGACAAGAATTCTACTTCTATGGAAACCAAGACAATAAATCTGCTTCTATGGAAATCAAGACAACCTACTTCTATGGAAACCAAGACAAGAATTCTGCTCCTATGGAAACCAAGACAATAAATCTATTTCTATAGAAACCAAGACAAGAACTCTGCTCCTATGGAAACCAAGACAAGAACTCTCCTTCTATGGAAACCAAAACAAGTACTCTATTTCTATGGAAACCAAGTCAAGAAGTCTACTTCTGTGGAAACCAAAGACAACATTTCTTGTTCTATGGAAAACAAGACCTCTATTTCTATGGAAACCTAGTTAAGAACTCTACTTGTGTGGAAACCAGAGCCTCAGAATAAAGTTATTACGCTTTTAAGGAAAAAGAAAAAGGCAATAAAAGAAAAAAAAATCTAATACCAGTTCGTGAACTTTTTTTTTACACCAGGAATACTTGTGGCAAGAAAAGATAAGCCTCGAGGGTTTTTCAATTGTCAGAAGGCACCTGCTCTTCAATTTCTTCTTCTTCTTTCCTGTTCTTCTTCCTCTTCTTGGGCGTCCCAGAATTCAGAAGCACCTGCCCACGACAAAGATAGAATAAAATGTTGACTGCCAGGTTCTGTGGGGCTGAGTTCTCTCTCCTCCTCCTCCTTCTCCTCTTTCTCCTCTTTCTACAGTTCCCCCTTCCCCCTCCCCCCTCCCCTCGTCTTTCATTCTTTGTCTTTGTGCTAGTTCTAAGTTCTCCGCTGTCACCACTCATTGTGGCGAAGTGGTCGGCCCAATAGACTTATGACATCGAGGTTCTGGGTTCGAATTCCATCGGTCCAGATCATTATGGGATTTCAGCTTCAACGGGCGCCTACCCTGAGTTAATCGTGTTGCAGACTTGTTAGAAAGACTGAGGCCATGCGGTTGTGTGTGTGTGTGTGTGTGTGTGTGTGTGTGTGTGTGTGTGTGTGTGTGTGTGAGAGAGAGAGAGAGAGAGAGAGTGAGTGAGAGAGAGAGTGTGTGAGAGAGAGAGAGAGTGAGAGAGAGAGAGAGATAGCTCAGAATTCAAGAGAAAGAGAGAGGGAGGGGAGAGAGAGAGATAGAATGACAGAGACAGAAACAGAGAGAGAGAGAGAGAGAGAGAGAGACAGAGACAGAGACAGAGACAGAAAGACAGAGAGACAGAGATAGAGACAGACAGATAGACAGACAGACAGACAGAGCTTTAGAGACAGAGAGAGAGAGACAGAGAGAGAGAGAAGAGACAGAGAGAGGGGCAGAGAGAGGGAGATAGAGAGACAGCGGCAGAGACAGACAGAGAGAAACAGAGGGAATCAGAGACAGAGTGAGAGAGGCAGTGAGAGACAGAGAGATAGAGACGGGACAGACACAGAGACAAAGAGCAACAAAGAGAGAGACAAAAGAGAGAGACACAGAGACAGAGACTGAGAGAAACAAAGAGAGAGAGAGAGAGGGGGGGGGGGGTGCTAAAACAAACAATGAACAAATTTTACAGTTTTGTATTTAATATTTTGACAATGTGACTTTCTTGGAGGTATTCTGATCAGCAAAACTACAGCAGACACTGCCCGAAGATATTGTAGAAAATGATATTGTGGGAAATAGAATTGCAGTCAGTCACACTATCTTGAACTTCACTCACGCTTACCCATAAACACACACACACACACACACACACACACACACACACGCACGCACGCACGCACGCACCACACACACACACACACACACACAACACACACACGCACACACACACATACAAACACACACACAAACAGACATACACACACACATCATCATCATCAGGTGCCTTGCCACATGACGTTGGCGATCATGGCCTTCCATCTGTTTCTATCTCTTGTTGCCTCAAGCACCTCTTCCACCCTCTTTTTCTTCAGCCACTCTGCAAGTCCGTCCAATATCTTCTCCGTGGGGCTACCTGGTGCTCTCTTTCCCTCTAGCTTTCCCGTTGTGACCAGGTGCTCCAATTCCCCTTTCCTCATAAAATGATCTATAAATGTTGCCTGTCTTTTCCTAATTTTCCTTATCAATGATCTCTTTGTGTCTGCCTTCATCAAGATGTCTCGTTTGTTTTCTTTGCCGGCCATGGAACTCTCAACATTCTTCTTAGAAACCACATCTCGGCTGCCTCTATCTTGTTCTGGCTTTGCTTGTTGACTGTCCACGGCTCACAAACGTATAACAGTATTGGTTCTATATAACATTCAAGAACTCTTCCTGATGTTAACTGATTGGCATTTGTTGGTAAGAATGCTTATCTTTTTCAATGCTGTTTTGGCTTGGCCAATTCTGCTGGCTATTTCTGATGTGTATCTGCCGTCTGGTGAAATAATCGTTCCCAGGTATTTAAACTTATCAACCTGTCTCAAGGTTGTGCCGTTTGCTGTTATTTTGTATGAGGGGATTTCATGCATTTTACTGATCACCATGACTTCAGTCTTTTTGCTATTTAGCTCCAACCCTTACCTTTGCTTTCTATTTCTAGTATATTCACAAGGTTTTGTAGGTCCCTTTCATTTTCCACAATTAGTACGGTGTCATCTGCGTATTGAATGTTGTTTATCATTTTCCTCCAACCTTTAATCCAGGGTCTTCTTCTAGGTTTCTCATGATCTTTCGCTGTAAAGTGAAAACAGATCTGGTGAAAAAACACAACCCTGTCTGACTCCTCTTTTGGTGTTTTGGAAAGAGCTTATATCGGTTTTTTTTTTTTTATTCTCATTGCAACTGTTTGTTCCCAGTACATATTTCTGATTATTCGTAGATCTTTTCCATCAGTATTGAGTCGTTCTAGTGGTTGATCAATTCTTCATGTCTTACCCGATCGAAAGACTTGATATAATCAACAAAGCATAAATATAAATCTTTATTCATCTCGATTGACCTCTCTGTGATAAGTTCTTAGGATGTATATGGCATTAACAGTTCCTTTCCCTTCCACAAATCCACACTGTTCATCTGCTATTTTTCTTTTGATTGTATTCCTTGTCCTCGTCATGATTATTCTTAGTAGGATTTTTGTTACATGACTCATCAAACTGATTGTGCGATGGAGTTCGCATTCTACAGCCCCTGTCTTCTTTGGAAGTGCAATGAAAATTGATTTTGACATATCTTTGGGGATTTTTCACTGTCATAAATTTCATTTAGGAGGATTGTTATTTCTTCAATACCAAATTCTCCAGGGCTTCAATCATCTCTGTAGTAATGATGTCTGGTCCTGGGGCTTTTCCTGGTTTCATCTTTTTCAGTGTGCTCTGAACACACACACACACACACACACACACACACACACACACAACACACACACACACACACACACATACACACACACAATACACACTACACAACAACAACATAAATGTATGTATCATGTATTATATTATGTATTATCATACTCGTATTATGTATGTATGTATGTATTATTATTATGTTATTATCTATGTATCTATCTTCTATCTATCTACCTGTTCTATCTATCTATCTATCTATCTATCTATCCCTGACTGTGTCTATCTATCTGTCTTGTCTATCTATCGACACACACACACACACACACACACACACACACACACACACACCACAAAACACACACGACACACGCACAACACAACACACGCACACACACAGACGACAGACAGACAGATAGAGTTCAAGGAAAAAAAAAAATAATATTGTATTATTTCAGATATGTGGCCTTCTTTAAAGAAATCTACCATTCAGTCCACTACAGATATCGTAGAAAATGATATTTAAGAAAATGGAAATGTTGTCAGTCACACAAAATTCGAAATACACTACGTTTGCCCATGACCAGAACACACACACACACACACACACCACACACACACACACACACACACCACACACACACAAACACACACTAACACACACACACAAAACACACACACATAAACACACACAAACACACACTAAACACACACACAACACACACACACACACCAATCACACACACACACACACAACGAGAAGAGAGAGAGAGAGAGAGAGAGAGAGAGAGAGAGGAGAAGGAGAGATAGAGAGAGAGAGGAGAGAGAGAGAGACAGAGAGAGAAGAGACGAGGAAAGAGGGAGAGGGAGAGAGAGAGAGGACAGAGAGAGAGAGAGAGAAGAGGAGGGAATGGAGAGGGACAAGAGAAGATGAAAGAGAAATAAGAGAGAAAGAGCAGGAGAGAGAGAGAGAGAGAGAGAGACAGAGATACAGATACAGAGAGAGAGACAGAGACAAGAGAGAAATGGAGAGAGAGAGAGAGAGAGAGAGAAATGGAGAGAGAGAGAGAGAGAGAGAGAGAGAGAGAGAGAGAGAGAGAGAGAGAGAGAGAGAGAGAGAGACAGAATGACGCGGTTTTATAGTTTCCAATGAAGAAGTTTTTGGCTAGAGGCCAGTTTTGAAACTCACCGTTGTTAATAAACGCATCTGCCAAGAATTACACATTCGAAAAGAAGAAATACATCAATAAATCAGTAATATGAGGACATACGAATGTAACTCGTAGGGAAATCAAAGAATAGCAGCTCTTGTTATCATTTGAAGAAGATAGGAGGAGAGACGCAGCGAGAGAAAATTAATTGATGTGTTGTGTGTGTGTGTGTGTGTTGTTGTGTGTTGTGTGTGTGTGTGTGTTGTGTGTGATGTGTGTTGTGTGTGTGTTTGTTGTGTGTGTGTGTGTGTGTGTGTGTGTGTGTGTGTGTGTTGTGTGTGTTGTGTATGTGTGTTGTGTGTGTTGTGTGTGTGTGTGTGTATGTGTGTGTGTGTTGTGTGTGTGGTTGTGTGTGTGGTTGTGTGTGTGTTTGTGTGTGTTTTTGTGTGCGTGTATGTGTGTATGTGGTATGTGTGAAATGTGTGTGTTGTGTGTGTGGTTTGTGTGTGTATGTGTATGTGTGTGTGTGGTGTGTGTTGTGTGTGTGTGTGTGGTGGCGCGCGCGAGACAGACAAAGAGAAGGCGCGTGCGCGAGTTTGTCAATACAATTTTGACGTTAATTTGAGAATAACTGGATTGGATGATGATGATGATGATGATGATGATGAGACGACGACGACGATGATGATGACGACGACGACGAGACGATAATGATGATGATGTGTTTGTGTATATGTGTGTGCGTGTGTGTGTGAATATGTTTGTAAATGCAACTTTCACAATCATCAATGTAATAAGAAAAGAATAATTGATGGATGATGATGACGACCATCATCATCATCATCATCACTACCATTATCATCATGGTTTGTTTTTGTTTGTTTGTTTGTTTGTTTGTGTTTGTGTGTGTGTGTGTGTGTGTGTGAGAGAGAGAGAGAGAGAGAGAGAGAGAGAGAGAGAAAGACAGCCAGCCAGACAGACAGACAGCCAGACAGACAGACAGACAGACAGACAGAGACAGAGACTGGACAAACAGAGTAAACAGAAAAGCAGGCAGGTGACTGAGACACACAAACGAACACCCACAAGGACAGAGAGCTAGAAGACAGACAGACAGACAGACAGACACACAGATAGACACACAGACAGATAGACAGACAGACAGACAGACAGATGCACAAAAACGAGCCACAGACGAGCCACAGACGAAATAACCGACAAAACCGTTTCAATCGTAGTAAGCAGACTGGTCAGTGGGTCTAGCTTTATTGGGGTATACGAAAATAAGAAAAATGCTGATAGGCATCATTCATCACCTCTCCTGGAACTATCTTTATGGGTGAACGGTCCGATAGAGAGGGCGGGCACTTCAAAGAAAACTCAACAGGTGTGGGTGAAAAAAAAGTGACGGAGGGTGGGTGTGAGTGGGGGTAGTGAGGAGAAAGAGGAAGGAGAAAAGAAAAGAATGGGGTCAATCTCAGGGATTGTTTCACGATAAAACATAATGCGAGCTGCGATGGAATACCGAAATCACTTTAGCATCTCTCTCTCTCTCTGTCTCCGTCTCTCTGTCTGTCTGTCTCTGTCTCTCTTTCTCTCTCTCAGGCTCTCTCTCTTTCTCTGTCTGTCAGCCTCTCTCTGTCTCTGTCTCTGTCTGTCTGCTTGTCTGTCTGTCTGTCTCTCGCTCTGTCTGTCTGTCTGTCTCTCGCTCTGTCTGTCTGTCTCTGTCTGTCTGTGTGTCTGTCTGTCTGTCTGTCTCTCCTTCTGTCTGTGTCTCTGTCTCTCTGTCAGTCTGTCTGTCTGTTTGCCTGTCTGTTGTGTGTGTGTGTGTGTGTCTGTCTGTCTGTCTCTCTCTCACACTCTCTCTGTCCTTCCCCCCTCTCTCTCTGTTTGTGTATGTGTGTGTAAGTTTTCATGTGTACATGTGTGTATGTGTGTGTGTGTGTGGGTGAGTATGAATGACTTGTAGATACAGACACGCATTTCTTTAAAATGGTCAGGCCATATCAACAATCTCCCATTTCCAATTTCCATTTCCAATTAATCCCTGTCGTGAAATGTAAACGGATGCGACAGTAAAGCAGGAATTGGTCGTACGTCCAATCATATAAGTCTTAGGTTTGATCCGTCTAGACACATCCGCCTGGTGGGTAACGGATGGAGATTTTTTCTGATTTCACGGTCAATATGTGTGCATACCCGCCAGTGCCTATACCTACTTCCTGTGCATACGCACGCAGAATATCAATTACGCGTGTTAAAGATCCTGTTAGTCATGTTAGTGGCTGGCTTATGGAAAAAAACACGAAAACGTCCAGCATGCACGCCCACCAAAGATGCAGACTTGTGGTACGACACAGTAGAATGTGTGGTCAGTTCCCCTAACAGCCTGAGTTCTCCGTGCTCCAATAAAAAGAAATCTGATTCTATGTAATGTGCAGTGAATCGAAATGAGTTTGGAG
This sequence comes from Monoplex corrugatus, assembly GCA_030674185.1. Lineage (NCBI taxonomy): Eukaryota > Metazoa > Mollusca > Gastropoda > Littorinimorpha > Ranellidae > Monoplex > Monoplex corrugatus. Next base: position 43,334,490 of record JAPXFY010000017.1, read on the forward strand.
TATAGTGGTATCATCATCATCAAATGCCTTGCCACATGGCGTTGGCGATTATGACCCTCCATATGCATCTGTCCCTTGTTGCTGCAAGCACATCTTCCACCCTCTCTGTCTTCAGCCACTCTGCAAGTCCGTCCAAAATTTTTCCTTGGGTCTACCTCGTGCTCTCTTTCCCTCCAGTTTTCCTGTTGTGACCAGGTGCTCCAATTCCCTTTTCCTCACAAATATTGCCTGTCTTTTCCTAATCTTCCTTATCAATGATCTTCTTGTGTCTGCCTCCATCAAGACTGTCTCGTTTGCTGTCCATGAAACTCTCAACATTCTTCTTAGAAACCACATCTCGGCTGCCTCAATCTTGTTCTGGCTTTGCTTGTTGACAATAGCGGTATACAAGAAAGAATTGAAATAATGATGATGATGACGATGACGACGATGTTGATAATGAAAATGCTGATAATGATAATAATGATAATGATGACGATAATAATGATGATGATAATGGTGGTGATGATAATAATAATGATGATGACGACAACGACGACGATGATGATGACAGCAACAACAACAATAACAGCAACAATCATCATCATCATCATCATCATCATCATCATCATCATCATCATCATCATCATCATCATCATCATCATCATCATCATCATCACCATATTGATGATAATGATAAAATGACTACATTCCTTGAAAACTGATTGATCCCAGGGAGTTGTTTTTTAAAGCGATATGTTTCCCAGTAGAAACAAACCAACCATTTACATTCATATCACACAGGTTTATGAACAACTCGGATCCAATACTTCAGCTGGCTGGCTTTCTCTTGTAACAGAGCCATTGACTCAGGATCTGAGGTGTAAAGTTCAGTTCCAGACGGTAATATAAAAGCTCACCTGCTAGTTCCCAGTCTTATTGCTCTGTTCATTGTGATGGTGTCAACTTAGTGTTTCTTAGGTGCTGTACACACACATACACACACACACACACCACACACACACACACACACACACACACACACACACACACACACACACACACACACACACACACACACACACACACACACACACACACACACACACACCACACACACACACACACACACACACACACACACACACACACACACACACACACACAACCCCTCCATTTACCACTGCATACGGCTTTACATCTTTTGAGGTCAGTTTCAGTTTCAGTTTCAGTTTCAGTTTCTCAAGACAACGTCTCCGCGCTCGGAACGAATTCCATATGCACTAACGTCACAGGTGCCATGTGTGTGGTGATCGTGGCACAAGCCTTAAGCCTGCACACGAACCCATGAGCTGGCCAGGTCCTGAGGTGGGGGCTCGTCCTGGGTGAAGCCTGTGATGGTGTCAGCTTAGGGTTTCTTAGGTCTTGTCCATCCACCTCCTTCCATCAGTTTGAGAAACTGAAACTGAAACTGAAACTGAGTGCAATGTCAGCCAGCAGCTGGCTTGTTAACAGAGTCAAGGAGTCCTCCAGATTATGACTTTTGGGTGGGGGGGGGGGGGGGCGGGGGGGGGGGGAACAGTGGCCGAATGGTTCAGATGTTCGCCTGACAATAACTAAACTCGAGTTCCAGGGTTTGCTCCCCGCAGAGGTCTCGACTTTTCTCCTCAATTTGACAGGAAAATCGAACTGAATGTTTAGTCCTTCGGAAAGGGGACGAAAAACGAGTCGGACCCGTGTGCCTTTTGGCTGCACACGTTAAAGATCACACAGAAATTGAAAATCGTGAAGAGCAGGGCATTGCCCGGCTGCCTTGGTTATAAAACACTTGAGAATCAGGTTGATTTTCCCAGGTCCCATCCCTTAAAGACGAATTAGCTTTCTTGCCTTTCTGAAATCTTAGTAAAAAAAATATGACTATGAATATGAATTTAAATCGAGGGAAGGGGGTGGGCGCTTGCCCTCGTGATGCTGGCCCCGGGAAAAGTTGAGATCTCTACCACCTCACTCCCCTACGACCCCAGGGCTAGAGAACTATCTAGGTAGGACCTCAGGACCTGGCCAGCTCGTGGGTTTATGTGCAGGCTTTTTTAGGCTTGTGCCGTGATCAATCTGATCTTCTCCATCACATGGCACCTGTGACGTTAGTGCATATAGAATTCTTTCTGAGCGCGGAGACGTCATCTTGAGAAACTGAAACTTTTTTTTTATGTATGTCATGTTCAATCTCCATTTCAAGACCTTACCAACGCAAGTTTTATTTGTTCACAGGCTCAAAGAGTCTGTCAATAAACAGACGGGAGATATGGTTTGTATGCAGGCTCAAGGAATTCTGCCAAATAACTTCTGGCAGACTTGGGTCAAGCGCATGTGGAATTGTCTGAGTGCAGTGAATCCCTCTTAAAACAAACTCAAAACTCTAGTCTTCTCAGCCATAGAGAATAATTATACTATGCATATTTGGAAGCGAACATACTCCCAGACCAGCACACTGATCTTAACCCTTTGACTCCGTCCACCAGCACCCTTCTATTCTAATTATGATAGCAAAGCAAGAACTTGATCCTTTCACTACTTCACCCTATAACAATTTTTCAATCATTGCAATAATTACGAGAACGGGCAATAGTGTACAAAATACCCATGTAAATTAAAAGCAACAACAATAACAACAACAACAACAACAACAACAACAACAACAACAACAACAAAATATAAGGGAAAAAAGAATGTAAGGTGAATGAAGGAGTCAAGAGTTAAATTCTTTCGGCTGGTGGATAGGGTTCAAGGGTAAAAGGGTTAACAGAGAGATGGACATGGAGGGGAAGTAATCAAGGAGTGCCAGACCAGATAAAGAGAAGGGATGACCATGAGATGGGTGCTGGACAGAATCTGATGATCTTTCCTCCGTCACTGATAATTTTTCTATTTTCTGACATCTGGGAAAACAGTTTTTGGCATATATGGGGGATTGGGGGTAGTGGTAGACGGGTGTTGTGGTGGTGGGTTTTTGGTTATGATTCTCTCTGATAGGATTTCTACAATCATTATGTTTCATTTTGTGTTGTGGTGGTGGGTTTTTGGTTATGATTCTCTATGACAGGATTTCTACAATCATTATGTTTCATTTTGTGTGTTGTGGTGGTGGGTTTTTGGTCATGAGTCTCCTTGACAGGATTTCTACAATCATTATGTTTCATTTTGTGTTGTGGTGGTGGGTTTTTGGTCATGATTCTCCTTGACAGGATTTCTACAATCATTATGTTTCATTTTGTGTTGTGGTGGTGGATTTTTGGTCATGATTCTCCTTGACAGGATTTCTACAATCATTATGTTTCATTTTGTATTGTGGTGGTGGGTTTTTGGTTATGATTCTCTATGACAGGATTTCTAAATCAATTGTTTCATTTTGTGTTGTGGTGGTGGGTTTTTGGTATGATTCTCCTTGACAGGATTTCTAAAATCAATCTGTTTCATTTTGTGTTGTGGTGGTGGGTTTTTGGTTGTGATTCTCTGTGACAGGATTTCTAAAATCATTCTGTTTCATTTTTATAATTCTTCGACTCTGATGTGTTTGATTCCTTGCTTATCTGCATTAGACTTGACAGTTCTCTCCATCCCTCTTCCTTTGTGTGCTTTTACGTGTCCTTTACTTTTCTTTTTTGTTTGTTTGTTGTTTTAAATTTACGTAAGTTTTCTGTATGCTTTTGCTGTTCTGTTATTCTGCAATGTTTATTAAATTGTTACTGCTGCAACTATTATCATCATTATTATTTTTTGTTGTCATCGTTTCATTTGTCGTTGTTTTTGTTGTTGTCGCTTGTTGTTGTTGTTTGTTGTTGTTAGGGTTGCTTTACTGTGTCTGTAATGCATGATTTGTAAAGATTGAGCAACTGTATTTGACATTGTATACTTATAGTTTCATCGTTTCCATCATAGTTTTAGAATTGGCATATACGGGTGTGTGGGTAGGGTGCAAAATGGTATCAGATTTATGAAAAAAGAAATACATAGTTACATACTCATTGCATTATTTAATCATAACAGATGCAAATATTGGTATACAGTTAATAATACCATTGCTTTAATCCATCGTATACATGTATAACTAGCATTTAATCTGAACTAATGCTCCGTCGGTATTCACACACTCCTTAATCGAGAGCGGAATTAAGCATTATAATAATGATGTGATACTTACTGTATACCTACTTTTGCACCCCCCCCTGTATATCCCCCTCTCTTGTTTGTTTCTAATGCTTCATTTTCTTCCTCTTTTCCGTTGTTACTATGTGTATCATTTGGGTATTTTTTCTGGTTTATTTTTGTTTTATCTGTTTTGTTTTAATTGATGCATTTCGTTTGTACTTGTCATTATTGTCGTTAGTCTTTTTTTTTTTTTTACAATATGCTTATATGTGTACAATATCAAAGACATGTACGGTGGGGCCTAACGCAGCTATACTTGAGTAATAAAATATTGTGAAATTTGAAATTGGGTGTGGCATTCAGTTTGGAGCATTCCATGTTGATCAAGGAGAGCTCTGAGTCGCCTGTAATTTTCAATCTCCTGGTTTGTTTCGTAGCAAATGAAGATGTTGTGTGTGGTGTGTGTGTGTGTGTGTGTGTGTGTGTGTGTGTGTGTGTGTGTGTGTGTGTGTGTGTGTGTGTACATGTAAATGTATGTAAGTGTGTGTGTGTAAGAGTGAGTGTATGCAGGTGTGTGTGTATTTGTGCGTGCGTGCGTGTGAATGTATGCAAGTGTGTGTGTGTGTGTGTGTGTGTGTGTGTGTGTGTGTGTGTGTGTGTACATGTAAATGTATATAAGTGTGTGTGTGTAAGTGTAGATGTATGCAGGTGTGTGTGTATTTGTGCGTGCGTGCGTGTGAATGTATGCAAGTGTGTGTGTGTGTGTGTGTACATGTAAATGTATGTAAGTGTGTGTGTGTAAGTGTGAATGTATGCAGGTGTGTATGTATTTGTGTGTGCGTGCGTGCGTGTGAATATATGCAAGTGTGTGTGTGTGTGTGTGTGTCTGTGTCTGTGTGTGAGTGAGTGAATGAGAGAGAGAGAGAGAGAGAGAGAGAGTGAGAGAGAGAGACAGAGACAGAAACAGAGACAGAGACAGAAAGACACAGAGAGCTTGTGACAAACATATGTTAGCTAGATGTTCCAAACTTTTTAAAGATGGGTCTTGTTTTTTAAATCCAATTCAAAGGTGTAGATCGTTGAAGAGTCACGAATGCACAAGTTTGACAATAATGGCGATAAGACCAAGGACACACAAACCCAAACACTCCCTACAATCAACACTTTTGCAGGAATGTTTGCGAACAGCATTTAAATAGGAACTGACAATAACCGGAAAATGTGTTTTTACCTTGTAAGTCTTCCATAATGTTCAGTGCAAGGCAAGGACTGTTTTTGTATTGTTTTAAACTTTTTAAAAATGTTTTTTTTTTTTTCATTTTAGAATGACATACAAATACAACCACAACAGCGGATATATAACAAACGTGCATACGCATGTATGAAATGCACTTCAAGTGTTATATTACGTGTAGCTTCTCCAAGGTCAAGGTGATCTTGAAAAGTACATATTCTCTTTTGATTTTCTGTGAAATAATTTTGTATGAAAAGGCAAAATATTAGAAAGGCTTGATCATCTTTGTAGGTTTTCTGTTTGTTTGTTTGTTCGTTCGTTCGTTCGTTCGTTCGTTCGTTCGTTCGTTCGTTTGTTTGTTTGTTTTGACTTCAACAATAGTATTACAAAAAAATATTTTTGTCACAATGGGATTTTTTTTTCGCTTGAGTATGTGGCCACTGCATGTTCACGGCCATATCCCATCTCCCTGTTTATTCATGATACTGGTTTATTTATCATCCTTTTACAGAACATCAACCTGAGACATGCTGTTCGTCAAAGCTGTTTGTTTCTCGTGCACAAAAAAAGCATATTGTTTAATCTTACTAGAAAGATAACCCTTGGGTCTAAAAGTCGTGAATTGATAGATGTCTCAAGTGTTCTCTAGATCAGCATTATAAGAGCAGTACACAATATTTTCTCCCTGGGTCTACCTGGTACTCTTTTTTTCCTCCAGCTTTCCTGTTGTGTCAGGGCGCTCAAATTTCTCTTGCCTCACAAAACATTTATAGGACGTTTCATGAGGCAAGAGAAATCTGAGCATCCAGTCACAATAGGAAAGTTGGTGGGGGAGGGGGAGAAGGGCACCAGGTACATTACACACAGGGAGAAAATGTTAAATGGACTTACGGAGTGGATGAACAGAGAGAGAGGGGGTGAGGGGTGGGAGAGGAGATGTACTTGCAGCGACAAAAGACAGATTCGTATGGAGGGCCATGATCGCCAACGCCATGCGGCAGGGCACATGATGATAATGATGACGATGATGATGATGATGATGAGAATAATGATGATGATGATACAGCTACGCTTCCCAGCTGCTTTACATTTTTCCGACCCTGAATAGGATCAGATACCCTTTCGCAGCTGGGTAGAGTGGAAGAGGCAGGCACACAGTTTTAGTTAAAGTTGTGCAGATAGATTGGATGGTGGAGCTCTACCACTACGCCAGGAGGTCTAAAACAATGGAATAGTTAATAAAATCACCAGAAAAAAAAACTACATGAAACAAACAAACAAACAAACAAACAAACAAACAAACAAACAAACAAACAAACAAACAAATGGCAAAACGAAAACATCACCACCAGCAACTTCAAGGAAAAACACACAACTCCTCTCTACAACAAGTGCTAACAGCAGCAACAGACACTTTTTGTCACGTGACTACCGGCTTTCATTTCCTGCTGTGACCGGAAGCGGAAGCGGAAGCGAGGCCATCAATCAATTAAAAACCGAAAGATCCGGAGCAACAGTCACCGCTGACAAAGGTAAACAAGTCAGACCCGCTGTGGATGTGGATGTGGATGTGGAGACTGCTAGGTTATGTGGCATTGAAGGATTTCTTGCCTAAAGTGTTACTTTGTCTATTTTTCTTCTGTCTGTCAAGAGTTGGTCTTCGCTCTGTCTCCCTCTCACTGTCTCTCTCTGTCTGTCTCTCTCTCTTTCTCTCTCTGTCTCTCTCTGTCTCTGTCTTTTTGTCTCTCTCTGTCTTTCTGTCTCTCTCTGTCTTTCTGTCTCTCTCTGTCTCTGCCTCTCTCTCTGTCTCTCTGTCTCTCTCTGTCTCTCTCTCTCTCTTCCTCTCTTTCTTTGTCTCTCTCTGTGTCTCTCTGTGTGTCTCTGCCTCTCTCTGTCTCTTCCTTTCTGTCTCTCTCTGTTTCTCTGTCTCTGTCTCTCTCTGTCTCTGTCTCTGTCTGTTTGTCTCTGTCTCTCTCTATCTTTGTCTTTCTCTCTGTCTCTGTCTCTCTCTCTGTCTGTCTCTGTCTCTTCCTCTCTGTCTCGCTCTGTCTTTTTGTCTCTGTCTCTCTCTTTCTCTGTGTCTCTGTCTCTCTGTCTGTCTGTCTCTGTCTTTAATATATTATATATATATATCTCCCTCTCTGTGTCTGTTTCTCTCTCTCTCTCTCTCTCTCTCTCTTTCTCTCTCTCTCTCCTGAAACTTTTGCAGTAGTCCAGTTTCTTTTATTTCAATGCAAGTAGAGTATCAATGGTAGAAAGACGTGTAACGGGTCTGATATATACCGTTGGAAAACCACAGTGTGTAGCAAGGTGGCAGAATGGTTCAGACGTTCGCCTGCCATTAACTAAACTCGAGGTTCCAGGGTTCGTTTCCTATTGACGCCTCGACTTTTCTCCTCACTTTCTTCAGAAAATCGAACTGAACACCTAGGCCTTACGAAGAAGATGAAAAAAAAATTAAAAACCAACGAGACAGACCTGTGTATCTTCTGGTCTCTGCACGCGAAAAGATCCCACAGCAATTGAACATCGTGCAGAGAGTCCTGGCAGAAAGATATTGGAGAGATAGAGGTTTATTTTCCAGGTCCTTCCCCTTGAAGCCCAGTTAGCCTTCTTGCGTGTCTGAAGTCTTGGTAAAACAAAATGTGAGAGACAGCAAGACAGAATGAGTGAAAGCGAAAAGTTAAGTAACAAAATGAAGGAGAAAGAGAAGAGAAAAAAGGGGAGAATATGTTGTGTGAGTATGTGTGTGTGTGTGTGTGTGTGTGCGTGGTGGGTTGTTTTGTGTGTTGTGTTTGTGTGTGTGTGTGTGTGTGTGTGTTTTGTGTGTGTGTGTGTGTGGTTGTGTGTGTGTGTGTGTGGTGTGTGTGTGTTGTTTGTGCGTGTTGTGCTTACGACTGCGTGTGTATATGTTGTGTGTGTGTGTGTATTTGTGTGTGTGTGTGGTGTGTGTGTGTGTGCGCGCGCGCGCGCGCGCGTGTGTGTGTGTGTGTTTTGTGTGTGTGTGTGTGTGACAGAGAGGATGACAACTTGGGTCAAAGGTCGTTCACTAAACAGGCTTGAATGTACCCTACTTCAGCTTCTTGTGTGTGTGTATATGTGAGACAGAGGGCGGATGATCCAAGCAGGTCAAGGGTCATTCTCTTTACTCCACCCTGTCTTCCTCGTTCCAGTTTGTGTGTGCGTTGTGCCCTAGAGATTTGGTCGTTGTTAGGTAATTGCTTTGGTGAATGATGAGAATGTGTGCGAGCCTTGGTTTGATTTTTGAATCAAGATGTGGCGCCTTATGAATGTCATTATTCTTTTTTCTTTTTCATCTCTGTCTCTGTCCATGTCTATCTCTCTGTCTCTCTCTCTCTGTCTCTCTCTGTCTCTGTCTTTCTGTCTCTCTCTGTCTCTGCCTCTCTCTCTTTGTCTCTCTCTATATCTGTCTCTCAGTCTCTCTGTCTCTTTCTCTGTCTGTCTGTCTGTCTCGATCCCCCTCCACGTGTATTTCTGCAAGAGCATCTAGTTTCACTGTATTTATCAAAAGGTACTGTCTAACAGTTACTCTAATCACTGGCATCAGTTTGTGTGTTTGTTTGATTGTTATTTGTTTATTTGCTTTTTCGTTGTGGTTAACAACTCAAATAAAACTTTGAAATGTATTATTTTTACTGTTTAATTATTGATATGTAGCTGTCATTGACCATATAAATTCATAACCAGTGTGATCTATTTTAAGCTGTTTAATTATTGATATGTAGCTGTCATTGACCTATAAAATTCATAACCAGTGTGAACCTATTTGGAAGGATGAGGGTTGGATGTTTAAAAGAAAGTGTATGAATACTTACTTCATATATCTTCATGAAATTCTCTCTCTCTCTCTTCTCTCTTTCCCATCTCTCTCTCTCTCCTCCACCCTCCTCCCTTCCCCTCCTCCCTCCCCTTGTTCCCCCCCCCCCCGCCCTCATCCCTTCGCCTTCTCCAAAAGAGTGGAATTCACTTCCGCTTGCTTTCGGGGGTGGGGGTGGGTGTGGGTGGGTGGGGGTGGAGGAAGTATAGCGACGCATGCGATGCACGTGCGGTGAGAGATAATGATCTTCGCAAGTAGTTTTCTGTTCTGGGTCGGCGGTCTCACAAAAGAGGAAGGAAGATAACCTGTTTGCGAGGAGCAGGGGAAGTGGGTTTTGAGGTGGGTATAGGTGACAAGAGAGAGACAG
>JAPXFY010000017.1:43349056-43351556 GCA_030674185.1 Monoplex corrugatus
TTTGTGAGACCACTGACCCGGAACAGATAACTGCTTGCAAAGATCATTATCACTCGTCGCACACGCATCGCACGCGGGGGTTGTGTCCTTAACTGGAACTACCGTCACTAACGGGAACAAAGCGTTCAACTGAGCAAAATCTGACGTGAGATTTTTAGCAATCATTTTAGAAGCTAGTGGCACGTCTTTTTCGACGTCAAAATTGATGTAAACGCACCAAAACAGGCCTGAATAGCTAACTGTGTATATGAAAAAACAAAACAAAACAAAAACAACAAACCTCGTTGAGACTTCCAACGTGAAATGAGCACTCCTTAGTTTTAGTGGGAGACAAGACCACTGCACCCGAGGCACCATGAGGCACCATGAGGTGCTAAGCTCCACCCTTTTAGGGATTCTTATGAGTACAATATACAACGTACCGCCTCGCTTAGGCGGGCCTCAGTAGCTCAGTTGGTTGAGCATCAGATTCACATGCTAATCGTTGTGGGTTTGTATCTCAGGGTGCGCTATATTAAAACTGGCCTTCTCACTGTCCCATCTTAACATCATTGTTGTTCTGGTGGTGTCAGTATAGGATCAGATAAGTTCCCCCTTACCCCACATCCCTGGGATGGTTATCCCCGTCAGCCATATCACCTGAGGTGGGCGTCAACGTAAAAACTGAACCAAATCAATCAATCAACCGCCTCGCTTAGGCGGGCCTCAGTAGCTCAGTTGGTTGAGCGTCAGATTCTCATGCTAATGGTTTTGGGTTCGAATCTCAAAGTGCGCTACATTAAAACCGGCCTTCTCACTGTTCCAGCTTAACACCATCATTGTTGTAGTGGTGTCGATGTAGGATTAGCTAAGCCCCCCTTCCCCAACTTCCCTGGGATGGTTATCATCTGAGGTCGGTGCTGACTAAAACAAAACCATACCAAACCAAACCAAAACCAAACCAAACCAAACCAAACCAAAAAACCAAACCCCATCAAATCAAACCAATCACCTCGCTTCGTGCCGCGGGGATACCTCCTCGCTTCACGGCCGGGGGATCACTCGTCATTTTTGTATGCGCATTTCAGTTTGGGACAAGAACCTGTTAATGACACCACACGCGTCTCTGTACGTCCTGAAAACAAGCGGAAGTGAATTCCACACTATGGGGGAGGGGAAAAGACAGATGAGGAGGGAAAGGAAGAAGAAGATAGGTAGAAGAAGGAAGGGGAGGAGAGAAAGACAAACAGACAGATATGATTGAATTATGTGATGAGTCTTTGTTTTCCTTTTCTGCAACCTAAGAAGAGGTTAAATGCTTGTTTATGCTCGTATGATCTTCAGTACTTTTGGTACATGAACGCGTATCTCAGATCTAATAAATCAGCATCTATAAACAAATGGTAATTCATTGTCCATTTTCTTTTTATATGCATAACATAATACAACGATTGGACCCATAGAACAAACAAATAAAATAACAAAACAACAACAACAACAACAACAACAGCAGCAGCAGCGGCGCAGCAGCAGCAACAACAACAACAACAACAACAACAACAACAACTTGGATCCTGTTTTTTGAGGTTTTCCAAGAGGAATTCATTGCATTCAGAAAATTCCATAAGCGCTCCTTCTGAATCTGCCTGCAATTTATCTAGCAGACCAGCAGCCATAGTTATTAGCGCAATGGACTACCGCCTGGAAGGGTGTGGGTTCGAATCCCCATCAGTCACTTCAAGAATCATAGTGGAAATTTTTTACTCCAACCAGCTTCTACCCAGAGTTGACCGTGCTATGGGCTCATTGGAAAGGCTGGGACCACACACAGTCGAGTCTCATCCACTTCACGGATGCGCCACTGAATGTGTTGCTCAAATTTTCTGACCAACATCACAGGTGTCTGTATCTCTTGGGCCTGGTTGACACCAGGATGTATTGTGATAGTAATTTAGCGTACAGCTCCCTTCACGTAGTCTCTATCCTATATCAAACTCCATAGCATCATGATTATCATCCTCATCGTTATCATCAACTTTGCATTATAAAAACAGTGCAAGCTTCTGTGGCCATTAAGGTGGCGTAGAAAATGGGGGAAAATATTTAGCAGACTCACTGAGCTTTGTCAAAACCTAACACACTGGCAAGGTCTTAACATGAGGAGGGAGAGAGAACAGGATCTATACAACATTAAGCTAATACGAACTGAATGATTTGCAACGTTAAGCTGGGCAGTGAACACTCTAATTTTTAATTAGCAGACTAGGATTCACTTTATACAAATGCCTGTGGTAATCGAGCTCAAAGATTACCACAGTCACCTCTCTCGCAACTGAAATTTCGATATTTATTATTTATAATGAAACAGAAATTGCGCATTAGATGGCAGTGAACACTCTATTTTTATTAGCAGGGTAGGATCAACTATTATCAAATGCCTGTGTAACGAGTTCAAGATTGCCCCAACAGTCCACCTCTCTCCGCAAACAGTGATAATTTCCTGATATTTTATTATTTAATA
>JAPXFY010000017.1:43361556-43371556 GCA_030674185.1 Monoplex corrugatus
ATAACAACATCTCCACCTCCACCACTAGCGCTACCTGTGCTCAGTCTGGCCGGGGTGGTTCAGAACCTCTACAGGAGAACTGGGAGACGGTGGAACACAAACGACTGTTTTCTTTATTCTGGAAGGAAGCTGTGCGCGTCTATTTTGATGGGCATCTACAGAAGGTGAGTGGATTTCATTCATTTATTTACTAGATGTAGATACACACACACACACACACACACACACACACACACACACACACACACACACACACACACAACACACACACACACACACACACACACACACACACACACACACACACACACACACACACATATATACATATATATGTAATGACTACAGTGATATATGTATATATATGTATAATGACTACCGTGATATATATATATATATGTATAATGACTACCGTGATATATATATATATATGTATAATGACTACCGTGATATATATATATATATATATATGTATAATGACTACCGTGATATATATATATGTATAATGATTACCGTGATATATATATATATATATATATATATATATATATATATATATATATATATATATGTATAATGACTACCCTGATATATATATATATATGTATAATGACTACCGTGATATATATATATATATGTATAATGACTACCGTGATATATATATATATATATATATATATATGTATAATGATTACCGTGATATATATATATATCACGGTAGTATATATATTACATATATATATATATAAAAATATATATATATACGTTGTTGCTTGATTTAACGTCTTTTCACTATAAGTGATATTAGATGTGTGTGTGTGTGTGTGTGTGTGTGTGTGTGTGTGTGTGTGTGTGTGTGTGTGTGTGTGTGTGTGTGTGTGTGTGTGCCTTTCTCTGAAGATAAGATACACAGATTCACATAATATTTACATGTAGCCAAGATTATTCCAGTGAGAGGCTGATACAATACCAGTATAAAATATAGACTAGGTAAAACATAATCTAGGTAGGGCCTCAAGACCCGGCCAGCTTATGGGTTTTTGTACAGGCTTAAGGCTTGTGCTATGATCACCATACACATGGCACCTGTGACGTTAGTGGATATAGAATTCGTTCCGATCGCGGAGACGTCGTCTTGAGAAAGTGAAACTGAAACTGAAACTGAAACTGAGTGGAAGTGAGACAGTTTGGTTTGGCCCTACAGTTGTCATTTTTGATGTTGCCGTTTTCAGTAGAGGCTGATTTTATGTATATGGTTTAGTCATGTTGTTGTTGCTGTCGTTCATCGTTGAGTTTAACGGTGAATGTTGCCGTGTGCATACCATAACAATGGAAGCATATGGGAAAAGAGAACCAGATTTCAGTTTCAGTTTCAGACGATAGCATCTCTGCGCTTGGAATGAATTCCATATGTGCTGACACCACATATGTCATGTGATGGACAAAAACTAAAATGAACTTTGAATGAATTCTGTATGCAGTGACACCACATATGTCATGTCATCGTCATCATCATCATCAGGTGCCCTGCCGCATGGCGTTGGCGACCATGGACTTCCATCCATCTCTACCTCTCGTTGCCCCTAGCATCTCCCCCACCCTCCTCATCCCCAGCCACTCTGCAAGTCCGTCCAGCATTCTCTCCCTGGGTCTACCTGGTACTCTCTTTCCCTCCAGCTTTCTCGTTGATGTCATGTAATGGACAAAAACTAAAATAAACTTTGAATGAATTCTGCATGCAGTGACACCACATATGTCATGTAATGGACAAAATCTAAAATGAACTTTGAATGAATTCTGTATGCAGTGACACCACATATGTCATGTAATGGACAAAAACTAAAATGAACTTTGAATGAATTCTGCATGCAGTGACACCACATATGTCATGTAATGGACAAAAACTAAAATGAACTTGGAATAAATTCTGTATGCAGTGACACCACATATGTCATGTAATGGACAAAAACTAAAATGAACTTTGAATGAATTCTGCATGCAGTGACACCACATATGTGATGTAATGGACAAAAACTAAAATGAACTTTGAATGAATTCTATATGCAGTGACACCACGTATGTCATGAAAAGAAGAAGATCCAAAACGATTATGGTTTAAATCATAAGCCTGTGCATAAGCCCTGTATGTGGGCAAGGTCTTGAGGTCCTGTTTAGCGTATGGGTTCTACGTCTGTGTCAGTTTGTCATTGAAACAACCAAAGCTGCCTTGTGAAATGTTTATCGCCATCAGGAAAAAAGAAATCCTGTAGAAAATGATGAAAACATAGCCAGCTGCTCAGCACGAACTGACCGTAGGTGACGCCACACGTAATCACAACATAGAAATTCACCCCAAAACAACAAGAAACACAGATATCTACATGTACACGATTTATCGTCATTTCTACATAATTGTCATTTCTACACGATTTATCGTATCCATCACAGCAATTGCCTCAGCCATCCCTCAAACACAGATGCACGCACACACACACACCCACGCACGCGCACACACACACACACATATACACGCGCGCGCGCATGCACACACACACGCACACACACATGCACACACCACACACTCGCACACACACACACATACACACACACACTCGCACACACACACACACACACACACACACACACACACACACACACACACACACACACACACACGCACACACACACACACACACACGCACACACACGCACACACGCGTACAGACACACACACACACACACACACACACACACACACACACACACATACACACACACCACAAAACATCAATACCATCTCCGAACAACGAAACACTCCTTAAATCATAAACCAATATTTACATACAGTAACTAGTATCATGATATCAACACACTTTCTTCTTCTCTCCCTATAGGTTCTAGTTCCATTGAATTTTCTGACTGTGTCCGGGATTTAGGAGTTCTTTTAGATCATGATCTTTCTATGCAAAAACATGTCACTAAGATATGCCAGCTTTCTTATATGGAACTAAGACGTATTGCTTCTATCCGCCCCTTTCTTACTGAGGAAGCCACTAAAACTCTTATTTCCTCTTATATTCTTTCACGCTTGGACTACTGTAATTCTATTCTAATCGGCTGCCCTTCAGTTGTCATTCAACCTCTCCAACGTGTTCAGAATTCAGCAGCTAGGCTTGTTTGTAAAGCCCCTAGATCCCAGTCATGTTCTCCTCTTCTGAAAAAGTTGCATTGGCTTCCAGTTGAACAAAGAATCAAATACAAATGTTGCTGTCTCTGTTACAAAATTCTTACTTGCTCCGCTCCCTCTTATCTGTCTGAACTTCTTCAAGTGTATGTACCATCCAGAACTCTCCGATCCTCTACCGACACAAGAACTTTCTGTGTCCCCCGTTTCAACCGGAAACTGCATGGTCAGAGAGCTTTCTCCCACTCTGCTGCCATGACCTGGAACTCCCTTCCCTATCATATTCGCCATAAGCAATGTCTTCCTTCTTTCAAGTCTAGTCTGAAGACCTATCTTTTCACTCAATACTTTCATTGATCTTCTCTTTCTCTTCTCTCTCAGCCCTGATCATCGTTCCTACATATATATGTGTGTGTGTGTGTGTTTGTGTGTGTGTGTGTGTGTGTGTGTGTGTGTGTGTGTGTGTGTGTGTGTGTGTGAAGCATGTTTATGCGAGCAAGAGAGAGGGAGAGAGAGGGAGAGAGGAAAAGAGAGAGAGAGAGAGGCTGTGCGGGAGAGAGAGAGAGTGAGCAAGGAATATCGGGAGCACGGTAGAGAGCGAGAGTATGGTTGGGGTGGGGCAAGAGAGTGACAGTATGAGTAAGAGTATGTGTAAGCGTGATAGAATTTGATAGTAGAGAAACTGAGTGGTTGAGAGAGGGAGTGTGTTTGGGTCTGTGTGTGTGTGTGTGTGTGTGTGTGTGTGTGTGTGTGTGTGTGTGTGTGTGTGTGTGTGAAGAGAAAGAGAGAGAAAATATTTTTGTATGATTGTCACTATTTTTAGTAATATTTGAATTTACTATGTTAATATGTCTTGTTGAACGTAAATTTTATGTTTTATGTTATATAGTGTTAGCAGCGGTATGTTTAAATTTTATGTTGGTGTATCTATTTGTATTTAGTTATATACTGATTTTATGTGAAGCGCTTTGTGCTCTGGAAAGCGCTATATAAATTGCCTTTATTATTATTATTATTTTTATCAGCCCAATCAAATCCTTTTCTAACAGGTTCCAAGGGTGAACAGTCAACCGGCGTGTTCGGACGTACCATACGTGCTTGGCAAGGTGTTACGTCACGGTTTGGTACTGTGTGGATACTGGCCTGTCGTTCTGGCTCCGGCATGCGCCGTCACTGTCTTCACCGGGGACAAATGCTCTCCAGAACTGTTGAGGCACTCTCTGAACAAAGCGATGTTTGAATTTGAGGTACTGGTCAATGTTTGTGTGTTTTATGAATTGGATGCATTGGTTACTGTTTGTGTGTTTTACGGATTTGAGGTATTGGTTACTGTTTGTGTGTTTTATGAATTTGAGGTATCGGTTACTGTTCGTGTGTTTTATGAATTTGAGGTGTTTTATGAATTTGAGGTATTAGTTACTGTTTGTGTGTTTTACAGATTTCAAATAATGGTTACTGTTTGTGTGTTTATGAATTTGAGGGGTTTTATGAATATGAGGTATTGATTACTGTTTGTCTGCTTTATGAAATGAAGTATTGGTCACTGTATGTTTTATGAATTTGAAGTATTGGTTACTGTTTATGTGTTTTATGAATTTGAGGTATTGGTTACTGTTTGTGTGTTTTACGAATTGGAGGTATTGGTTACTGTTTGTGTGTTTAATAAATTTGAGGTATTGGTTACTGTTTATGTGTTTTATGGATTTGAGGTATTGTTTACTGATTGTGGTTTTTTTTATGAATTTGAGGTATTGGTTACTGTTTGTG
This sequence comes from Monoplex corrugatus, assembly GCA_030674185.1. Lineage (NCBI taxonomy): Eukaryota > Metazoa > Mollusca > Gastropoda > Littorinimorpha > Ranellidae > Monoplex > Monoplex corrugatus. Next base: position 43,366,508 of record JAPXFY010000017.1, read on the forward strand.
TGTTTTATGATGTGAGGTATTGGTTACTGTTTATGTGTTTTATGGATTTGAGGTATTGTTTACTGTTTGTGTGTTTTACGAATGTGAGGTATTGGTTACTGTTTGTGTGTTTTATGATGTGAGGTATTGGTTACTGTTTGTGTGTTTTATGATGTGAGGTATTGGTTACTGTTTGTGTGTTCTATGATGTGAGGTATTGGTTACTGTTTGTGTGTTTTATGATGTGAGGTATTGGTTACTGTTTGTGTGTTTTATGATGTGAGGTATTGGTTACTGTTTGTGTTTTATGAATTTGAGGTATTGGTTCTGTTTGTGTGTTGTATGAATGTAAGGTATTGGTTACTGTTTGTGTGTTTTACGAATGTGAGGTATTGGTACTGTTTGTGTGTTTTACGAATGTGAGGTATTGGTTACTGTTTGTGTGTTTTACGAATGTGAGGTATTGGTTACTGTTTGTGTGTTTTACGAATGTGAGGTATTGGTTACTGTTTGTGTGTTTTATGAATTTGAGGTGTTTGTTTCTGTTTGTTTTGAGGATTTGAGGTATTAGTAACTGTTTGTGTGTTTTATGAATTTGATGGTGTTTGGTGTTTGGAGTTAGTTTAAGACGGATTCATCGCACTAGGACAATTCCATACGCGCTCACCACAAATCTGCCAGCACTTACCTGGCAGACTCCTTATGCCTGTGCAAAACCTTGTGCGCAAGCAAGGTCATGAAAAATGAGACTTCTGTTAGTTTTTAGTGTTTGGTTCGTTGGTTTGTTGTGATGCTTGGTGGCTGGTTGACTGATTTTTCGGTTGGTTGGTATGTTTTCGTTTTTCTTCTTGTTTTCCTTTCTTTTTGGTGACGCTTAGACAAGTTTAGGTTGTCTGTTGACTGATTGTTTGTTTCGTTGGATTTTTGTTGTTGATCGTTTGTGTTTATTTTCTTTCTTTTTCTATGCTCCTCGAAGGAGATCACACTTGAATAAAGGGTTTTGTTATAAGGGGCAAAATGTAGTAGCCGGAGATCAATTTTGGCGATGATAAGAAGAAGCATTGGGCATGAAGGCCGGTAGCAATTGCTTGAGGACAGATCTAGAATATACATCTTACGGATAAATCAGACATTACCTTGCAGAATTGTGCAGATAAATAGAACAGTACCATGTGGTATGTAGATCTGTGTTCTCCATAAAAAGGGGCAGAAGTATACAGATAATTGGAACAGTAGCGTGTAGTATGTAGGCCTGTGTTCTCCATAATTTCTGGTAGAGCTGTACAGATAATTCGACCAGTACCCAGTGGTATCGAGGTCTGTGTCTTCATAATTTCAGACAGAATTGTGCAGATAACTGGAAAAGTACCTTGTAGTAGGTAGGAGTCTGCGTTCTATGTAATTTCTGGCAGAATCGTACAGATAACTGGAAAAGTATGAAAAGTGATTTAATCCGCAAATCGTTCCACCCGCAAACAGTTCACCTCTTGTAGCATCAGTATTTTGGGAATAGCAAGTTTGAAGACAAAATATTGTAGGTTGGTCTTTTCCATAAATTTTGGCAGCATTGGATAGATAATCGGACCAGTACCTTATGGTATGAAAGTCTATATTCTCAACAACACCTTGAAAAATATTACAGGTAAACGGATCAGTACCTCATGGTCATAATCATCATCAAGTGCCTTGCCACATGGCGTTGGCGATCATGGCCTTCCATCTGTTTCTATCTCTTGTTGCTGCAAGCACGTCTTCCACCCTCTCTGTCTTCAGCCACTTTGCATGTCTGTCCAATATTTTTCCCTGGGTCCACCTGGTGCTCTCTTTCCCTCCAGCTTTCCTGTTGTGACCAGGTGCTCCAGTTCCCCTGTCGTCATAAAATGGCCTATAACTGTTGCCCGTCTTTTCCTAATCTTCCTTATGAATTATCTTCTTGTGTATGCCTCCATCAAGACTGTCTCGTTTGTTTTCTTCGCTGTCCATGGAACTCTCAACATTCTTCTTAGAAACCACATCTCGGCTCCACAATCTTGTTCTGGCTTTGCTTGTTGACTGTCCATGCCTCACAACCGTGTAACATTATCGGTTCTATATAACATTCAAGAACTCTCTTCCTGATGTTAATTGATAGGCATTTGCATTTGTTGGTAAGAATGCTTTTCATTTTCTTGAATGCTGTTTTGGCTTGGCCAATTCTGCTGGCTATTTCTGATGTGCATCTGCCATCTGGTGAAATGATCGTTCCCACGTATTTAAACTTATCACCTTGTCTCAAGGTTGTGCCGTTTGCTGTTATTTTGCATGAGGGGATTTCATGTTACATAATAACATATGTCCACAGGTGCAAGCGCTGCAGGATCTTCAGGATAGCGCCAAGGAGGGTGGGGCGCGCTTTCAGGAGGTGCGACAGGAGAGGAGGGTGGTGGTGGTGGTGGAAGCCTATGGGGGCGCGCAGTGCCAGGTGCCCGCAGTGCCCGAGGAGGTGGAGGCCTTTGTCACAGAACTGGCTGCTTACTACCTGTACTGCCAGGTGAGAGTCTGAATCTCCATATACGTACATATGGACAGATCGAGATGTTTCTAACGTTTCTTGTGTTCATGCGGACTAGTTGGCAGAGCCATGAACTAAAGATCTAATATCTTGAGTTCAATCCCAGCCGGCAGCATTAAAAAACTGGCCTGTTTGCTGCCCGTCTTAATGATTCTATCATTCTGGCGGTGTCAACTTAAAGTCTCATAGGTCCCTCTTCCCCTTTTACCCATTTCAAGATCTTGCTAGTGTATAGGGTTTTGTGCTGGCTTGGGAAGTCTGTCAGATAATTGCTGGCAGATTTGGGTGGAGAGCATATGGAATTTTCCGAGTGCAGTGAATCCCTCTTCAACAAACTACAAACTACTACAAACTTGTGTTACGTAAATAACAATAACTTCCAACTTTTTAAGTATTAGGTTTGACGGGCATGGCGTCAGTCGTTTACCATTGTGATTGTAGTGACGGTTGACATGTGTTCATAGTTGATCTATTTTTTTTTCTTTACATCATTTTCCTTTAACCCTTTGCCTCCCGCATCCTATTCACCAACTGCAAAAACTTAACCGTATGACTTCCTCAGCCGATCCACCAGCTTCCTGCAGGAAGCTGGTGGATCGGCTGAGGGAGTTAAAAGGTTAAGTTTTTTCTTTACTAGCATGATTGACAATGCAGGCTGCTGGTGGACAGGGTGCGGGAGTCAAAGGGTTAAATAATGCACTGTGTGGTTCGTCCTTTTGAGCATAGTTGAATGGGCTATGTTTTTGCTGTATCAATGTAGACCGCTGCCACTCATACTTTTGTGAAGCGGTTAGGGTTCTAAAAACATTAGATGCTGTGCAAAAGTGACAATTATCACCATTTTCTGTACTTTTGTCTTTTTTAGTTATATTGCAGTGTGTGTTTGTGTGTCTGTGTGTATGTGTGTGCGTGTTTACGTGCGTGTGTGCGTGCGTGTGAGTGTGTGTGTGGTGGTGGTCTTTGATTTAATGTCTATTCACTAAAGTGATTTTAGACCAAAAAAAAAAAAAAAAGAAAAAAAACAACAACTTGGAAATGGTTAATTTTCAGGAAAAAGAAATGAACAAGAAAAACAAGACAAGAAAGAAAAATTCACAAATGACGTTATCATAAATAACGATTGAAACAGTAAACTTAGCTAACCATAACACTGAACATGAGAAGTAAACGTTAAAGATAATTCGCTATAGGACTTTTTGACAGGCTAACAAAAAATTCATATGTTAAGGATGGTAAGGCAAATATGTCAGAAACTGTCTTCTTTGATAACGTAGGTATATGTTGTTTTACTCGAACGCATGAAAGAATATGACTATGTGTAATCTTCTTTCCACACAGGCACACCACATTCCTGGTGTATTTTGTTCTGAAAGCATCAAGTTTCCACCTATACATAAGAGATTGTATACTTCTACTGGCAGGGAACCGCTTAGGTGTTTTGCTAATTTCAAAATTCATGTAACACTTTTCATACTTTTTCTGTTTATCTTGAAACTGCTTCCATACGTAGGCGTCCACTAAGGTATAACACTCATGCAATGAGAGGGAAAGTTGTATATGTTTTGAATCTGGTGAGCTCTTTGCCCCCCGTTTGGCAGCCCTATCAACCATATCATTGTAATGAAAAGAACTATGAGATGGTATCCAGCAGAAAGTAATATCAGTGCCTCTTAAGGATAAACTATTAATCAAGTGAGTAATTTCCAATATCATTTCAGATCTTGTTTGTAATTTTGATAATTCAAGAGCTTGAAGTACAGATTTTGAATCAACGCAAAAAAGTATCTGGGGAATTGTCCTAGGAAGATTTATCATATAATTCAAAGCCATTAAGATTGCAAAGAGTTCTGCAGTAAAGACAGATTTATTAAGTCCTATATAGAAAGATTTCTCAATTTTGAGAGCAGGTATTAAAAACGCTGAGCCTGCTTGTCTTTCAATTATTGAACCATCAGTGTAAACTTTCAAGTGATCGGAATAAAAGTCTTCTATATGACATTTAACATGACTTGCCAGTAAGTTGATATTATCTTCTTTTTTTAAGTCAGTGTGGTGTATGTCAAATCGTGCTCTTTGGAGTTCCCAACTGGGTACTGGTGAAAACGAAGGTCTTAAAGTTACAGGACCTGTGTCTAAATCAATTCCAGAGCCTTTCATAACTTCAGCTGTAAATGTTGCAAGCGTGACCTGTGAGGATATTGATTTAGCTCTTTTTGGAAAGTCAGTATCTGATCTTACTTTTGTCTCTGTTTTGATGCTATTTTCTATGGTAGTGTTTCTTAACAGAAATTTAGTAGAAGCGACTTTCCTTTGTTCATCAAGTGGCAACAATTTGATTGCATTGTATGTGCGATGGCAACAGGCATGCATTGGAAGACCCAGCGCAAGTTTGAAACCTTTACAATCTATGCTCTGCAGTTTTGTGAGTAAGTGTTTTGGTGCACTGAAGAATATTTCTTGGGCATAGGTTAATTTAGATCTAATAAGCGATTTACTGAGATGAACAAGTGTTGATGCAT
>JAPXFY010000017.1:43386556-43394056 GCA_030674185.1 Monoplex corrugatus
CATGATGGAGCTGGTTCTCCTGAGGGTCCTCATAGACTGACAGAGGATGGCCAGGGAAGGCTCCCTTTCCTGCCTGTTGTTCACCACCTCCTTCAGCTTCAAGATCTTGTCAGCATCAGCTCGGGCTGTCTCTATCTCTTCCTCTTTCTCTGTCATTACTCTCTGGGCAGAGCGCTTAAGGCTCATCAGCTGCTCGTCCAGGCCGACGTCCAACTTTTCGTTCTCCCGGTACGTCACACTGTAGTCCATCTTCACTGGACGTTCCAACTTTCCCAGCTCTTCTGGCTTTGACGTCATGGTGGTCAGTGGATGTGGATGACAAGCGCTCGAACTGTCAACTGATAACTGAAAGAGTACAGTTTTCCCTCCTGATTCGTGAAGAAAATGTTCACAGTTAATTCGGCTGATCCACCCTAATACTGAGCACTAAACCTTCAAATTGTTCTGTTTGAAGTTCACATGATGACTGTCCCGTGATCTGAGGACTACATACTTTCTTAAGTTCAGACGATGGCCGCAGGAACTGTTGATGATGTACACAAACAGCTATACCGTGTAATGAGGCCTCCTTGGAAGTTCAAGAGATGGCCTATAGATAAGTGAGATCTGAACCCATCTCTTCCTATGTGTTTTTCCCCACGTTCTGAAAATAGCCAGCAGCCAATTTTGGCGTTCAAAACTGTTTTTATGTAATGATGTTATACCAGCCGGTATTGATAGTCAAGTCACAAAGGAAATAAATTCTTTTCAGCACACTTGCAACAGTTTGACCTTACAAACACACTGTTGCACACATACACAGCCGCTAAGTTCCTAGCTAGATGGCTGTCTATGAACAAGCAGAAAAAACAATCAGCACACTCGTATTCATTGGTCAGTGGTCCAACTGTCATCAGAAGAATGTTCTTTCAGCCTCGAATGCTGAAAACACGTGTCATGAAATGACGAACAGGGGTCACAGTGACTCGGTCATTACACAAAGGTCATGGATCTCTGGGGTCAAGGAGTCAGACAGGTTTAATGTTTACTGTGAGCAGCGTACCCCAACAGTTGTTATCCACCATTAAGTGTTAACGATCTCAACAAGTGTCGAAGGCTCAAGGCTGCATTTTACGCCAACATCCCATAAATCAAACAACGACCACCTCTGTTCAAACGTCCATAAAACGTTTTGTTAAACGTCCATTTATGAAATCACTGTCAGCTTAATTCGAAACGTTCATGAACATTGGTCAAAACTTGCCACAACGTTCACGTGTGAAATCACACAGTCACTCCAGAGTCTAACACGTCTCTAAAATCAGAATACGAACAGATCAAGCGTTCCATATCAACATATCATATGAATGACACGTCCCAGAAACAGCCAATGAGACAAGTAGCACAGCTTTCCCCACAAGACCAAGACACTTTCTGCTAAGGGATTTAGCGATCAACTCAAAGTACCATAAACATATCAAACGGCGATCAGTTCCATATCAACAGCCTACAAACAACACCTCCAACAAAACAGCCAGGGAGAAAACAAGAAACATGGGCTTCCTCAACACCCTGGCGGCTTGTTGTTTGAATTCTCCCCCGATCCTCATCAGGGTTCTGGAGAGAGGTTTTACTGTTTCATATTTACGGTCCTCACCAGTCCAAATGAGGGTAAAGTTGAAAGACTTAAGGACATCAACTCTGGGACAAATTACCGCTGAGTGGGGGTCTCCTTTTTCTCGTCATATTGATGTCTTTGTCAACAGCATGAATGGCCAGTGGGCTGAAGCTGTTGTGGCGTTTCAATGTCTGACCGACGCGTGTGACTGGTTCGCTATGGTTCCCTTCCCCGTCACGAATCAATGGTACTTTGAGATCAGCAGATAGAGAGACAGAGGGAGGGGTGGGGTGGTAGTGGTGGGGGAGAACTCCGTTTGCTCACCCGTGACGCTCCGCAGTGTTACGGTCCTCAGTTTTATGAGATACCAGAACCAGTCTCTTCAAAGTTTTGTAAACAACCGAGTTTTGTTTGTCTGATTATGCGTTTGATGATTTGGAAAATGGCAGTTTTACACAGTTCCTGTCTCCCGTTGAAACAGATTGGTTTGAATTTTTTTTTTCTGTTTGTAACTGCTCCACACGAGATTTTTTACTGTTGTTGTTGTTTTCTTGTCTTACACTGTACTAGTTCCACATCTCCATCTTTTGTTTATTTTTGCAAAGCTATGCAACTACGAAACATCTAGTGTGTTGTCATTGGGGTACATATCTCTCGATGTTGATTTCCAAGAATTTCACGTGTATATTGTTTTATGACAATCTATTATGTCGTTATTTTCATGCCACGAAATATACTGGGGTGGCCTTCACACTGCAGGTTAACGTCCTTTCCAGCCCGTGTCTCAGATGAAACGTGTTGTCGGAGTTTCACTGACGCTGGTCATTATATTATATCACACAACAACCAGACGCCAGTCAACCAGACACCTCTTAAGAGTCCACAACACCAGATACTCAGGGCTTCAGAGCCAGAAGAAGAGCGCAAGAGCCATGGACAGATGACGTGGCAGACACATTCTATATCTACTATTTGTCTCCATGCCGGGCTTCCCGTCTAGCTTGCAGACTGAAAGCTGCTTCTACATGCAGCAATCTCCCGGTATACAAAGTCACGTTGCTTCAAGGATTTGCTCCAGGCGAGATTTCTGCTGTCATTCGTTAAAAGTCTTCCATGGTCTGGAGAAAGACGGACACAAGAGTCTGAAGCTGAGGCTGTAAGAAAGTACATGCAGAAAGGGTCGGTTCATGAAGTCAGCTCAGGATGAAATACAGTGGATCTCTAAACCTATTATCCCTTTACGTGTATGGTCAATACATAACACGCCTACATCAAACACAGGCTTTATCCACAATGGTCAGTACACAACACGCCTACAGACATTTTCCACTATAGTCAATGCACAAGGTGTGTACACCACACATAGACTTTTAAATCCAATATCGTGGCCACAACACACAAACGCGAATCTGCCTAGCTTTTATATCCAACACTCCACACCCCGTATCCAAGTCTGGTAACCAGGGAAAACGTATATGTACACCCAGGCTGTGCTACCCACTCATAATGGCCGTTCCAACATACACACCTGAAACAGAAAGAACACGGTATAAAAAATAAATAGATAAAAGATGAAGAAATCACAGAATTCATGTCTCTCTAAAACAGCCAGTCAAAGCATTCACAATTCTAAGAGAACACCAGATGAAAGGATCAATTAATCAACGTATTCCCACCTCATCAAAGGAACTAATCAAACCGACAACAACAGTCTTATTATATAGCTAACGAACTTGTTCATACCCAGAAGAACTAAATAAAAAATATTCAGTCTAAATCGAGCTCATTTCAACAGACTCACTGCGAGGTTCCATGTTTAGTCTGTGATAACTGCAGTTTTCAAGTGTACCAAAATGTGTGTGTGTGACTTGTCTTAATATTACCAGTATATCAATTTTATCAAGTTTATTTACTTGATGGTTTCACGGAAGGCTTGAATGAGTAGTTGCTGTATTTTGTCGGTGATTTTGGTATGATGAGGCGTTTTAATTTTCATGTTTTATGGTAGATTTGTACTTGTGTTTTCAGTAGATGTGAAAAACGATGTATCTGCGGTATTAGTCCAGTGTGAGCACAGTCCAGTTGCCAAATGTGTTAAATAAAGGACTATTGAATTAAATCTACTGGGCATGCTTCAGGGTGGGTTCGATGTTATTGTTATTCAAAAGCTTAAATATACATCATCATCATACAACAACAACAACAACAACACAACAACAACAACAACAACAAATCTAATTTCATCGTACATCACACGTGTCTTAGATAAGTAGGACCTTAAAATATTGACCAATCATTGACCAGTTATGCGTGACTCCTTCACAGATCAAAACATTTACACATGTTGTTAAGCTGGGTCAAAATTCGCTAATATTCTTGTCAAAAATCAGTCAGCACTCACAGCTACATGGTAAAATCCTTAAAAGGGTATTGCTAGATTGGTTTCACCATTTTGTCTTCTTAATAATAATAACGATGATGTCAATGATGGTGATGATTGTGATGATGATAATATGATGATAATAATAATAATAAAATGATAATAATAATAATAGTAATAATAATGATTTAATAATAATGATAATAATAATAATGATATGATGATAAAATAATAATAATAATAATAATGACACTACTACCACTACTGCTGCTGCTACTACTATACATCATCATCATCATCATCATCATCATCTTCATCATCATGTGCCCTGCCACACGGCGTTGGCGATCATGGCCCTCCGAGCGAATCTATCCCCTGTCGATGCAAGTATTTCCCCCACCTTAACTGTCCTCAGCCACAATGCAAGTCCATCCCATATTTTCTCCGTGGGTATACGTGGTGCTCTCTTTCCCTCCAGTGTTCCTATTTCCTGCTACTACTAATGATATTGATATTGGTATAACACAGCATCCCTGGTGGAAAGATTCTTAGCGGTTTGCACTTTACAGAGAATTTTTTAAATATACAAACATAAATCAGTAATAGATTAATTTGAACACTTCAGAAAGTTTTATTACCCAGTGATAAAAGCATTAGGTCCCACCGGACTTGTCTCAGAACTAATCCTTGCTACTCTACATATATAATGTAAGCATGAAGACACAAAAAAGTGAAGTGTATTACTTGAAATTAAAACAGTGGAAACAGGAATGACGTGTAAAAACATCATGTACAAACACACAATCATATAAGCATAATATGACAGAACGAAAACAGAAAACAACAGTGGAAGATCAATACAGAACACGCTTCCAACTGAACTCTCATACCTAAACACAGACATAAAGATGTAGATTCACACAGATGCGCTCGCATGCACACACACACACCCACCCGCACACACACACGCATACACGCATGCACACACCACACAGAGATGTATGTATATATATATATATATGGATATGGATATATATGTGTGTATTTAATATGTATATTTATATATATATATATATATATATATATATATATATATATATATATATATACGCGAGCGCATACTACACCCCCACCTCCCCCCCCCACGACACACCACCACACACACACACACACACACACACACGTCACGTACACATACACACGCGCACACACACACATACACGCGCGCGCGCACTCACGCACACAACGCACGCACACATACACACATGCGTACGCACTCACGCACGCATGCGCACAAACACTTGCACAGGAACTCATGCTGGCGAACACAACACACACACACACACACACACACACACACCACACACACACACACACACACACACCACACACAAGGCTTGCAAACAGATCGATGAAACAGGCAAAGAACATTTTCTCACATAACCAATCGAACAAGTAGTCTATGGGCACAAAGGGAGAAGGACAAAGGATAAAAAACAGATAAACAAAAATCCTAAAATCAAAATACTGCTTTGATTTTGTTCAGTTTTTACGTCGACACCCACCTCAGGTGATATGGCCGACGGGGATAACCATCCCAGGGAAGTCGGGGAATGAGGACTTATCTAATCCTATAGTGACACCACCAGAACAACAATGATGTTAAGATGGAGCAGTGAAAAGGCCAGTTTTAATATAGCGCACCTTGGGATTCGAACCCACAACCTAGCATGATCCGACGCTAACCAACTGAGCTACTGGGGCTCGCGAAAATACTGCAGCGACTGTGAGGGAATATATGAGAAATATAAACTACAACTGCACCAGACTGCACCGCTTTCTGGCTCAGTGTGTTCATTTTGCGACTGCACAAACTGAAAGACGCACAAAACAGCGCCGATGGCTTTCCTGTCTCAAGAGCAATAACCCAGTGTTCACACCGCACAGAGTTCCTTCCTTTCCCTAGATTGCTTTACTGAATCATTCGTGTGTGTGTGTGCTTCTGTGTGATGTGTGAAAGGAATCGATTGGTGCATTCAAATGATCAGTGAAAATATAGATATAAATAAAATAACAACACAGACTGGCAGCTCAACGAAGCGGGCCTCAGTAGTTCAGCTGGTTGAGCGTCGGATTCACATGCTAAGCCTAATGGTTGTGGGTTCGAATCCCGGGATGCGCTACATAAAACCGGTCTTCTCATTGTCCCATCTTAACATCTCTGTTGTTCTGGTGGTGTCAGTATAGGATTAGATAAGTCCCCCTTCCCCCACTTTCCTGGGATGATTATCCCTGTCAGCCATATCACCTGAGGTGGATGCCGACGTAAAACTGAACCAAATCAATCAATCAATTCAGCGAACATTCAGCCGATGGTAGTCTCAACATGGATTCCTACTTGTTTTCTCGGATTAACTTTTCAACACGGCTTGTGAGTGAGTCACTGATAAACTGGGTCCAAATGGGTCACGCAGCGCATGACCTACCCCCCATATGCTTAGCGAAATGGCTACTGTAGTGGCATCAGGAACTGGGAAGTGATTGCTTGGCCCGTAGTGAGGTATTGTTGCTGTGGGTCCCATCTGACACCCTGGGTGTTTCTTGTTAATTTTGTAGTTCGAAATAACTTTGAGACAATTTGAAATAACTTTGAGACAAATTACAAACTTTGCTTGGTTAAAAACAAAAGTGAATTTATGTGGCAAATAGTTTTGCTCCTGTTTCTATATCACCGACCAAAATGGAAATTTTTCTCAGATCTCTTTAGTTTTTCTGTTTGAATCTTGGGCGGCAAGTTTTATTGTAAAATTCTCTGTTCAGAATAATTTGCAGTTGAGTCTTTAACATCTGTATTTATTTAAGAAGAGAAAGTTGCCACAAAACTGAGCAAAAAAAAAAAAAAAAAAAAAAAGTTGAATAATACAGCGAGTGCGCCCAGCTCTGGAGGTTTGCAAGTTCTGAAGCATAGCAAGGCGGTCATATTACACAGTGCAACAGAGCTAATTGTCTGTCTCGCTGTCTGTGCCTCCATGTCCATAGTCTGTTTCTGTGAGTCATTTGTGCCAGACTCTAGGCAGACAGTCATTCCATCATTAACATACCACCTACACTGTAACCTCCCTCCCCCAATTGGTTGTTTATAAAGCTTTCTTGACTGCCTTCTTATGCTGTGTGTATAATTATGTAATTTAGTGTTTTTTATTATCACTCCTATTACTTTTTTTGTAGTTTTTGCTATTCACTTTCATTTTGTTTGTTTAGTTTTGATTAATGTATTTCACTTTTCTGTGTGTGTGTGTGTGTGTGTGGTGTGTGGTGTGTGTGGTGTGTGTGTGTGTGTGTGTGTGTGTGTGTGTGTGCGCGCGCGCGCGCTTCTATGTGTAGAGTACAAGGAATAGCTGTAAGACAAGTCCAGTGAGACCTAGCGCTACTATTCTTATGTAATAAAAAGTATTTAAGGATGAAGTTGTCTGTAGGCAACCATACCATAGAATGTGACAGAGCTAGTTGCCTGTCTCCCTAT
>JAPXFY010000017.1:43401556-43404056 GCA_030674185.1 Monoplex corrugatus
GTTCTGCACTGTACTGTACTGTTTTGCACTGCACTGTACTGTTCTGCACTGTACTGTACTGTTCTGCACTGCATTGTACTGTTCTGCACTGCACTGTACTTTCTGCACTGCACTGTACTGTTCTGCACTGCACTGTACTGTTCTGCACTGCACTGTACTGTTCTGCATTGTTCTGTTCTGTACTGTTACTGTTCTGCACTGTACTGTACTGTTCTGCACTGTACTGTACTGTTCTGCATTGTTCTGTTCTGTACTGTACTGTACTGTTCTGCACTGTACTGTACTGTTCTGCACTGTACTGTACTGCTCTGTACTGTACTGTACTGTTCTGCACTGTACTGTTCTGCACTGTACTGTACTGTTCTGCACTGTACTGTACTGTTCTGCACTGTACTGTTCTGCACTGCACTGTACTGTTCTGCACTGTACTGTTCGCACTGTACTGTACTGTTCTGCACTGTACTGTACTGTTCTGCATGTTCTGTCACTGTTCTGCACTGCACTGTACTGTTCTGCACTGTACTGTACTGTTGCTGCACTGTTCTGTTACGTTCTGTATTTTCTGTACTGCTACTGTTTTTAACTGTACTGTACTGTTCTGCACTGTACTGATTCTGCACTGTATTGTACTGTTCTGCACTGTACTGTTCTGCACTGTTGTTTACTGTACTGTTCTGCACTGTCACTGTTCTAACTGTACTGTTCTGCACTGTACTGTTCTGCACTGCACTGTACTGTTCTCACTACTGTTCTGTTACTGTTCTTTCTGTTCTGTTCTGTACTGTTCTGTCTGTACTGTTCTGTCTACTGTACTGTTCTGCACTGTACTGTTCTGTACTGTTCTGCACTGTACTGTTTCTGCACTGTACTGTTCTGCACTGTACTGTTCTGTACTGTACTGTTCTGCACTGTACTGTTCTGGGATTTTTCTTTCCCCTTCATTTCCCTTTTCTGCCATATCCAGAAAGACATGCTGGCGGCTAGGACAGACGGCAAACTTGGGAACCCTTTCGGGGCATGTCAGACCTAGCTGGGTTGTGTCTAGAGCATCATGCCTGGTCACTTTCGCGGCCCTTTATACACCCCCTGTGGTCATAGTAAAGCAACGCTGGGAGCTTCCGGTCTTTTTTTTGTTTTGTTTTTTTGTTTTCTTTTTTTGTTTGTTCAGTTTTTACGTCAGCGCCCACCTCAGGTGATATGGCCGACGGGGATAACCATCCCAGGGAAGTGGGGGAAGGGGGACATATCTAACCCTATACTGACACCACCAGAACAACAATCACGTTTAAGATGGGACAGTTTAGAAGGCCAGTGTAATGTAGTGCAACCCGGGATTCGAACCCACAACCATTTAGCATGTGAATCCGACGCTCAAACCAACTGAGCTACTGGGACCCGCAGCTTCCGACTGCTAACTGTGGAGATTACGTAGTAAAGGGGAAAGAAGCTGGCAGCTATGCGAGCTGGTGGCAGGGCGGACTGCCCAAACGAGAGATGAAGGTCCAGAATGGGGCGAGAGAGGGTCTTCCGTTCTCTCTTAGTCCAGAGGTTGGGCTGGACCTGGTTGGTGCGCGTTGTGTGGCTGTGTCCGGGGTTTTGTCATCTCCCCACCTTGCCATTCGGTTTGTAAACAAGGTAGACGATGACTGGGTCTGAACAGGTCATGCAACGCATGGACAGCCCCCCCCCCTTTTATTTGATGAAATAGCTATAGCGCAGGTGGGGAGCTTGGGAGGTGATTGTCTGGAGAGTGGTGAGGCATTGTTGCTGGGGGTCCCATCCAGCACTCTCATTTGTGGTCTGGGTGCTAGTCGTTCGGATAAGGCAGTAAACTAAGGTCTTGTATTAGCTCGTACTCAGCGCACGTTAACGATCCAACGGCAACAAGGGAGTAAGCCCTGGCAAAATTCTGTAGCATTATACTCTTTCATAGATAAACAGAAATACATGCACACATAAAAAACATGGTGGCGCAGCTCTGTGGCGACGCGCCCACCATGGAGAGAAAGCAGCCCGAAGTTTATATGGTAAGTCCATTGCGACAAATAAGCGAATAAATGAATATTGCTAATGTTTTATTCTTCGTACGTGAGATACAGCGCGCACATCGCACTCGAATATTCGAGAGGGCTTTTCCATGTATGCCCCTCACCCCCCCTCCCTTCTTTTATCTTTTTTTTTCTTTTCTTTTCGTTTTGTGATGTGTGTGTGGTGCGTGTGTGTGTGTGTGTGTGTGTGCGCGCGTGCGTGCGTGCGTGTGTGTGTGTGTGTGTGTGTGCGTGTGTGCATGCGTGCGTCCGTGCGTGCATGTGTGTGGTATATGTGTGTTTCGTTTGTTCGTGTTTTGTGTTTGAATGTGTGTATGTGCTTGTGTGTCTGTGTCTGTGTTCCCTCGTGTGGTGGTGTTGTGTGTGTGTGTGTGTGTGTGTGTTGTGTGTGTGTGTGTGTGGTGTGTGTGTGCGTGTGTGTTGTGTGTATGTGTGTGTGTGTGTTGTGTGTT
>JAPXFY010000017.1:43416556-43421556 GCA_030674185.1 Monoplex corrugatus
CAAACCAAACCAAACTAATACCAAACCAAACCAAACCAAACCAAACCAAACCAAACCAAACCAAACCAAACCAAACCAAACAAACCAGATCAAGAACCAACAAGTACAAAACCAAAACAAGCCAAACTATACTCAGACCAAGCCAAACCAAACTAATACCAACCAACCAACCAAACCAACCAAACCAATACCAAACCAAACCAACCAATACCAAACCAAACCCTACCAAACCAAACCAAACCAACTAATACCAAACCAAACCCAACCAAACCAAACTAATCCAACCAAACCAAACCCAACTAATACCAAACCAAACCACAAACCAACCAAACTAATACCAAACCAAACCAAACTAATACCAAAACCAAGCCAAACCAAACTAATACCAAAACCAAGCCAAACCAAACTAATACCAAACCAAGCCAAACCAAACTAATACCAAAACCAAACCAAACCAAACTAATACCAAAACCAAAACCAAACTAATAACCAAACCAAACCAACCAAACCAAAACTAATACACAAACCAAACCCAAACCAAACCAAACCAAACCAAACCAAACCAAACTAATACCAAAACCAAACAAAATAATACCAAAACCAAACAAACCAAACTAATCCAAAACCAAACCAAACTAATACCAAAACCAAGCCAAACCAAACTAATACCAAAACCAACCAAATAATGCCAAAACCAAACCAAATTAAGCCACAAACCAAGCCAAACCAAACTAATGCCAAACCAAACCAACTAATACCAAAACAAAACAAACTAATGCCAAAACCAAACCAAACTAATACCAAAACAAACCAAACTAATACCAAAACCAAACCAAACTAATACCAAAACCAAAACCAAACCAAACTAATACCAAAACCAAAACCAAACCAAACTAATACCAAAACCAAACAATACAACAAAACCAAAACCAAACCAAACTAATACCAAAACCAAACAAAACTAATCCAAAACCAAACCAAACCAAACTAATACCAAACCAAAACCAAACCAAACCAAACCAAAACCATACCAAACTAATACCAAAACCAAAACCAAACCAAACCAAAACCAAACCAAACCAAACTAATACCAAAACCAATACCAAAACAAAACAAACTAATACCAAAACCAATACCAAAACAAAACCAAACTAATACCAAAACCAAAACCAAACCAAACTAAACTAATGCCAAAACCAAGCCAAACCAAATTAATACCAAAACAAGCCAAACCAAACTAATACCAAACCAAGCCAAACTTATACCAAAACCAAACCAAACTTATACCAAACCAAACTAAGGCCAAAACCAAACCAAACTAAAACCAAAACCAAACGAAACTAATACCAAAACCAAACTAAACCAAAACCAAACCAAACTAATGTCAATACCAAACCAAACCAAACTAATACCGAAACCAAACCAAACCAAACCAAACCAAACCAAACCAAACCAAACTAATACCAAAACCAAACTTATACCAAAACCAAACCAACCTAATATCAATACCAAACCAAACCAAACTAATACCAAAACCAAACCAAACTAATACCAAAACCAAACCAAACTTATACCAAAACCAAACCAAACTAATATCAATACCAAACTAATACCGAAACCAAACCAAACTAATACCAAAACCAAACCAAACTAATACCAAAACCAACCCAAACAAAACCAAACTAATACCAAAACCAAACCAAACTAATACCAAAACTAACCCAAACAAAACCAAACTAATACCAAAACCAAACCAAACCAAGAACCAAACCAAACCAAACCAAGAACCAAAACAAATTCAAAACCAAGCCAAACCAAACTAATACCAAAACCAAACCAAACCAAAACTAAAACCAAACCAAACCAAGAACCAAAACAAATTCAAAACCAAACCAAACCAAACTAAAACCCAAACCAACCCAAACCAAACCAAACTAATACCAAAACCAAGCCAAACCAAACCGAAACAAACCAAGTATGTAAGAAGGTATTTTCATCAACACCAAAGAAGATCACGTTTTCAGTTCATGTGATATGTGTACAAGTGACACCTTATACTAATTCTTACAGGTCCCTGTCCTTCCAAAGAATCGTCTGAGATGTACACACTTCAAAAAACTGTTATCAGTGATGTCTTTCTAATCTAGCCAAGTCCCAGTATGAATTAGGTACTTGATACTGTTCAGCGTTGTGGAAAATACAACAACAAGGGTCAGGGGACGGGCGCTGTTTTGTTATGCTACCCCTGAAAACAGTGGGGATCTCTACCACATGGCTCCTCAGAGACTTCAGGGTTATGAAACAATCTCTCTCTCTGTCTCTGTCTCTGTCTCTCTCTCTGTCTGTCTCTGTCTGTCTGTCTGTCTTCTGTCTCTCTCTCTCTCTCTCTCTCTCTGTCTGTCTGTCTGTCTGTCTGTCTCGCTCTCTCTCTCTGTCTCTGTCTCTCTGTCTCTTTCTGTATCTCTCTCTCTGTGTCTCTCTGTGTGTCTCTCTCTCATCCCTTCTGTCTGTCTGCCTGTCTGTCTGTCTATCTGTCTGTCTGTATGTCTGTCTGTCTGTCTTTCTTTCTCCCCCCCCCCCTCTGTGTGAGTGTGTGTGTGTGTGTGTGTGTGTGTGTGTGTGTGTGTGTGAGTGAGTGTGTGTGAGTGTGAGTGTGAGTGTGTGTGTGTGTGTGTGTCTCTATCTATCTATCTATCTATATATCTATCTATCTATCTATCTGTCTGTCTGTCTATCTATCTATCCATCTATCTATCTATCTATATATATATATATATATATATATATATATATATATATATATATGCATGCATCTCTCTCTCTCTTTGTATATATATATATATATATATGTATATATATATATATATATATATATATATATATATATATATAGAGAGAGAGAGAGAGAGAGAGAGAGATGCATATATATATATATATATATATATATATATCGGGTGGTCACCCGTTCATGCCACCCACCACTCCTAAGCCACAAACTCACACACACACACACACACACACACACACACACACACACACACACACACACACACACACACACAATACGCACATACACACACACTCACACACACATACACATACAACAACACAACATACACACACAGTCACACGCAACTAAACCACCGCTACAGATTCAAACAAAAAACAAACAAAAAACCAGAAGGTGATTGCTACCAACCACGACAAAGGTCTAAGCCGAACAGAAAACATTGGTGGGTCGTACAAACCACTGTCACCTAACCAAAACAGAAAACACGGGTGTTAAAAAACCTATGGTGACCGAAAGCCCCACAAGCTAAGGGGGTAAGGGGACGTGTGCGCACAACAAAAGCCTTACAACACTGTCAACAACAGGGACTTCCAGTCAACACCTTGTCTGAGTCCCTAACAAAACAAGTCTGGCACTCATTACCAGCCGGGTCAACGTGGTGTGGGCGGTAATGTGGGTAAACGTGTGGTGCTTTCTGTCAGAAGGTCCTGGGTTTAATCCTCGTAGAGTTATCTCTGTCTTGCGGGTAAAGGGTGAAGATTTTTGTCTATGTCCAAGATCAACACGTGTGCAGACTTGCCAGTCTCAAGTGCCTAAAACCCCATTGTTGTGTTCACGAATGTAGAGTATCAAATGCATGTTAACCCTTTAGACTTCCGCATCTTATCCACCGACAGCAAAATCTTAATCCTTTGACTCGCTCACCCTATGCACCGGTAAGGTCTTGAATTGAGGACGCAGTGGTGGTGGTGGTGGTGGTGGTGTGGTGGTGGTGGTGTGATGGTGTGGTGGTGATGGTGTGATGGTGTGGTGGTGATGGTGTGGTGATGTGGTGGTGATGGTGTGATGGTGTGATGGTATGGTGGTGTGGTGGTGTGTGATGGTGGTGATGGTGTGGTGGTGGATGTGGTGTGATGGTTGTGTGGTGGTGATGGTGGTGTGATGGTGATGGTGTGATGGTGGTTGTGATGGTGTGGTGGTTTGTGATTGGTGTGGTGGTGATGGTGTGGTGGTGATGGTGTGTGTGGTGTGATGGTGTGGGTGTGGTGTTGGTGGTGTGGTGGATGGTGTGGTGTGGTGGTGATGTGTGTGATGGTGGTGGTGTGGTGGTGATGGTGTGGATGGTGGTGGTGTGGTGGTGATGTGTGGTGATGGTGTGGTGGTGATGGTGTGATGGTGTGATGGTGTGGTGTGGTGTGGTGGTGATGGTGGTGGGTGGTTGTGTGATGGTGATGGTGTGGTGTGTGGTGGTGTGTGGTGGTGATGGTGTGGTGGTGATGGTGTGATGTGGTGTGAGTGGTGTGGTGGATGGTGTGGGTGGTGATGGTGTGTGTGTGTGGTGTGTGATGGTGTGATGGTGTGTGGTGATGGTGTGATGGTGTGGTGGTGATGGTGTGATGGTGTGTGGTGGTGATGGGTTGGTGATGGTGTGATGGTGATGGTGTGATGGTGTGGTGTGGTGGTGTGATGATGTGATGGTGTGTGGTGGTGATGGTGTGGTGGGTGGTGTGGTGTGGTGGTGATGGTGTGGTGGTGATGGTGTGGTGATGTGTGTGGTGAGGTGGTGTGTGTGATGGTGTGGTGGTGGTGTGATGGTGTGGTGGTGGTGATGGTGGTGATGGTGTGGTGGTGATGGTGTGGTGGTTGTTGGTGTGATGTGATGGTGTGGTGGTGATGGTGTGGTGTGTGGTGTGTGGTGGTGGTGGTGATGGGTGGGTGGTGATGGTGTGGTGGTGGTGTGTGGTGGTGATGGTGGTGATGGTGTGGTGGTGATGTATGGTGTGGTGGGTGTGGTGTGTGGTGTGTGTGGTGTGGTGGTGGTGGTGGTGATGGAGGTTGAAGAAAACCTATGAAACACTCAGCTGACGCCATCAGAAATGATGGAAGTATTAAAACCGTCAACAAACAGACCAGATTTTCTATTGCAGGCTGGGATTGAACTGAAGACATCAGATCTTGAGTCTACGGTTCTAATGAAAAACAAACAAAC
>JAPXFY010000017.1:43426556-43461556 GCA_030674185.1 Monoplex corrugatus
TTCTTTTTTTTTCTTTCTTCCTTTCTTTCTTTCTTTCTTTCTTTCTTTCTTTCTTTCTTTCTTTCTTTCTTTCTTCTTTCTTTCTTCCTTTCTTTCTTTCTTCCTTTCTTTCTTTCTTTCTTTCTTTCCTTTCTTCCTTTCTTTCTTTCTTCCTTTCTTTCTTTCTTTCTTTCTTTCTTTCTTTCCTTTCCTTTTTTTTTCTTGTTACGACAGCCTTTTTCCCGTTTTCCCGTTTTCCCGTGTAAAATGCAGAAATGCAGGTTGCTCTCCCCGGGGAAAACATATCACTCTCGCACTTTGCCACCAGTTTTTTTTCCCTTGTATGTGTATATTTCTGTTTACCTATTCCATAGATTTTTTTCTGGTAAGAATTTGACCAGGTACAATGCTTCTATTGTCATGGGATCTTTAACATGCACTGGTTGTGTGCTGCACATAGAAACCTGGGTTTATCGTCTCATTCGAATGACTGGCACCAAAACCCCAAGCTAGTGGCGTGTGAAAGAAAAATCAGTGTCCACGGGGAACGAACCCCGGTTTTTTGTTTTTGTTTTGTTTTTTTACATTCTTGATAGGTGCTTTATACACAAGGTCACACACCTTTAATCCATATTTTCAGACCCACCCCCCAAAACGGAGTATGGTTGCCTTTAACCAATTGACTCCCGCACCCAATCTTCCAACTGCTAAAACCTTAACCCCTGTCATAGACAGAGGGACACACACACACACACACACACACACACACACACACACACACACACACACACACACACACACCACACACACACACGTACACACACACACCACACACACACACGTACACACACACACACACACACATACACACACATACACACACACACACACATACACACACACACACACACATACATACATATACGCACGCACGCACGCATTAACGTGCTACAGCTGCACAATCTGCGCGTAGAATTGCTTGTCCGTCACGTGAATTCACATCATCCATGAGTTTGAATTTCTGAGCTGTTGGACTTTCAAACTTCAATCACATTTTTAGCTCTTCCATGACTAGTGCCAGCAGTGAAAAGAAAACCAGTGCTGTTGTTTACTTACTGATTTATTCATTCATTTGTATTTATTCACTGGGCCATTTAGAAGTGTCAAGGGACGGTTGAAAAAGCCCAATGTGGAATTCAAATCGGCTGATACATCAGCTCTGTGAACTTTGGACAGGGTAAGTGTCTTTCTTTAAACGTATTTTAGACTTGCAAGGATAATAGCGGGCATGACGTTTTAAATGTTGTCTTTTATTTTACCTTCGTGTCGTTTTTAACGTGGTGTTAGCCCTGATATGGCTCTAGTAGTCGGCTGGGCTAAAAGCAGTATGAACCTGAACCTGAAAGAAGTTTATCTTCTTTCTGATTTTTACACAGCCTGTTGGCTCTGTTGATAGGTCCGTCGACTCAATATCTAGTGTCTCGAGTTCAATCCCGGTGGACAACTTAAAAACTGGCCTGTTCGTTGCTCATCTTAATGTCTCAGTAACACTCATGGCGCTTACTTACTACTTAGTGTTTCTCAAGTAGGCCTACCTCCCTCCTCCCCCAGTGGGGATGCCAGGGGTTCTTTCAGTATAAGTAATATCCCCACCTCCTGGAAAATCTGTGCTAGAAATGTCCTCTTTTCTGTCACTCTGTTTCTGCCTTGTTCCTTTGCTTTTTGTCATTTCTAACGATCATTTTCTGCCTTAATGGTCCATTCACCTGTACGTGTTCGTCTCAGTTTCAGTCTGTTTCTCAAGATGAGGTTTCCGCGCTCGGAACGAATTCCATAATATTATACACTAAAGTCACAGGTGCTATGTGTATGGTGACCGTAGCGGAAGCCTTAAGCCTGCACATAAACCCATGAGCTGGCCAGGTCCTGAGGCCCTACCTAGACTGTTTCACATAGTCTATATGTTATACTGCTAATTTATCAGCCACCCACTGGAATAATCTTGGCTACATGTAAATGACATACATGTCTATGTGTGTATCTTACCTTCAAAAAGAGGAACATGTATATGAAGTAAATAAATAAATAGTTAAAGGTCTGAATCACAGCCCAACTAGCTGTTCAGTATAAACTCGTCTCATATGACAGACCCCCCCCCTCCCTTAGTCAATGTCCAAATGCTCAGCCATCTATCAACTAGGTAAAGCCTGTATTTTCTTAATCATAGATAGGTAAGTAGGTAAGCAAGCATGCAAGTAAGCAAGCAAGTAAGTGAATAAGTAAGTAGGTGAATAAACAAATACAAAATTAGGGAGTGTGTAGATGAATAAACAGGTAAGAGATGAAAATAACAAATAACAGTAAATGCATGCATATATCCGCATGCCCGCACACAGACATATACACATACATTCATACATACACACCCATATTGGCACAGCATGATGACCGACAACAACAGCTACAATAACAGCCCCACAACAACAACAACACCACAAGAAAGGATGACACCCATATATACATGTACATATCATGACAAACTTAGACATATTTGGATAAAAACAAACAGCCCACAAACACACACACAGACGGTTTGGCAAACTTGCTTGTTCTTCAGTTGTCTGTTTCTTTTCTTCACTTTTTTTTTTATCTTTGTTCCAGGATGTATGTATGTGTTCGATAAAGTCTTACGTACTTTTTCTTAGGACTGATAATTGGGTACATGTATTAAGTGCATTTTTGGCTCTAGGGAGGTGGGATATGCAGAAGCAATTTTCGGTAATTTATACGTGTTTTTGTATATACTACACGTCATTATTGAAGGGCCAGGAACGTTTTTGAGTCAATTTTTGAAAGGAGAAATAACCTATTTTCTCTTACTCTTTTCTCCAATTCGTTGCCGTAACTGAATGGATAAGAGCTCAGACAACATTGCAGTTTCCTTTTGGCACGTGTTTGGGGATTTGCCGATTTGCAATGGGCGGCCCAAGGAAGACAATTTCCACACGAAATTGTCGAATCTTCAGCAGGGTCTCTCTGACGACGCAGGCAAGGTAGCGACAAAATTCGCTTTGCACGTGCAAGGCAAGCCCTTTTTGAACACTACTCCAGCCAAAGTTGCCCGCAGACGAGGATAAAAAGGACCCGTTCTTGGTTCGTTTTAACCATGCTTGCAAGACGACGGATGACGGATGAGCAGCGGGGGAGAGCCCTCGCTCTGCTTGATGAAGGCCTAGCGCAGTGGGAAGTTGCTAGACGACTTGAAGTGTCGCATTCCACAATCCAGAGACTGCTGGAGCGCTTCAATGAGACTGGAGCAGTCCAGGAAAGGCGTCACACGGGTCGACCCAGAGTAATGACAAGACAGCAAGACCGCTACCTTGCCCTCTCCGTCCTGAGGGAAAGGGCATCCACTGCGGTGACCTTGAGGGGTCAGCTGAGGGACGCAACAGGTGCTAACATCAGCTGCAGCACGGTGAGAAGACGGCTACATGAGGCAAACTTGAGGTCACGGAGACCGGCCGTCCGACCCGTGCTGTCACCGGTCAACAGAGTGCGCCGCATGACCTGGGCCAGGGAGCACGTGACCTGGACAAGGCAACAGTGGGCCCGGGTCTTGTTTTCGGATGAGTCCAGGTTCACCCTGACCTTTAACGATGGCCGGGCTCGGGTGTGGCGACGTCAAGGGGAGAGGTTCGCTGACGCCACTGTCCAAGAGCATAACCGGTACGGCGGCGGGTCGGTGATGGTGTGGGGTGGCATGAGCCGTGGTACCCGGACCCCCCCGCTCCCCATTGACGGCATCCTGAACGGGGTCCGGTACCGGGACGAGGTTCTGGCGGCCGTGGCACTGCCTGCGCTTGTGGACCTTGGTCAAGGCGCCATCTTCCAGGACGACAATGCACCTGCGCATCGAGCACGCCTTGTGACCGACTTCCTGGAGCAGCATGAAGTCGTCCGTATGGCCTGGCCAGCGTGCTCACCTGACCTGAACCCAATTGAACACCTCTGGGATGTGCTCGGGAGGCGCATCAGGGACAACCACCCCCCACCGGGCACCCTGGCCAGGCTGGTCGACATCCTGCAGATCGAGTGGGCGGCCATCCCTCAGGACACACTCCGTACCCTTGTGGGGTCGATGCATCGGCGCTGTGAAGCATGCATCCAGGCTCGGGGCGGACACACGCGATATTGAAAACAGATTGGCCAAATCTGACACTTTCTGTTTTTTGAAAAGGGGGGGGATGTTCCTTTAAATGCATGTGCTGTTCACTAATGGGTCATTGTGCTAATTTTTTTCCAAACAGGTGTGGAAATGATGAAATAAAACATAGAATCAATTCTAAACATTGTCAATTATTTCAACTTAAAATTAGAGAGGAAGGAAGAAGTGGCCCTTAAATTATGATTAGGAGTATATGTTTTGGTGTTCTTAGGTATTCTTATATTTGTATTCACGTGTTTTTTAAATCCCCTGTGCGATCAATTGGAGTGGTCAACGCCAGGGGCATGTCCTGAGATTATATGTGCGAATGCATTAATATGTGTACTTAATTTTCTTTTCCTTTTTTTTCCTGTTGAAGTTTTGTATGTTTTGAAGCGGTTATAGCCCTGATATGGCTCTACGCAGTCGGCTGGGCTTTAAACAACAATAACAATAACAATTACATTAACCTCCCTCCTCCCGTTTAAAGAACTAGCCATCACGTAGGGGCTTTGCGCAGGTTCAAGGAATGGGATCAGGTAATTGCTGCCAGATTCTGGTGGAGCGTATATGGAATTGTCTGAGTAAAATGAATTCATCTTGAAACTCTGAACAACTTTATAATGCTGATCACCCCCCCCCCCCCCCCCCCTGGGGATGCCGGAGATTCTTTCAGTATAAATAGTATCCCCACCTTCTGGAAATTCTGTGCTAGAAATTTCCTCTTTTCTGTCACTCTGTTTCTGCCTTGTTCCTTTGCTTTGTCGTTTCTTCCTATCATTCCCTGCCTTGCTGGTCCATTCACCTGTATGTGTTCTATAAAGTCTTACGTACTCTCTCTTTGGATTGATAATTGGGTGCATGCATTAAGTGCATTTTTGGCTCTAGGGAAATGACATACGGAAGCAATCTAAGTTAATGTAATCCTGTTTTCATACATGTTTTAGTGTCCTTAGTTATATTTAAATTTGTATTCATGTATGATTTTTAAACCCATTGTGCGATAAATTGGACGGAGTGGTCAATACCAGGGGCATCTCCTTAGATTATGTGAGCGAATGCACAGATATGTGTGCTAAATTTTCTTTTTTTTCCTGTTGAATTATTGTATAATGTTTTGAAATGGTTGTAGCCCTGATATGGCTGTACGCAGCCCACTGGACTTTAAGTTAAATAAAATAACAATAACAACAAAGCTGATCAACCTAGGATACAAGAAACCCTGATTTTATTACTGTCTGCCCTCCCCTTTCCATTAGACCTTGAGTGGTGGTCTGGTTGCTAGTCTTTTGAGATAATCAAACTTAAGCCCGTACACAATATCCATCTAACGCACGTTGAAGATCATACTGTAATAAAAGAATTGCATCTGTAGAAAAATACGTGTTAATGAATAAACAAAAATGCACTATAAAATGTGACAAAGCGCTTCGGCGATTTCCTTTCCCCAGAAAGAGCGGCCCGTTTGTCACACGGGAAACCTTGACAATTCGTTGTGAACAACAAAACACCACAATCCAGTCCAGTTCGGAGTTTAGTCCATCAGGTATATCAGTATCTGAAACAGTGCGCCTTTTTAATCCTAAGCACAACGAACACATGATCAGAATATCGTGAACCATGATTATTACCGTTTTTATCCAGAACGGTGCGCCTTTACAGTCCCAGGCACAACAAGTACAAGACCAAATATTGTAAACCATGATTATTACCGTTTTTATCCAGAACGGTGCGCCTTTTTAATTTCAGGCACAACAAGCACAAGACAAATAATTATTGGGAACCATGCATGATTGTTACCGTTTTTATCCAGAACAGTGCGTTTCAATTCCAGGCACAACTAGCACAAGACCAAAATATCGTGAACCATGATTATTACCGTTTTTATCCGGAATGGTACACCTTTTCAATTCCAGGCACAACTAGAACAAGACAAATATTGTGAACCATATTATTGTATTTTTATCCAGAACAATGCACCTTTTTAATCCCAGGCACAGCAAATGTATCACCAGAATATTGTGAATCATACTTATGTTATACATTCTAACAAAAGTTCCTGTGTCCACAGAATGACAGACTGATCCTCCTTCACTGTGCCTTCAGTGGACAAAAAGCCCCGCACATCCAGGACCCGTGTCAACACTCCCAAGACACCACAAGGCGTCATTTACACCTTTCCCCACCGTCTGGTCCAAATGCAAAAGAAAGCCAAGAACAACAACAAAAAAACAACAAAGAAATAAGTAAATGGAACAAGTAGAGAGGGAAAAAACGTGACAAGACAAACGAAAGAACTGGAATACAGATGAAAACAAAAGGCCAGAAGGGCAAGTGAAACAAACTTGACCCCACAATCTAAAAATAACCGAAACATCCACGTAAACACAGAGCAAACCAAAGTACACAAAAAGCACACCACCTTCCACCACCCCCCAAAGAATAAATGTCAAGAAAAAGAGGAACGACAACAAAGAGGATAAAAATAAAGACCAAGAAAAAAGAACAAGGGGAGAAGAGCAAAACCTGACATCATGGAGTACATTATCATTATAACATTATCAACAAATGCCATTGTCACAACGCCACAACGCCAACAAGAACAGGAAGAAGAAAATACAAAACTAATACAAGATAAACACAAACGAAAACAGGAAAACAACAATAGCAACGAGAACAAAAACGAAGCCCTACAGCACCAAGACCACCAACATGAACAAGAAAAAAAAAATGTAAAAAGTTGAACAAGACAAAAACAAAAGAAAACAAAACAAGAGCAACCGGAATAAAAAAAACACACAAAACATACGTACACACAGACAGAAGCAAGAAGAGCAAGAACGAGAACAAAAACAAGAACAAAAGCAACGAGATCATGAACAACAATAACACGAACAAGAACAAGAGCAGAACAACAAGAACAAGAAGGACAAGAACAAAAAACAAGAACAAGAAGAACGAGAAGATGAACAAAAGCAACAGCAAGAAGAAAAAGAGCAAGACAAAGAACAAAAACAAGCACTAGAAAAACAAGAACAATAATAACAACAATAAGAACAAGACCAAAACCAAGAACAAGACCCATAATAATAATAGCAAGAACAAGAAGATCCAGAACAAGAACACGAAGAACAAGAACAAGAAAAGCAACACGAAAAACAACCTAAGAACAACAAGAACAATAACAAAAACAAGGATGAAGATGACGATAACGATGACAGTGTAGCCAGCAGCGAAACTCTGAGAGCGACGCCAAAAGAAGTAACGAAAGCAGCCACGAAAAACGACGAAAACGACTACAATCGGCAATAGCAAAAAGAACAACGAAAACAAGTTAAAAAAAAACAGGTACTGAGGAAAAATACAGAGTAAAATACCAAAACCAACAATGGCGAAAGCATGAAAAGAATATCAACAAACTACCGAACCACAACATCAGGAGCGTCCAGAATGTCAGGAATAAGAAAACCCACGAAACAGAACCAGAGCAGCAAGACCAAAACCAAAAACTGAAAAACAAAATCAAACAAAAAAGTAACAAAAACCACATCAGCATGAGCAACAAGAACAGCAACAAAAAGAAAACAAAATAATATCAAGAAAAATAAAGCAAAGACAAGAAGTAAGACAAATACAC
Source organism: Monoplex corrugatus (assembly GCA_030674185.1). Taxonomy (NCBI): domain Eukaryota; kingdom Metazoa; phylum Mollusca; class Gastropoda; order Littorinimorpha; family Ranellidae; genus Monoplex; species Monoplex corrugatus. The sequence goes on from JAPXFY010000017.1 coordinate 43,434,377, forward strand.
AAAACAACAACAATAAGACAGCAAGAACAAGAAAAAACACGAGCACAGCAACAAGAGCAAACCCGACGAAGTAAGAGTATAAGAACAATATCAACAGTTACCAGATCTACTACACCAAGAGTACCAACAAGAACACGAAATAAGAAAACTGCTGAAACAAGCAAAAACAAGAAAACGATAACAAAAACAACTAGAAAAAAAATCACAAACGCAAAACAAAAATGAAAATAAAACCAAAAACAAAATCAAACGCGAAACGTACTAGCACGATTACCAAAATTAAGAACAAACTCGAGCAAAAAAGTCAAGAAGTCAAGCAAAAAAGCAAAAAAACAAAAGCAGCACTTTAGTCAACAAGAACCAGAAAAACACCAACTGAAAAACAAGACTATAAAAGCAAAAACGACAACAGCAAGAATGCATGTCTAGAAGTGCCGAAAGAAACAAACGAAGGAACAAAACAGAAACCCCAAAACAAAGAACCAACCAAAACAAAGCAATGCACACAAAAACAAGATAACAAAGAAGCAAACCAAATAAAGAAGCAAAAACGGATTAAACATAAACGGGAAGCAAGAAACAAAGAGAGGAACAAGCAAAGGAAGAGAGACCGAAACAAAGAAGCACACGAAAAAGAAAGCAAAAGGAAGAAAAAACGAAGTTGGAACAATAGATACAAAGGGGAAAAAGAAACAAAAGCATCTGAGAGCTGTCCATTCGCTGCATGACCCATTCAGACCCAGTCATAAATTACCTTGTTTACAAACTGAATGGCAAGGTGTGGACAAAAAAATTAAAACCGTGAAAACAAAGAAACAAAAACTTAAAATTCAAAGAAACAAAACTAAATAAATAAAGAAACGAACAATTGCAGAAACAACAAAATCGATGAAAATAACAGAAAAATACAATCAGAGAAAGGGAGAATCATAAACAGAAACAAAGAAAAATTTAATCACTGAAAGAAACAATCGCAGAAAACAATCGCGCAGAGAATCTCTTGAGAAACAATCACAGAAACAATGGCAGAAAGAGACAATCGCAGAGAGAAAATAACAATTACGGAAAGAAAGAAAACAAAAACAAGTAACACAAAGAATCATTCAAAAAAGGAAACAACCACAGACGGAAACAAAGGAACAAACTACCACAGAAAAAAAAACACGAAGAAACGCTACAAACCACTAAGACAAGAAAAATGACTAACAACAAGAACGACGACGACGAGAACAACGAGAACAACAACTACGATGACTAGAACAACGACAAGAATAGCAACAACGACGAGAACAACAACAACAACAACAATGATGACGACGACAATTACAACAAGAAGAACAACAACGCGAACAACGAGAACAACTTCGAGAACAACAACGAGAACAACAACGAGAAAAAAATAACAAGAACAACAACAAGAACGAGAACAGCAATAATAACGAGAACAACAACAAGAACAGCGAGAACAACAACGAGAACAACGGCGAGAACAACGAGAACAACAGCGAGAACAACGGCGAGAACAGCGAGAACAACAGCGAGAACAACGGCGAGAACAACGAGAACAACAGCGAGAACAACGAGAACAACAATGAGAACAACAAAAAGAAAAACGACAACAACAAAAACAAAAACATCAACAACAATAAGAATAACAACGAGAAGACGAGAACAACGACGAGAAGAACAACGAGAACAATAACAAAAAGAACAAGTACAACAAAAACAATAGCATCAACAACAATGAGAATAACATCGAGAATAACAACGAGAACAATAAAAACGAGAACAACAAAGAGAAAAACAACAGAACAAAAACGAGAACAACAACAAAAACCACGAGAACGAGAATAACAACGAGAACAACAACAACGAGAACAACAACAACGAGAACAACAACGACAACGACAACAACAACAATGACGACGACGAGAACAACGAGAAGAACAACGAGAACAACAAGAACAACGAGAACAACGACGACGAGGACCACCACACCGACGACAACAAGAACAACGACAACGAGAACAACGACGACAACGAGAACAACAACGACGACAATGAGAAAAGGACAACGACGACAACGAGAAGAACACAAACGACGACAACGAGAAGAACAACGACGACAACGAGAAGAACCACAACGAAGTCAACGAGAACAACAACAACGAAGACAACGAGATAAAAAACGGCAACGAGAAGAACGACAACGAGAAGAACCACAACGAAGACAATGAGAAGAACAACGAAGACAACGAGAACAACAACGACGACAAAGAGAAGAACAACGACGACAACGAGAAGAACAAGAACGACAACGAGAACAACAACAACGATGACAACGAGAAGAACAACAAAAACGAGAAAAGGAACGACTACAACGAGAACGACGACAACGAGAAGAACAACAACGACGACAACCACATCCACAACAACAATGATAACGAGATATACAAAAATGAGGACAACGAGAAAAACGACAATGAGAACAACGACGACAACGAGAAGAACGACGACGACAATGAGAAGAATAACGGCGACGACAATGAGAAGAACGACAACGACGACAACGACGTTAATGAGCAAGAACGACAACGACGACAACGATCGAGAAGAGCAACAACAACAAGAACGACAACGATCGAGAAGAACAACAAGAAAACGACGAGAAGAACAACAACGAGAAGAACAACGACAACATGAACAACGACGACAACATGAAGAACGACAACATGAAGAACAACAACGACAACGAGAAGAACGACAACGAGAAGAACGACGACAACAAGAACAACAACGAGAACAACGGCGACAACGAGAAGAACAACGACGACGACGACAACAACAATTACGATGACAACGAGAAGAAGAACAACGCCAACGAGAAGAACAACGACGACGACGAGAACGACTACAACAAGAAGAACAACGACGACGACAACATGAAGAACAACGACAACGAGAGCAACAGCAACGACGACAACACGAAGAACGACAACGAGAAGAACAACAACGACAACGAGAAGAACGACAACGAGAAGAACAACAACGACAACGAGAAGGACAACGAGAAGAACAAGAACGATGGGAAGAAGAACAAGAACAACAAGAAGAACAACAAGAACAACAAGGAGAAAAACAGCAATTAGAAGAACAACGAGACCAACAACGAGAAGAACGAGAACAATAACGACAACTAGAACAAAGACAACAACAACAATGAGAACAACGAGAACAGCAACAATGAAGAACGACAACGAGAAGAACGACGACACCGAGTACAACGACGACAAGAAGAAAAACAAACGACAACGAGAAGAACAACGGCGACAACGAGTCGAATATCAACGACGAGAACGAGAAGAACATCTACGACAACGAGAACAACGAGAAGAACGACAATGGACAACGAAAAGAACGACGATGACGAGAACGACAACGAGCGAGAAGAACGACGGACGAGAACGACAACGAGAAGAACAACGACGACAACAAGAACACGACGACAACGAGATGAACTACGACAACGAGAAGAACGACAACGAGAAGAACATCGACAACGAGAAGAACGACAACGAGGAAGAACAACAATGACGACAACGAGAGACCACAACAACGACAACGAGAAGGACACAACGACGACAACGCGAAGAAACACAAACGACGACGACAACGAGAACAACAACGACGACAAACGAGAAGAACACAACGAAGACGACGAGAAGAAAACACAACGACGACAACGAGAACAACGACAACACGAGAGAAGCATACGACGACAACACGAGAAACAACAACGACAACAAGAACAAACGACAACGAGAACAAAACAAGATTCACAACGAGTCAACGAGATCTTACAAACAATGAGTAAACGAGAAGGAAGCACGACGCACGACACAGAAGAACGACGACGATGAGAAGAACGACAACCGACGCCATCGAGAAGAACGACGACAAAGAAGAGAAGACACGACGACAACGAGAAGAACGACAACGACAACATCACAACGACGACAACGAGAAAAACAACAATGAGAACGACGCCATCGAGAACGACAACAACGACAAGAACAACGACGACAACGAGAAGAACAACGACGACAACGAGAAGAACGACAACGAAGACGACGAGAAGAAACACGACGACGACGAAAACAGAGAAGAGAGAGCAACGACGACAAGAACAACAACGACGACAACGAGAAGATGAACGACAACGAGAACAACAGATCAACGACGACAACGCGAACTAACAACGACAACGCGAAGAACGACAGACGAGAAGAACGACGACAACGAGAAAGAACAACGACCAACGAGATCAACCGACAACGAGAGAAGAACAACGACAACGAGAAGAACAAGAACGATTAGAAGAAGACAACAAAACGACGAGACGAACAGGAGAAGAACAACGAGAACAACTAGAACAAAAAAAAAAAGAAACAACGAGAACAGCAACAACGAGAACAACAACAAGAGAAGAACAACGAGAAGAACAACGAGAAGAACAACAAGACAACAACAGAACGACGACAACGAGAAGATCAAACGATAACAACGAGAAGAAGAGACAACGAGAAGAGCAACGACAACGAGAACAACGACAACGAGAACAACGACGACAACGAGAAGAACAACAGCAACAACGAGAAGAACAATAAGAACGAAAAGGACAACGAGAAGAACAACTAGGGCAACGAGAAGAACAACGACGACGACAAGAACGACAACGACGACGACAAGAAGACCAACGACGACGACGACGAGAAGAACAACGATGACGAGGACGACGACGACGACGAGAAGAAGAAAAACGATGACGACGAGAAGAAGAACGATGACAACGAGAACAAGAACAACGAGAAGAACAAGAAAAACGAGAAGAACAACGAGAAGAACGAGAACAGCAACGAGAAGAACGAGAACAACACGAGAAAAACGAGAACAACGAGAAGTACGAGAACGAGAAGAACGAGAACGACGACGACGACGACAACAACAACAACGAGAAGAACGAGAACAACGAGAAGAACGAGAACAACAACGAGAACAACAATGAGAACAACAACATCGAGAACAACAATGAGAACAACGAGAACAACGAGAAGAGCGAGAACGAGAAAACAAAGATGACGACAACGAGAAGAAGAACAACGACGACATCGAGAAGAACGACGACGACAACGAGAAGAACGACAGCGAGAAGAACAACGATGACAACGAGAAGAACAACAGCAAAAACGAGAACAAGAATAAGAACGAAAAGAACAACAACACGAGAACACAACAACGAGAAGAACCACAACGACGACAACGAGAAAAACGACGACGACAACGAGAAGAACGACGATGACGACAACGAGAACGATGACGAGAAGAACGACAACGAGAACAACGACGACAACGAGAACAACGACAACGAGAACGACAACGAGAACGACGACGACAACGAGAACAACAGCGACGACAACGAGAAAAACAACGACGACGACGGCGAGAAGAACAACGGCGACAGCGAGAACGACAGCGAAAAGAACAACAACGAGAAGAACAACGACGACAACGAGGAGAAGAAGAACAACAACAACGAGAAGAAAAATAACGAGAACAACGAGAAGAACGAGAACGAACAAGAACGAGAACAACAACAACAATGAGAGAACAACAATAACGACGACAACGAGAACGACGACAACGAGAACGACGACAACGAGAACGACGACAACGAGAACAACGACAACGAGAACAGAGTGAGTGAACTCAGGGGCTAGGTGCGGGGAACTGAGGGAGGGAACTTGGGGGGAAAGCAAGGGAGGACACTCAGGGGAAGGGAACGGAGGGAGGGAACTCCAGGTTGCGGGGGAGGGACAGAGGGAGGGAACTATGGATATGGGGAAACAGAGGGCGGGAACTCAGGAGGGGGGGAACAGTGAGGAAATCCAGGGGATAGGGGTACGGAGGAAGAGAACTCCGTGGGGGAACAGTGGCAATTCTAGGGGTGTGTGTGGGGGGGGGGACGGGGGGGGACGGGGGGGGACAGAGGGAGGGAACTCCTGGAGAAGGAGAAACGGAGACGGGGAATTCTGGTTGGGGGGAAGAGATGGAAGAAACTCCCGGGGCGGTAACAGATCGAGGGAAATCTGTATGGGGAAGAAACGGAGGGTGGGGAACTCCAGGTTGGGGAACAAGCGGGAAGGAACTCTGGGTGGGAGAACAAAGGGAAGGAACTCTAGGGGAGTAACAGAGGGATGGGAACTCCGGATGGGGGGAACACTAAAAGGGGGAACTCGGAGGGTGGGGGTGGAGAAGAAAGGGAGGGAACTCTGGAAGGGTGGTGGTGGTGGAGAACAGAGGAAAGGAACTCTAGATAGGAGGAACAGTGAAAGGGAACTCTGGGTGGAGCGGTGGAGGACAGAGGAAGGGAAATTTCGATAGGGGGAACAGTGGAAGGGAACTCCGGGTGGGGGGGAAACAGTGGGAGGGAATTCCGGGTGTAGTAAAACGAGGAAGGGAAGTCCGGGTGGGGGAAATAGAATGAGGGAACTTTGTGGGTGGGGTGAAATAGAGTGGGAACTCGGAGGGGTGGGGGGGGGGCAGACAGAAGGAACTCCGGGTGGGGGAGAACAGAGGAAGGGACTTCTGGTTGGGGGAGGGGGGTTGAAGAAAGGAAGGGAACTCTGGATGGGGGAACAGAAAAAGGGAACACTGAATGGGGGGAGAACAGAGGGGGGGGGGAAACTCCAGAGTGGGGTAGAACAGTGGAAGGGAACTCCGGGTAAAGGGAACAGTGGAAGGGAACTCCAGGTTGGTAGAACAAAGGGAGGGAACTCTGGATGGGGGTAGAATAGAGGGAGGGAACTCCAGGGGGGAAAAACAGATGTCTGTGTGATGTTAGGTACGTCTGTGGTGAAGCACTTATGGAGTCATTCTGGCGGGTTAATACAATAAACAAATAAATGAGAATACATAAACACGTAAATAAATAAGCAAACATACATATGTACAAAAACAATAAATAAATAAATAAAAACAATTAAGTGTATTAAACTATTAAAACAAAACGCCATAAAATTAATCAACACGAATGTAAATTATTCAGTCAATAAATCTATCAATGGCAGTCCTAGACAAAAAAAATCTGTTATATTCTTTAAAAGGAAGATGGTAAAATAACAACAACAACACCATCAGCACTTACACAGCAATAACAATAAACAGAAAACCATAAAGAAAACAATAGATCAATCTCAGACAATAAAGAAGCCAAAGACATTCGCTTTTAAACCGACTAAGACTGAAAAGCTGTGTGACTCGATTTGTGTGAGAACAGGGTCAGTGGGATGTAGTAATTAAGGGACGTCCCCAAATGACTACAAGCAAATTATGTAGTAATTAGGGGAGATTTTTTTTAATTACGTAATTTATATTTTATACGCAACGGTATTTTATTTTAAGCTTGTTTTGTGATTTTGATACCATTTAAATTTTGTGTATTTTGGGATGTCTCCAAATTACACACACGTTCTCTTTCTACTACCGTACACGTCGAATTGTCCTCTACCTACTAAACAGGCACGTTCACACACACATACACACACACACACAAACACACACACACACACACAAACAAATACACACACACGCACGCGCACACACACACAACCACACACACACACACACAACCACACAAACACACAAACACACACACACACACAAACAAATACACACACACGCACGCACACACACACACACACAAACACATACACACAACACACAACACACACTCACACAACACACAACACACACACTCACACAACAAACACACACACACACAAATACACACGCACGCACACGCACACACACACACGCACACACACACCACACACACACACTCATCACACACCAATACACACCACACAACACTTACACACACACACACACACACACACACAACAAACACACACTCACACCACCCCCCCCCCACACACACACACACCTCTTCCCAATAATACTAAAAAGACAAAAAGAAAAAAAAAGAAACTTAAAGCTTGTGGGGGGGCATGGGGATGAGAATAAGGAAACGAAGGGGGGATATAACGGATAATTTACAAACCCGAAACCGGACCCAACACAGCATACAAATTCCTTGTTAAACAAGTGTACAAACTGATAGAGTTCCTTCGTTAGACAGGTAGGTCTCCAGCGCTGCCTAGAAACAACACACTCAGTGGAGGCAGTAATATACACTCATCAGGTTCAGAACAGAAATCTGAGCTAAGACATTTTAGTTTAAGAGCAGCACAGACATACAGAGTTGAGTACGTGTAAGTGTAGCTGTCAAACGCTGCTTGGGAACTAAAAGCAGGAAGTAGGAGTCTGTCTGTCTGTCTGTCTGTCTGTCACTGTCTGCCTATGTATCTCTGTGTCTCTGTCTATATATGTATATATATATATATTATATATATGAATATACATGTATATGTATATATATATATATATATATATATATATATATATATATATATATATCTTTCTCTCTGTGTCTGTCTCTGTCTCTCACACACATTCTCTCCCTTGCTTTTTTTTTTTTTCTATTTCTTTTTTTTTTTTAACGAGACTGTTTCTTATCGACCGATGAGAAGTGTCTGTCTGTGTGTCTGTGATAAAAAATATTATCTCAGCTGTTTCCGGGTGCTGGGCTCATTGCCAAATGTGCGTCAAAGATGCAGACCGTTCAAGATTCGTGATTCGGTAAGTTTGGAACTCATAGGGCCAAGTTCAAGGTTATGTGCACCAAGAAAGTACGCCAAAACATCCCTGTTTTTTGAAGAATATGTGTGAACGGCACTTCCTAAGGCACTTCTGACATCATTACGATCAAGTTTCACGATATGACAGTCAGCCATTTTTTATTCATCTTATGCTTCTCTGAGGTCACAGTGATCGTTTAGAAGTACAAAATCCAGATTTTTTTCAAAATAACATTTTATGTATATAAGAAAAAGGAAATAGTTGGCATGGTTTGACCATTATATTGTTGTTTTTGTATTCACCATTTTCCTAGTCCATTAAATATAATAATAATAATAATAATAAAGACAATTTATATAGCGCTTTCCAGAGCACAAAGCGCTTCACATAAAATCAGTATATAACTAAATACAAATAGATACACCAACATAAAATTTAAACATACCGCTGCTAACACTATATAACATAAAACATAAAATTTACGTTCAACAAGACATATTAACATAGTAAATTCAAATATTACTAAAAATAGTGACAATCATACAAAAATATTTTCTCTCTCTTTCTCTTCACCACACACACACACACACACACACACACACACACACACACACACACACACACACAGACCCAAACACACTCCCTCTCTCAACCACTCAGTTTCTCTACTATCAAATTCTATCACGCTTACACATACTCTTACTCATACTCTCACTCTCTTTCCCCACCCCAACCATACTCTCGCTCTCTACCGTGCTCCCGATATTCCTTGCTCACTCTCTCTCTCTCCCACACAGCCTCTCTCTCTCTCTCTTTTCCTCTCTCCCTCTCTCTCCCTCTCTCTTGCTCGCATAAACATGCTTCACACACACACACACACACACACACACACACACACACACACACACACACACACACACACACACACACACACACACACACACACACACACACAAACACACACACACACACATATATGTAGGAACGATGATCAGGGCTGAGAGAGAAGAGAAAGAGAAGATCAATGAAAGTATTGAGTGAAAAGATAGGTCTTCAGACTAGACTTGAAAGAAGGAAGACATTGCTTATGGCGAATATGATAGGGAAGGGAGTTCCAGGTCATGGCAGCAGAGTGGGAGAAAGCTCTCTGACCATGCAGTTTCCGGTTGAAACGGGGAACACAGAAAGTTCTTGTGTCGGTAGAGGATCGGAGAGTTCTGGATGGTACATACACTTGAAGAAGTTCAGACAGATAAGAGGGAGCGGAGCAAGTAAGAATTTTGTAACAGAGACAGCAACATTTGTATTTGATTCTTTGTTCAACTGGAAGCCAATGCAACTTTTTCAGAAGAGGAGAACATGACTGGGATCTAGGGGCTTTACAAACAAGCCTAGCTGCTGAATTCTGAACACGTTGGAGAGGTTGAATGACAACTGAAGGGCAGCCGATTAGAATAGAATTACAGTAGTCCAAGCGTGAAAGAATATAAGAGGAAATAAGAGTTTTAGTGGCTTCCTCAGTAAGAAAGGGGCGGATAGAAGCAATACGTCTTAGTTCCATATAAGAAAGCTGGCATATCTTAGTGACATGTTTTTGCATAGAAAGATCATGATCTAAAAGAACTCCTAAATCCCGGACACAGTCAGAAAATTCAATGGAACTAGAACCTATAGGGAGAGAAGAAGAAAGTGTGTTGATATCATGATGTGAGAAACGTATAGCCTCCGTCTTGTCACAGTTAAGTTTCAGTTTATTTGATGACATCCAGAGATCAATGTCAGAGGTACAGTTTTGGAGAGAAGAAATTGCATCAGGATAGTCATCAACAGAAGCTGAATGAAGGAGCTGAGTGTCATCCGCAAACATTTCATGCGAAATGGAATGGCTGCGGATGACATCAGAAAGAGGGGTAGTATACAGAATGAATAAAACAGGACCGAGCACGGAGCCCTGAGGCACACCAAAATCGAGGGAGGTTTCATTTGAACGGTGACTATCCACTAGCACAAACTGTTTCCTGTCTGAAAGATAAGAGTGAAACCAATTAAGAGCTAAGTCTCTAATACCAAATGTATGTTCCAAACGGGAGAGAAGAATTTCATGGTCTATGGTGTCGAAAGCAGCTGAAAGATCTAACAAGAGGAGGACAGAAATTTTATTTTTATCTAACGAATTGAGAATATCATTAAGGATACGAAGGATGGCAGTCTCTGTGCTGTGCTCTGGACGATATGCTGACTGATGGGGAGATAGAAGGTTGTTGGCAGTCAAATGAGCTGAAAGCTGGTGGAGGACAATTTTCTCGAGAATTTTGGACAGAAAGGGGAGGTTGGAAATGGGGCGGTAATTTTTCAACACGTTGGGGTCAAGGGAAGACTTTTTCAGGAGAGGCTTAACAAGAGCAGTCTTAAAATCAGAGGGAACAGAAGCTGAAGATAGTGATTCATTAAGAATGCGAGTGATAGTGGGGAGAAGGGTGTCGAGGTGGTCATAGAGAAGAGGGGTGGGGATGGGGTCGAGAATACAAGAGACTTTGGGGGACTCAGTAATCAGCTTCCGTACAAATGATTCAGAAACAGGAGTAAACTGACAGAGTGGTGTACCTTTATAAATAACGGACTGGTCAGTTGTGTCAGAGGATGACAGAAACCCATCACGGATGGTCAGAATTTTCTGGGTAAAAAAGTCGGAAAACAATTTTGGTAACTGAGATAATTCATGTGTGGACGGCAGAGTAACATCGGAAACCTTTCCCAGCATGCCTGTGACAGTTCTAAAAAGATCTTTGCATGATACTGCTGAAACAACTTTAGAAGAATAGAATTTAGTTTTAGCATCATGGACGAGATCGACAATTTTCTGTTTTGCGGTTTCATAAATCTGCTTATGTACCGTCAGGCGAGACGATGCCCAGCGACGCTCAGCTTTACGGCGCTCACGCTTAAGTTGCAAAAGATCATGTGCCACGGAGCTGTACCACGGGGCAGAGTGACGTTGCTGCACCCTGTGCTGACGTAAGGGCGCGTGCTTATCCAAAACTGTTCGCAAACCGAGACTGAGATCAGAAAGAGAAACATCATGAGTAATGACACTTTTTAAATCTTGAGAAAATATACTTTATACTACACGTCATTATTGAAGGGCCAGGAACGTTTTTGAGTCAATTTTTGAAAGGAGAAATAATCTATTTTCTCTTACTCTTTTCTCCAATTCGTTGCCGTAACTGAATGGATAAGAGCTCAGACAACATTGCAGTTTCCTTTTGGCACGTGTTTGGGGATTTGCCGATTTGCAATGGGCGGCCCAAGGAAGACAATTTCCACACGAAATTGTCGAATCTTCAGCAGGGTCTCTCTGACGACGCAGGCAAGGTAGCGACAAAATTCGCTTTGCACGTGCAAGGCAAGCCCTTTTTGAACACTACTCCAGCCAAAGTTGCCCGCAGACGAGGATAAAAAGGACCCGTTCTTGGTTCGTTTTAACCATGCTTGCAAGACGACGGATGACGGATGAGCAGCGGGGGAGAGCCCTCGCTCTGCTTGATGAAGGCCTAGCGCAGCGGGAAGTTGCTAGACGACTTGAAGTGTCGCATTCCACAATCCAGAGACTGCTGGAGCGCTTCAATGAGACTGGAGCAGTCCAGGAAAGGCGTCACACGGGTCGACCCAGAGTAACGACAAGACAGCAAGACCGCTACCTTGCCCTCTCCGTCCTGAGGGAAAGGGCATCCACTGCAGTGACCTTGAGGGGTCAGCTGAGGGACGCAACAGGTGCTAACATCAGCTGCAGCACGGTGAGAAGACGGCTACATGAGGCAAACTTGAGGTCACGGAGACCAGCCGTCCGACCCGTGCTGTCACTGGTCAACAGAGTGCGCCGCATGACCTGGGCCAGGGAGCACGTGACCTGGACAAGGCAACAGTGGGCCCGGGTCTTGTTTTCGGATGAGTCCAGGTTCACCCTGACCTTTAACGATGGCCGGGCTCGGGTGTGGCGACGTCAAGGGGAGAGGTTCGCTGACGCCACTGTCCAAGAGCATAACCGGTACGGCAGCGGGTCGGTGATGGTGTGGGGTGGCATGAGCCGTGGTACCCGGACCCCCCTGCTCCCCATTGACGGCATCCTGAACGGGGTCCGGTACCGGGACGAGGTTCTTGCGGCCGTGGCACTGCCTGCGCTTGTGGACCTTGGTCAAGGCGCCATCTTCCAGGACGACAATGCACCTGCGCATCGAGCACGCCTTGTGACCGACTTCCTGGAGCAGCATGAAGTCGTCCGTATGGCCTTGCCAGCGTGCTCACCTGACCTGAACCCAATTGAACACCTCTGGGATGTGCTCGGGAGGCGCATCAGGGACAACCACCCCCCACCGGGCACCCTGGCCAGGCTGGTCGACATCCTGCAGATCGAGTGGGCGGCCATCCCTCAGGACACACTCCGTACCCTTGTGGGGTCGATGCATCGGCGCTGTGAAGCATGCATCCAGGCTCGGGGCGGACACACGCGATATTGAAAACAGATTGGCCAAATCTGACACTTTCTGTTTTTTGAAAAGGGGGGGATGTTCCTTTAAATGCATGTGCTGTTCACTAATGGGTCATTGTGCTAATTTCTTTTTCCAAAACAGGTGTGGAAATGATGAAATAAAACATAGAATCAATTCTAAACATTGTCAATTATTTCAACTTAAAATTAGAGAGGAAGGAAGAAGTGGCCCTTAAATTATGATTAGGAGTATATGTATTGGCAGATCTTTTCATTTCTTTTTCTTTTCATTTTTCAGTAGTTTTGTTTAAGCTTCCAACCTGTGTGGAGCTATATGCTATGAGAAATGCGTGGTATAAATGAACATTTTCTTTTCGTTTAATTGATTTTTGTATTAAAAAGAGATTGCGAAATGGCTTGACCATGCTGGTATTTTTTTCTCTTTTCCTTTTCCTTTTCTCTCTCTCTCTCTCTCTCTCCTTCCCCCTTTCTCTCTACCTTTTCCTCCCCCTCTCTTTCCCCTTCCCTCCCTCCCTCCCTCCTCCTCTCCACTTCTCTTCCTCCATCTCCCTCTCTCTCCCCTTCCCTGCCTCCCTCTCTCTCTCTATCTCTCTCTGTCTCTCTCTGTCACACACACACACGCACACACGCACGCACGCACGCACACACACACACACACACACACACACACACACACACACACACACACACACACACACACACAAAAAATAACAGATAGATTTAGGTGCATGTAGGGTAATAGCTCTCCAACAATGCTTAGGAACAAGAAGTGGATGTAGACAATAATATAATGCAACGTGGGGTCATGTCGGCCCTGTGAAATACTCACGCGTCGTTCACATCTGAGCAAATACTTAGAAATTTTCTATTTATGCAATTTTGTAATATCATTGACATACATAAAGAAGTAAATAATAATAATGATATGATATGATGATGATAATGATAGTAATAAAATAATAATGATACTACTACTACTACTACTGATAATGATAGTAACAATGAAAATAATGAAAGTGATAAAAAAAATTAGAGTATTAAATAATAATGAAAATAATCATAACAATAATAATAATAATAATGACAATAATAACAATCATGATGATAATAATAACAATAATAATAATAATATAATAATAATCATAATCATAATTATAATAATAATGAAAAGAAGAAGAATCACTTATATCAACATCGCTATAATTATGATAATAATAGAATTTAATAATACAATCATATCATGATTATGATTGGCAATATAATTTTGATTATGATTGTAATAGCATTATGATACTATTACACAAATATATACAAAACTTTCAGCCCACCTTAACAATTCTTTATCACATAACATATGAATTTGAACTTACAGAAACTGCACAGATCTATGCAAGATTTTCAACGCATTCCAACATTTTCTCTTACATAACTTTGAATGTACAGGGTAAAAAAAAAATGTTAGTCCAATTTTCCAACACATTCTAACAATCACACTTTCTATACGATATAAGCTTTTAAAATTTTTGTTAATTCATTCAGATGTTTTTATTTATTTATTCATTTATTTATTTATTTATTTATCTAGATAATCTATTTATTTGTTTATCTATTTATTATTATTATTATTATTATATTATTATTATTATTATTATATTATTTTGTATCCTACTTGAAAATCCACATTTTGTATTTCTGAAGGTCATTATAACCTCCAAGAGCCATAAGATGAAACAAAGCTTAACATGAAACAAGAACTATGGCAGACTGACAAAGTAAGAACAAGAAAAGGGTGGAACCAGTAATGCACTCGTAATATACACAAGAGGAAATATGATCTAAGACACTTTATGAGATTACAGACGGACAGAGTTCCAAGTGTCTTAGGCAAGGTCTCAAACACTCCGTCAAAACACCACCTTGGTAATTTAAAGTTTGTTCAAGAGGGATTCTTCGCGCTCGGAAATTCCCGTAAGCGCTTTACTTAATCTGCCTTGTCGCAGACAAACTCCTTGAAAACAAAACCTTCACGAAGGTAATTTGAAGTTTGAAGTTTGTTCAAGAGGGATTCTTCGAGCTCGGACATTCTCCCGTAAGCGCTTCATCTAATCTGCCGTTTGGCAATAATCCTTGAGCCTGCGCAAAACCGTATACGTCTGTAAGTTCTTGAAATAGGAAGGGGAAGTAGAGCCTACGGAATACTGACATCCCCAGAATTATTGTAGCGTTAACCTTTTGACTCCCGCACCCTGTCCATCAGCATTCTGCACTGTCTAACTTGCTAGTAAAGCAAACATTTAACCTTCGACTCCCTCACCATATTCACCAGCTTTCTGTAGGGAGCGGGTGGATAGGATAGGGTTGTCCAAGGGTTCAGTTTTTGCAGTTGGTGGATAGGGTGCAGGAGTCAAAGAGTTAAGATGGACAGCGAACAGACTAGTTTTCACGATATTGGCTGTCAAAAGCCATGTGGGCTGCCAGAACGTGGCATCCTCCATCTCCTCGTTATCAACATGCTGCTCTTACTAACACTGCTTAGAAACAATACAGCGGTGCCCCCGCCCTCCTCCTGTGGGGATGCTGGGGGCTCTTTCAGTATAAGCTGTATCCCCACCGTCTGGAAATTCTAAGCTAAAAATGTCCTCTTTTCTGTCATTGTCTTTGTTTCCGCCTTGCTCCTTTGCTTTCTGTCATTCCTTCCAATCATTTTCTGTCTGGCTGGTTCATTCACCTGTATGTGTAGTATACATGTAAAGTCTAAAGTACTCTCTCTTAGGATTGATAATTGGGTGCATGTATTGGGTGTATTTTTTGGCTCAGCGGAAGTGAGATATGCTGAAACAAATTTAGGTGATTTAGGCCCGTTTTTATGTATGTTTTAGTTATTTTTGAATTTCTATTCAGGTATTTTTTTTCCTTTCAATCCCATCTGTGATAAATTGAACAGAATAGTTGGCACCTGAGGCACCGTCTTGGATTATGTGCGTGAAGGCATTGACGTGTATGCTTGAATTTCTTATCCGGTATTTTTTTTCCTGTTGAAGTATTGTGCATGTTTTGAAACGGTGATAGCTCTGATATGGCTCTACGCGGTCGGCTGGCTTTAAACAAAACTAACAATAACACAGCGGTGTAGGTAGTAATGTACTGGTAATGATTTGTAGGGACGCTTTGATCCTAAACAGTGCTCACGTGGATTACACGCCTGATTGCACTCCACTGACAACGCCCATGTGTAAAAATAGGAGATTGCTTCCTATCGACCGAAGACGGATGTATGTCTGAGTGTCTGTGTGGCTGTGCTTCTGTTACAGTTACGGTTTCTCAAGATGACGTCTCCACGCTCGGAATCATTATTCCACATGCACTAGCGTCACAGGTGCCATGTGTATGGTGATCACGGCACAAACCTTAAGCCTGCACATAAACTCATGAGTTGGCCAGGCCCTGAATGAAAACAAATATGTCAACATTTTCCCCAGCGATTCTGTGCGGATCTTTATCACATTTCGGTCGCAGGTTGTGGACGGTTGAGAAACAGTGAACGCATAAAGTTTGGAAACCAAAGATCCAGGTCACTGTCACACTGACCAGGACAGTACATATGTATATATATATTATATTATCTATATATCTATATACATACACACCACACACACACACACACACAACACACACACACACACACACACACAATATATATATATACTACACGTCATTATTGAAGGCCAGGAACGTTTTTGAGTCAATTTTTGAAAGGAGAAATAACCTATTTTCTCTTACTCTTTTCTCCAATTCGTTGCCGTAACTGAATGGATAAGAGCTCAGACAACATTGCAGTTTCCTTTTGGCACGTGTTTGGG
Source organism: Monoplex corrugatus (assembly GCA_030674185.1). NCBI lineage: Eukaryota > Metazoa > Mollusca > Gastropoda > Littorinimorpha > Ranellidae > Monoplex > Monoplex corrugatus. The sequence continues at coordinate 43,451,501 of JAPXFY010000017.1, forward strand.
GATTTGCCGATTTGCAATGGGCGGCCCAAGGAAGACAATTTCCACACGAAATTGTCGAATCTTCAGCAGGGTCTCTCTGACGACGCAGGCAAGGTAGCGACAAAATTCGCTTTGCACGTGCAAGGCAAGCCCTTTTTGAACACTACTCCAGCCAAAGTTGCCCGCAGATGAGGATAAAAAGGACCCGTTCTTGGTTCGTTTTAACCATGCTTGCAAGACGACGGATGACGGATGAGCAGCGGGGGAGAGCCCTCGCTCTGCTTGATGAAGGCCTAGCGCAGCGGGAAGTTGCTAGACGACTTGAAGTGTCGCATTCCACAATCCAGAGACTGCTGGAGCGCTTCAATGAGACTGGAGCAGTCCAGGAAAGGCGTCACACGGGTCGACCCAGAGTAACGACAAGACAGCAAGACCGCTACCTTGCCCTCTCCGTCCTGAGGGAAAGGGCATCCACTGCGGTGACCTTGAGGGGTCAGCTGAGGGACGCAACAGGTGCTAACATCAGCTGCAGCACGGTGAGAAGACGGCTACATGAGGCAAACTTGAGGTCACGGAGACCGGCCGTCCGACCCGTGCTGTCACCGGTCAACAGAATGCGCCGCATGACCTGGGCCAGGGAGCACGTGACCTGGACAAGGCAACAGTGGGCCCGGGTCTTGTTTTCGGATGAGTCCAGGTTCACCCTGACCTTTAACGATGGCCGGGCTCGGGTGTGGCGACGTCAAGGGGAGAGGTTCGCTGACGCCACTGTCCAAGAGCATAACCGGTACGGCGGCGGGTCGGTGATGGTGTGGGGTGGCATGAGCCGTGGTACCTGGACCCCCCTGCTCCCCATTGACGGCATCCTGAACGGGGTCCGGTACCGGGACGAGGTTCTGGCGGCCGTGGCACTGCCTGCGCTTGTGGACCTTGGTCAAGGCGCCATCTTCCAGGACGACAATGCACCTGCGCATCGAGCACGCCTTGTGACCGACTTCCTGGAGCAGCATGAAGTCGTCCGTATGGCCTGGCCAGCGTGCTCACCTGACCTGAACCCAATTGAACACCTCTGGGATGTGCTCGGGAGGCGCATCAGGGACAACCCCCCCCTACCGGGCACCCTGGCCAGGCTGGTCGACATCCTGCAGATCGAGTGGGCGGCCATCCCTCAGGACACACTCTGTACCCTTGTGGGGTCGATGCATCGGCGCTGTGAAGCATGCATCCAGGCTCGGGGCGGACACACGCGATATTGAAAACAGATTGGCCAAATCTGACACTTTCTGTTTTTTGAAAAGGGGGGGATGTTCCTTTAAATGCATGTGCTGTTCACTAATGGGTCATTGTGCTAATTTCTTTTTCCAAAACAGGTGTGGAAATGATGAAATAAAACATAGAATCAATTCTAAACATTGTCAATTATTTCAACTTAAAATTAGAGAGGAAGGAAGAAGTGGCCCTTAAATTATGATTAGGAGTATTATATATATATATATATATATATATATATATATATATATATAATCATATAATGTCAGCACTCTTCGATGAAGATGCATGAACAACACATTTTCAAGAACATTTGACAATTTTTGCAAAATGTTTTTCACTGTTGTGACGGTCTACTCGATGAACATTAAGTTTCATTTCAACCGAAGCTTTTTAAATATCACAATGCCCCTGAAAAGTAAAATAAAATCTGGATTTTTTTTTCGCAAAAATGTGATATGAAATCATTAGAATGGCTTGATTATTTCGGTCTGTTATTGTTGTTGCTATTGCTGCTGTTGTCGTAGTTGTTGCTGTTGCTGTTGTTGTTGTTGTTGTTGTTGCTGTTGTTGTTGTTGTTGCTACTGCTCCTGTTGTTGCTGTTGCTGTTGTTGTTGTTGTTTCTGTTGTTCTTGTTGTTGTTATTGCTGTTGTTGCTGTTTTCTCTGCGCAGGTGTCGGCTCCGCTCTTGTGTCAGTGCCCCCACGCTGCTATATTTCAGCTCTCCAACACACCTCCAAACCCATCGAAGATGAGGTCACTGAGATAGAAGGTAGGACATAAAAGGCCACAGAATCTTGGACAGTATTTCACAATGTTGTTATGATGACAGTGGGGATGATAATGATCATCATCATCATCATCAAGTGCCCTGCCGCATGGCGTTGGCGATCATGGCCCTCCACAAGTATCTATCCCTTGTTGCCGCAAGCACATCTTCCACCCTCTCTGTCCTCAGCCACCCTGCCAGTCCGTCCAATATTTTCTCCCTGGGTCTACCTTGTGCTCTTTCCCTCCACCCTTCCAGTTGTGACCAGGTGCTCTAATTCCCCTTTCCTCATAAAATGGCCTATAAATGTTGCCTGTCTTTTCCTAATCTTCCAAATGAATGGTCTTCTTGTGTCTGCATCCATCAGGACGGTCTCGTTTGTTTGTTTTCTGTCCATGGAACTCTCAATATTCTTCTTAGAAACCACTTCTCCGCTGCTTCAATCTTGTTCTGGTTTTGCTTGTTGACTGTCCACGCCTCAAAAAATTTTTTTTTTTTAATAATATTATCGGTTCTATATAACATTCAAAAATTCTCTTCCTGTTGTTAATTGATGATAGTGATGCTATGGAATTTCCAGCTTTACACTAAGACTCCGAAACTAGAATAGATTGTAAGCGGCTTTATAAACAGGTCCACCCAACTTGCTATAAAAACCTGTGGTTCGCCCGAGACTCGAACCTACGACTCCTACATTATCGGCCAAGCGTTCTGGTCAACTGAGCTAACTTCGCCAAAGTGTATTTCATCTTTGATTGGTAAACATCAGTTGTGTTTCATAGTAAAACGGGTAAAACAGATCGACAAGACCAAGAAAGAGTATGATACTTCAGAAAATATGAATGCAGTGAATAATAGAGAAACAAACAAGAGAGTAAATGAATGAGCGAATGAATAAATGAATGAATGACTGACTGAATGAATTTAAAAATGAATGAATGAATGAATGAATGAATGAATGAATGAATGAATGAATGAAAAAATGAACGTACGAACGAACGAATAAATCAATCAATCAATCAAATAAATGATAAGTACATAATAAATATATGAATAAATAGATAAACAAACAAATAAATAAAATATAAATAAATCAATATATGTAAATGAAGATACACCTTGCCTCCATAAACTAGAAGTCGTTGAGAAGTGAATTGGTTAGGGACCTCAACTTTATCTGTGTGGTCCAGTCCACCACAACAATAAAGACAGGGCAGGTTTCCTTTTCCTTGCAACTTGACATTCCCTAACCCTATACTGAGTAGGGCACGCATGCACAGCTTGGCAAATGTGATTCCCACCAGCACAAACTCATACAGTAAGATCCCCACCCGTGGGGATGCCGGGGGCTTTTTCCAGTATAAATAGTATCCCCACTTTCTGGAAATTCTGTGCTAGAAATTTCCTCTTTTTTTTGTCACTCTCTTTTGTTTCTGCCTTGTTCCTTTACTTTCTGTCATTTCTTCCTTTCATTTTCTGCCTTGCTGGTCCATTCACCTGTATGTGACGACTGGGTACATGTATTAAGTGCATTTTTTTGCTCTACGGAGATGAAATATGCGGAAGAAATTTTAGGTAATTTAGGTCTGTCTTTATATAAATGTTTCAGTATCTTTAGTTATGTTTAAATTTGTATTCGGGTATGTTTTTTTTCTTTTAAATCCACTGTGCGATGAATTGGACAGAGTGGTCAACGCCAGAGGCACCTCGTTAGATTATGTGCACGAATGCACTGATTTGTGTTCTTAATTTTCTGTTCCTTTTTTTTCCCTTCCCTTCTTTGAAGTACTGTGTGTGTTTTGAAACGGTTATAGCCCTTGTCTGGCTCTACGCAAGCGGCTGGGCTTTAAGCTAAAACAACATAACATACAATAAGACTGGAAGGCGGGGGAGCTCAAGATTTACGCCAGCCAGTCTCAGTACTAACAGGCAGGACGGATAAGAAGCAATAAGGTAAAACGGGCAGAATGCCACAATTCTGTCATAAATAACGAACTCTTCCTGTTGTCGTTTTTACAACAGCGGTTCCAGGGCTATAGGTCATGTCTCCACACTTCATTTGTCGATGCATTGGTCATCGTGTTGACCAGAGATATATGTAAACTTGAAGCTTTGAACATTTGAAAACATGTTTATCGAAATAAAAAAAAAATCTGCTCATTTTTCCTGCTCGACGCCACGTTTGGGTAGTTGTCTGTTGTTGTTGTTGTTGCTGTTGTTGTTGTTGTTGTGTGTGTGTGTGTCAGTGTTTTGTATGTTGTGTGTGTGTGTGTGTGTGTGTGTGTGTGTGTGTGTGTGGGTGTTTTGTGTGTGTGTGTCAGTGTTTTGTATGTGTGTGTGTGTATTAGTGTTTTGTGTGTGTGCGTGCGTGCGTGCGTGTGTGTGTGTGTGTGTGTGTGTGTGTGTGTGTTCGTTTGATTTTTTTAAAGCTAAGTGTCGTGTACTTATTCTCTGTTGTTTTTGATGTACGCTTGAAAAAAGCCAGCAGGCCGAAAATGTGCACCTGTCTTGTTTTTGCTATATTAACCCTTTGACTCCGGCTCCCTATCCACCAACTGCAAAAACATAACCCTTTGACTCCCTCACCCTCTCCACCATCTTCCTGTAGGAAACTGGTGGACAGGATCAAGGACTCAAAGAGTTAAGTTTTTGCAGCTGGTGGATAGGGTGCGGGAGTCAACGGGTAAAATATACGTTCTGTTTCCATATTTTGTGCGTCTTTTTTTTATAACTATTGAATACTTTATTACTCAAGGATAGTGACATTCCATCCCACTGGCTCTGTCTTACAGCTAGACTTTGCTGTTCTTAATAGAAGCATACAAATATAACAGCACAATACTATTCGAGTCTACGGAAGGTTCACACTATGGGTCACGTCTTCGCTTCATTTTCACTGTGTGGGCCAAGTATATAGGGTTTGTCAGGCGCAGGAATATATTAAAATCAAGTACAAATTTGTTCCATAACCCTGAGCTGATTAGACTGGATTGAATTATTAATTAAAACAAATGTTGGTCATAACGAAATGTCTTCATGTAAAATTTAGGTTGCTCTCTACAGGAAGAGCGCTTCGATATAGTGCGGCGCCAGAGCAGCAGAGAAGCTTCAGTCTTTTTCTTCTAATTTTTGTATCTGGTGTTGGTTGGTTTGTGATCTTACACTACTTGACAAAGGCCAGTTGGCCGAAAAGTTGTGCCTGTCTTGTCTGGTTGTATTAAACACGCGTTCTGATTCTTTTTTTGTGTGTTCTTTTTTTGTCTGGTTCCTGTTTGCTTGAACGCAGGCAGTCACATTTGTTTTGGATTTCATAACTAACACACACAAAAAATCAGAAGTTTCTCTGTCTAGAATTGAACTCGTGCGCTCAGACTGGCAGGCGGGAACTGGACCTGTACACCAACGGGTCCTCTCTATGCAAGACGCTATGGGTCAAGGAAACAGGCCATTGCCCATCTTCTGTCATAAATAAAACCTGTTTTCTGGAGTGTCATTTTTACAGCAGGTCCAAGCTTTGATACCACCCCCATACTTCACTTTCGCTGCGTTGGTCACTTCTGTAATACACACTCTCCTGAGTAGAGTGAATCTCTCTTGGTTTGCAAAATTAAAGAAAAAAAACGGGGGGGTGGGGGAAGGAAATATCTAGATGTTCAAGCCATTCTAACAATCTTTTTTTTTTATACAAAAAAGATATTACAGAAAATCCGGATTTTGCATCTATGAATGGGTACCTAACCTTGTTCAGTGTTATTGACTGGGTAAAACACTACATGTAGCTAGGTAGGACCTCAGGACCTGGCCAGCTCATGGGTTTATGTGCAGGGTTAAGGCTTGTACCATGATCACCATACACATGGCACCTGTGACGTTAGTGCATATGGAATTCGTTCTGAGCGCGGAGACGTCGTCTTGAGAAACTGAGACTGAAACTGGAAGTGTTGGGGAATGTAAAGCAACGAAAGGGAAAGAAAGGGACCCCCCTCGAGAGGTTGATTCTACAGGGAGTGAAGTCTCTACCACCTCATCCCCAATAGGTTATGGAGACCACTTATTTAAACCTTTGCTGACGGGTGCGCGGGTGTTTCACTTTCAGTTTCAGTTTCTCAAGATGACGTATCCGCGCTCGGAACAAATTCCATATGCACTAACGTCACAGGTGCCAGGACGGCCCATTAGCTCAATTGGTTAGAGTGTGTGGGTGAGTGTGAGTGATTCGTTATCTTTGTTGGATAAAGCGCCATGCCGATAAATCACGGGTCGTGGGTTCGATTCTGAGACGAGCCGCATATTTTCATGGCACCTGTGACGTTAGTGCATATAGAATTCGTTCCTAGCGCGGAGACGTCGTCTTGAGAAACTGAAACTGAGACTGAGACTGACGGGTGCGGTAGTGATAATGATATTTTCACTATCCAACGGCAGAAGTTATTTACGAAAAACCCATTTTTCAAACTCGCCGATTCTTGCACACTGAGCGTTTTCTTGTTTCCGAAAACCAGCCACTGACACGACGTAAAGGATCTTTAACGTGCATATTCGATATTATGCATGATGAGAGTTTAGGCATCAGGCAGGTTTTCAGACATGTAGATCTGGGAGTGAGGAAAAAAATCTCCACACTTTTCCCATCGAACAGGAGATGTCTAGGTGGATTAAACCTAAGACCTTCTTATAGGAAATCCGACGTAACCACTTGATCGTTGTGCACGAGTTTTGTTAATCCTTTGACTCTTGCACCCTGTCCCCCCGCATGCTGCATTGTTAACCATGTATATATATATATATGAAGAAGAAAGCTGGTGGATAGGGTGAAGGAATCAGAGAGGGTTAAGTTTTTGCTTTGATAGCATGGTTGACAATGCAGGATGCTAGTGGACAGGGTGTGGGAGTCAAAGGGTTAAGTTTTTGCTTTGATAGCATGGTTGACAATGCAGGATGCTGGTGGGCAGGGTGCGGGAGTCAAAGGGTTAAGTTTTTGCTTTGATAGCATGGTTGACAATGCAGGATACTGGTGGACAGAGTGCGGGAGTCAAAGGGCTAGTGAACAAGCCAATGTTCGTCCATTAACCAAAGAACGAATGCTAGTATGGTTGACAATGCAGGATGCTGGTGGACAGGGTTTGGGAGTCAAAGGGTTAAAGTCAGCAGTTAACAAGCCAACTTTCGTCTGTCCATTAACCAAAGACAAAAGTGGTTGTACACAAAGACAAGATCTTGTACAGAAAGATAAGGTCAATCGGATTGATAACTTCAAAGCGATTGGTCATAAATAACGTGTGTTTCCTGGTGTCATTTTTACAACGGCAGTTCCCGACTATAAGTCACGTCCCCACACTTCATGTTCGCGGGGTTGGTCACCTGTCTTAATCCTTTGACTCCAGCAGCCTGTCCACCAGCATCCTGTATTATAGACAATGCCAGCAAAGCCAAAAACTTGACCTTTTGACTCCCTCACCCTATCCATCAGCTTCCTGAAGGAAACTGGTGCATAGGGTGAAGGAATCAAAAGGTTAAATTTTTGCACTCGGTGGGTAGGGTGCGGGAGTCAAAGGGTTAACCAGAGACCGGTGAGAAAGTCTGCCTTGCTCAGGCGCTAAGAGTCAACCAGTGCGTTGGCACACATGTACTGAACTTGTATTATGAGTGCCCCTGTACTGGTATTGACTGAAACATTCGTAGTGATGTATCCTGTGTCACAAGTTAAGTACTTCTGTATTTGTTTCTCCTATTGTCTAAACAAGACAGTCTGGAATGAATGGGTTGGTTTTTTTTTGAATACCAATTTTATATATGTCTGCCACACCAACTGGGAAAGAAAAGCATGTGGCTCAATACCCTGACAACATATTTTCTTCAGAGATAGCGGCCTACTTTCACCCATTGCAATGCAACCGAACCCAACCCAACCCAACCCAACTCAAACGTGCCCAATCCAATCCGTTTCAATCCAATCCAACCCAACCCAGTCCTACCTAATCCACCTCAATTCAACCCATTCCTACCTAACCCAACTCAATCCAGCCTAACCCAAATAATAAAATCCAATCCAACTGATCCATCCAACGCAACCCAGTCTAACCCAACCCAGTCTTACCCAATCTGATGCAACCCAGCCCAATCCAACTCAACCAAACCCAATCCAATCCAACCCAATCCAACGCAGAACAACCCAATGCAACCCAACCCAACGCAACTCGACCCAAACCAACCCAACTTATGAAACCCAACCCTACCCATTCCTTTAAATATTTACCAGTGTATTAGTCAGGACCATTAAAGGACTGTCAAACTATACCACCGAACTCTGAAAGACAGATCAAGAGAAAAATGAAACAGATCATGTACACAACGCTGCATGGGCTGATGCTCATTTATCATCTGTGACAGACGCCATTATCGAGTGGTTAGGACAATGACCCTCCAGCTGGAAGGTCCGGATTCGAGCCTGCTTAGGTACCGCCTGGCGGATAAACAGTGGATATGTCTTTAGACAGCAAACGGCACAACTTTTAAGACAGGTTGATAAGTTAAAATACCTGGGAACGATCATTTCACCAGACGGCAGATGCACATCAGAAATAGCCAGCAGAATCGGCCAAGCCAAAACAGCATTCAAGAAGATGACAAGCATTCTTACCAACAAATGTTTATCAATTAACATCAGGAGGAGAGTTCTTGAATGTTATATAGAACCGATAATGTTATACGGTTGTGAGGCGTGGACAGTCAACAAGAGAAGCCAGAACATGATTGAGGCAGCCGAGATGTGGTTTCTAAGAAGAATGTTGAGTTCCATGGACAGCAAAGAAAACAAACGAGACAGTCTTGGTGGAGGCAGACATAAGAAGATCATTCATAACGAAGATTAGGAGAAGACAGGCAACATTTATATGCCATTTTATGAGGAAAAGGGAATTAGAGCACCTGGTCACAACAGGAAAGATGGAGGGAAAGAGAGCACCAGGTAGACCCAGAGAGAATATATTGGACAGACTTGCAGGGTGGCTTATGACAGAGATGGTGGAAGATGTGCTTGCAGCAACAAGGGATAAATGCATATGGAGGGCCATGATCGCCAACACCATGTGGCAGGGCACATGATGACGATGATGTCTTTAGATTTCCTACGTCATACGGCAGATGCACATGAGAAATATCCAGCAGAACTGGCCGATCTAAAACAGGATTCAATGAAAAGCATTCTAACAAATAAATACCTATCAATTTACATCGGCAAAAAACTTGCAAGTGTTGTATAGAACCGATACTGTTGTACGGATGCAAAACCTGGACAATCAACGAGTAAAGTTAAAACAAGCTTAAGGCAGCTGAAATATGGTTTCAGAGAAGAATGTTAAAAATTCTATGGACTGCAAAGAAAACAAACGAGACAGTCTTCAAAGAAGCAAACACAAAAATAATATTAATGAAGAAAATTAGGAAGAAAACACAAGCAACAATCATAGAACATTTTATGAGGCAAGAGAAATTTGAGCACCTAGTCACAACAGAAAAGCTAGAGGGGAAAGGGCACTAGGTAGATCCAGGGAGGAAATATTAGACAATTTTGCGGAGTAGATGAAGACAGAAATGGTAGGAGATATACTTGCAGCGACAAAAGGTAGATTTGTATGGTGGGCCATGACGCGGGAGGTAATTAGGGAGGACTAAACCAAGCTAAAGAGTTTCTTTGGAACATCTGACGTCTTACACATTTGACTACTGCGCTTGTCGCGGACCATATCATACACACAGAGAGAGCGAGAGAGAGAGGGGGGGGGGGGAGGGAGAGAGAGAGAGTGAAAGAGACAGACAGACAGAGAGACAGAGATAGAGAGAGACAGAGACAGACCAAGAGACAAACAGACCAGAGACAGACAGAGACAGACAGACAGACAGAGACAGAGACAATGACAGAGGACAGAGAGATAGAGAGACAGAGAGACAGAGAGACAGAGAGACAGAGAAATATATATTGCGCATGGAATGATTAATAAGTGTGACGGCTCTTGCCCCTCATGTAGGGTAACAAATAC
>JAPXFY010000017.1:43464056-43469056 GCA_030674185.1 Monoplex corrugatus
TACACACACACACTACACACAACACACACACACACACACAAACACACACAACACACACAACACACAACACACAACACACACACACACTAACACACACATACACACTAACACACACACACAACACACACACTAACACACACACACACACACACACACAACACACACACACACACACACAACACACTAACACACACAACACACTAACACACACACACACACACACACACACACACTAACACACATACACACACTAACACACGCACAGATACACACACACGCACACACACTAACACACACCGTCTAAAAGCACATATGTGAACAGACGTTAAAAGAAATAACGAACGAACTAACACACACACACAAACACACACACACTAACGCACACACACAAACACACACACTAACAAACAATACATATTATGGTAAAAACAAATCATCAAACAAAACAAACAAACAAACAAACAAACACAGACATAAACAAAGACACAAAGCAACAAACCATAAACATTACAGTAAAAAAAACAAATATTACAGTAGTTTTGATCCAGGCACCGAGCTACTACAGTCATGTAACTATCAGGGGGACCAGAACATGTGTACACATTTTACTCTAGCCAGTAGCTGAACTGTCATCTTTTTTTTTTCTAAGCCTGTTTGATCCCCACCAACGCTTCTCCCCGCCCTCCACCTCAAAGACTGTCAGTTCTTACAATACATGGCTTTAATTTCCTAATTCCTCGTCTTCAAAATAAACAAAATAAATAAATAAATTCATAAATAAACATATTTAAAAAATGGGTGATTCAGAATGCAAACTGTCCAAACCTATGCGAGTATGAGTGAGTGAGTGGTGTGTGTGTGTGTGTGTGTGTGTGTGTGTGTGTGTGTGTGTGTGTGTGTGTGTGTGTGTGTGTGTGTGTGTGTGTGTGTGTGTGTGTTTTGTTGTGTACGTGTGTGGTTTGTGTATGTGTGTGGCTCGTGTATATATATATATATATGTCGGCCCGAAAAAAGTTGTGGTCTCTACCACCTCACTCTTCTACGACCCACACACACACATATATATATATATATATATATATATATATATATATATATATATATATATATGTGTGTGTGGTGTACGTGTAAGTGAGTATGAACTTTACATTAAAGTTGTGTCTTAAGGTCCATTCCAGTGGTTTTATCATGAATGCTGAAGTTTGAATAGGTGTGACTGGCTATCTAAATCCTGAAGGTCCAACCAGTGGACACGTTGAGACAGATGTATACCACAAATATCACAACATAATCTCCTCAGCTGAGGGGCGGGATAGCCTGGTTGGTCAAGACATAGATAGATAGATAGATAGATAGATAGATAGATAGATAGATAGATAGATAGACAGACAGATAGACAGATAGACAGACAGATAGATAGATAGACAGACAGATAGATAGATAGATAGACAGATAGATAGATAGATAGATGGATAAATAGATAGATAGATAGATCGACAGATAGATGAATAGATAGATAGGCAGATAGATAGATAGATAGACAGACAGATAGATCGGTAGACAGATAGATAGATAGATAGACAGATAATAGATAGATAGATAGATAGACAGACAGACATATAGATAGATAGATAGACAGATATATAGATAGACTAGATAGACAGACAGATAGATAGATAGATAGATAGACAGACAGACAGATAGATAGATAGATAGATAGGTAGACAGACAGACAGACAGACAGATAGATAGACAGATAGATAGATAGACAGATAGATAGATGATAGATAAATAGATAGATAGATAGATAGATAGATAGTCCCATAACCCTGGGGTCGTAGAAGAGTGAGGTGGTAGAGACCACAACTTTTTTCGGGGCCGACATATTTCAGGGCGGTACGGTTCCCATCTCCTCCTCAATTCATTTCATCTATCTATTCATATTCATATTCATATTCATATATTCATATTCATATTCATATTTATTTTTTTACCAAAGCGTCAGAAGGCTGATTGGTCTTCAAGGGGAGGGACCTGGGAAATCAACCTATTTCTCCAATGCTTTATACCAAGGCAGCCAGGCAATGCCCTGCTCTTCACGATTTTTAACTGCCGTGGGATCTTTAGCGTGCCCAACCAGAAGGCACGCGGGTCCGATTCGTTTTTCGTCCCCTTCCAAAGGACTAGACATTCAGTTCGATTTTCCGGTCAAACTGAGGAGAAAAGTCGAGGTCTCTACGGGGAGCGAACCCTGGAACCTCGAGTTTATTTATTGACAGGCCGAACGTCTGAACCATTCTGCCACCCTTCTCCCTAGGACTTCCAATTGAAAGGTCTGAGTTCGATCTTGTCTTTGCCGCATCTAATGAGTAACGGGTGGAGATTCTTCCGACTTCCTGGAAAAAGGGCTTTTTGTATGTTTTGAGTTGCTGTTGTTAGTGTTTAATTTTTTTTTTATTCAGGTGATTCATTTCTTTTGAAAGAAAAAGAGAGATTGTTAGAGTGGCTTAACCATCTTGTTTATCATTTAAATTTGTGTAATCGACTCTTCCCATTTAACAGGGACAGACGGTTCGTATGTCAGTAAACATCCACCAGTAAACAGCTAATGTCTCCCCCCTCCCCTACCCCCCCCCCCCCCCATCCCTCTCGTTCAAAAATGGTCAGGTGAGGTCATACTGGAAGTGTTTTTCAGAATGTCTCTGAGAAAAACAACCTCGGGGTGACTATCTCCAATACAGTGGGTCACATGCGGCGGACAACGGATGGCCTACAGATAAGAACAACAGGTGCAAAATAAGCCCAGCTTGCATTGGTCAATAATTAATCCTGGACCACCCGGTGATGGTTGCTATCAGGTTGGGATTGGAGATAATACCTGTGAATCGTCATCATCATCATCATCATCATCATCATCTCATCATCTATCATCAATCATCAAATGCCTTGCCACATGGCGTTGGCGATCATGGCCCTCCATATATTTCTATCCCTTGTTGCCACAATCACATCTTCCACCCTCTCATTCTTCAGCCACTCTACAAGTCCGTACACTATTTTTTCCCTGGGTCTACCTGCTGCTCTCTTTCCTTCCAGCTTTCCTGCTGTGACCAGGTGCTGTAAAATGGCCTATACATGTTGCCGTCTTTTCTTAATCTTCCTTATGAATGATCTTATTGTGTCTGCGTCCATCAAGACTGTCTCGTTTGTTTACTTTGCTGTCCATGGAACTCTCAACATTCTTCTTAGAAACTACATCTTGGCTGCCTCAATCTTGTTCTGGCTTTGCTTGTTGACTGTCCACGCCTCACAACCGTATAACATTATCGGTTCTATATGATATTCAAGAATTCTCTTCCTGATGTCAATCGATAGGCATATGTTGGTAAGAATGCTTTTCATCTTCTTGAATGCTCTTTAGGCTTGGTCGAATCTGCTGGCTATTTCTGATGTGCATCTGCAAGATGGCTTACAGATAAGAAAAATAGGTGCAAGACAGGCGAAGCTTCCATGGACGAATGATTATTCCTGGACCACCTGGCGATGGTTAATATCAATATGGAATTAGGGATGATGCCTGTGAATGATACACCTAAAAAAAAACACTGTGTGTCCCACGACGGAGCCATTGGGTAAATAAGGGTTGCCTAAAAATTCTAGCCCACTCACAGGATAGATTTTTTGGCCATGTGTTAAGGGTGGGGCAACCCTTACAACAACCCTAGACAACTGAGGTCAGAGGTTCCAGGCTGCAGGCGTCTTCTAACAAACAATGGTACCATGCAAGAGAATCAGCCAATAAGACTGTGAACAAGAAGAAAATCTGAAGGTTTCAATGGGAAAAAATGTGTTTAGCGTGTGCACTTGTATTTCATTTCCTTTTTGTCAGTAGATGTACAATAAGATATTCGTGCTATTCTCTCAAGTAGACCACATCGCCACCGTGCAGCTTCACCTGTTTGCGTTCTTTATTTCTGTTGACAGTGGATTTTGCTATAGAATGTTGCAGTGACGACTTGGCACTGGTTTCTATCACCAGCATACACAAGAAAAAAAACATTCTGTCTCAGCATCTTTGCACAACAAGCTGACCAAAAGAAAGTTAGAAGAAAAGAAAAGGTGATGACAATGAGCATCCCAAACCCTCATCAGTGCAAGAATATGGAGCAGACAACCCACAAATGAAGAGTTCACCTGTTTTGGCAGTACTGTCAGGCATAGTGGAAGATAACTCAGTGACATCTAGAGCCGTTTTGGAAAAGATTTTTTTGAGTGATACGAAATCCCAAACAAGTGTGACTGCCCAGGTTCAAGCAAACGGGAATCAGAAAAAAATCAACGAAAAAAGAATCAGAACGCATATTTAATACAACCAGACAAGACAGGCGCAAATTTTCGGCCAACTGGCCTTTATCAAACATAAGATCACAAACAAACAAACATCAAATACAAAGATTAGAAGAAAAACACTGAAACTTCCCTGCTGCTTCGTCCAGTGTGAGAAAAGGAATAAAGGAATAAATCTTTGTATTTGGCGTTTGTTTGTTTGTGATCTTACGCTTGACAAAGGCCAGTTGGCCCAAAAATTGTACCTGTCTTGTCTTGTTGTATCAAATAAGCGTTCTGGTTCTTTTTTCGTGTCTTTTGTTTGTTTGGTTGGTTGTTTTTTTAGGGTTTTTTTTGTTTGTTTGTTTGTTTTGTTTTGTTTTTTGGTTAAAGGTTTTTAGTTTTGGATGAACTCGAAACTTCTAAAACTCGAATAACTTCCATGGCATGTTTTATCTTCCATATCAGAAGTGAGCGCAGGATACCCGGTTTTGTCCCTTTATCAGTGAGCGGGACCACATGTACAGGGACATATCAGCTTTGTTGTGAAGGACATGACACCTTCTCTATTCACAGTCCTCCTGATCCGTGTCCTGACTGATTGTGAATTTGCTTCACACCCATTGTATAGCCACGTGGGGGAGACTACTTAAGTTCTGCTTGGAACAGACCTA
>JAPXFY010000017.1:43479056-43521556 GCA_030674185.1 Monoplex corrugatus
CTAAGCCTTCGCAAAACCCTACACATGAAGGGGGCTTCGGCACTTATAGACCAGCGTATAATTATGTTGACCTAGGAAATGGGAAGATTCTCCATCCTTCACTTCCGAGGCCATATCCTGGCAGGTTGAACCCCGACCCCTCATTCTATCTTTGACATCCGAACCAACTGGGCCATTGCACCCGTCATTTTCTGTTTTCATCTTGAGGTATTTTGATCGAAAATGTCTCCATTGAGAATACGTTGTCAACTGAATGCCTGTCAACTCCTGTATTTATGATCACAGAAACCAGTCATTTCTCCATTAAGAATAATTTGTCGATTAACTGCCTATTAACTCGTTTTTATGATCACCATTCCGTCCAATTTATCACGCAGGGGATTTAAAAAACATATCTGAATACAAACTTAAAGATAACTGAGGACACTAAAACGTATATAAAAACGGGCCTAAATTTACTTAAAATTGCTTCCACGTATCTCATTTCCCTAGAGCCAAAAATGCATTTAACGCATGTACCCAACTGTCAATCCTAGGAGAAAGTACTTAAGACTTTATCGAACACATACAGGTGAATGGACCAGGAAGGCAGAAAATGATAGCAAGAAATGACAGAAAGCAAAGGAACGAGGCAGAAACAAAGAGAGTGACAGAAAAGAGGAAACTTCTAGCACAGAATTTCCAGAAGGTGGGGATACTATTTACACTGAAAGAGCCCCAGACATCCACACGGGGGAGTTAAAGCGAATACAATGCTTTCGAGCCCTATGACATAAATGATCTAAGCCTTGCCACACAGTGTGACACCAGTAGTTTGCCCACCTGACTATCTACGTCTTTGGTTAAAAACCTTTTAGACAGATATACACTGATGTACAAGCACTTACTATGCTGGAAGTTGAGACGTGTCACTTTCGAACGACAATAGACTGGCTGAAAAGAAAGGCGATTACCACGTTCTGTATTGACTGCTGTAGTCCTAGAGACCGGTTTTTAGTTTGTTTCCTACCCTCCTCTCCTCTCCTCTCTTACCCCCTTCTCTCTCTTGAAGTCATTTTAGGGCTGTTGGGGAGAGAGAGAGAGAGAAGAGAGAGGAGAGGAGAGAGAGAGGAGAGAGAGAGAGAGAGACAGGGGGGGGGAGAGACAGAGAGAAAAGAGAGAGACATAGAGAGAAAGAAGAGACAGAGAGACAGAGAGTGAGAGAGAGAATGAGAGACAGAGACAGAGAGAACAGGACAGACAGACAGACAGAGACAGAGACAGAGACAGAAACAGAAAGACAGAGACAGAGAGACAGAGACAGAGAGACAGAAAGAGAGAAAGACATAGAGAGAAAGATAGAGGCAGACAAACAGAGACAGACTGAAAGAGAGACAGACAGAAGAGAAACAGAGACAGACTGAAAGAGAGACAGACACAGAGAGAAAGACAGACAGACAGAGACAGACAGAGAAAGAAGAGAGAGAGAGAGAGAAGAGAGAGAGAGACAGAGACAGAGACAGAGACAGAGGAGACAGAGACAGAGACGAGAGAGAGAGAGAGAGAGAGAGAGAGAGAGAGAGGAGAGAGAGAGAAACAGACAGACAAACAGACAGAGACAGAGACCAAGACAGAGAAAACAAGCTCAACGGACGTGTCCATTCTTGATCAAAACTACAGCGTAACTCAAAACATCGCCATAAAATATACTACAATCAGATGGGCGCGGTAGTCAAGACAGTCATATGTCAGATTTTCAATCAGAAAGTATGGGTTTGATCCTGCCTGAGCACCTGCTGCATAGTGGGCGAAGGTGGAGACTTTTCCTATCTGCCAGGTCAACATATATGTAGATCTGCCAGTGCCTAGACCCCCTTCACGTGTATCATCATCATCAGGTGCCCTGCCACATGGCGTTGGCGATCATGGCCCTCCATATGAATCTATCCTTTGTCACTGCAAGTACATCTCCCACCCTCCCTGCCTTCATCCACTGCGCAAGTCCGTCCAGTATTTTCTTCCTGCATCTACCTGGCGCTCTTTTTCCCTCCAGCTTTCCTGTTGTGACCAAGTGCTCTAATTTCTCTTGCTTCATAAAATGTACTATAAATATTACTTGTTTTTTCCTAATCTTCTTCATTAATGTCCATTTTTCTGTCTGCCTCCCTCAAGACTGTCTCAATTGTTTTCTTTGCTGCTTAAAACCCACATTTCAGTTGCCTCAATCTTGTTCTGACTTTGTGTGTTGACTGTCCACTCTTCACAACTGTACAACAGTAGGCTATCGGTTCTATATAACACTGAGGAACTCTCTTCTAGGCAAGACCATGAACCTGTTGGAATTGTTTTCAGTTCAACACATACAAAATAAAACCACTTCAATGGCAGTATTATCACAAGCAACCTTGGGATCATATTCCTCTTCTTGTCTGCAAAAGCAAAACACACATACATAAGCTCTGAATTCGTCCTCATTGTAAACGCTCATCTCGTAAACAAATTCACGATGTCAATACAGTTTAACCTACATCAGGAAGATTACTCGGGTGCGCAGACCGCGATTGTTTAAAAATTTCATATAGATCTAGATAAACTCCATAATATCCACTGGTCTTCAGTAGTATCTTTATTTCTTCTCCTTTGGGTTGAGGTTTTCCGCATATTTTTAATGCCAACGATCGTCACGATGATCGAGTTTGTATTGTGGCGTCCATACCTACGGCCGTCGCGTACCGTAAGCCAAGAAAAGCAACTCTCGATTTAATTGTCGATCTGCACACAAACCCATCCTTCTGCACGATCAAGGAAGGTAGATGAGCGAGTGTTTAAAGGGAGACAACTCACAACTGTGTTAACCTACTAACTTCCGTCTGCTCATCAATCGAGATGCTAAACGTCAACATGGACTACGATTTCAAACAAAAAACGGCATCTGAAAGGGCTAAAGTGGAAGACTTATTTGATTACGAAGGCTGCAAAGTCGGCAGAGGAACCTACGGACACGTTTACAAAGCAAAGAAAAAAGAGGGCGTTGAAGCGTAAGCTTTGTTAATCCTTGTTTACTTTCGAAGCTAGCAGACGCCATTTCGTGCAGAAATCGGGTTACCGTTATGGTCGATGGTAGTTGTATCTGTGGATAATCCCGGTTCGATGCAAAAACTTCCGTTGTTTCTCATTTGCTTATTACCTGGGCAACACAATTTGAAAAACATATGCTTGCTAAGGAATACCGTGCAGTGTCATTAATGTTCATGTTAAATTTGAATCAATGACAAGAGTGATCTATCGCAGGAACGACGGCCTTGACCTGAAAAGACAACAAATGCTTCAAGAGAGATAACTTCGTTTAGGGCGAACATTTAAAATAACATACCTTTGAAGCGGATTATCTTTCCATGAATGTTTCCAGTATCATTTTTCATTTTTTTCTTTTGAATTTCATTTACTGATTTATCAGTATTTGATGAATTGGCCATCCTTGACATTAAACAACATGCTTTACATAGGCCTGCTATCTGTTCTTAGGGGGTCGATTTCCAAATCCCTTATTACTGTTCTTTTACATGTGACATACACATACACACACACACACACACACACACACACTCACACACTATCATACACACACACACACACGCACACACACACACACAAAACACACACATGCACACACACACACACACACACACACATTGATCTTATGCCCCAAATTTGGGGTTTTATGGCAAACAAATGTATTTTGAGTTTATAGTCTGCATGCAATGCACATGCATGCCCACACACAGATTCACACACATAAGCACGCGCGCGTGCACACACACACACACACACACACACACACACACACACACACATTGATTTTATACTATAGCCTAATTTGGGGTTCTTATGGCAAATAAATGTGTTCTGAGTTTATAGTCTAAATTCATGCACATGCATGCACACACATCGACACACACACTACACCACACACCACACACACACACACATACACACACACACACACACACACACACACACACACACACACAGAGGCAGTGTTGATCTATCCATGTCATTAGCAATTTGAAGTCTGCAGTCAGTGTTGGTCTATCCATGTCATTAGCAATCTGAAGTCTGCAGTCAGTGTTGATCTATCCATGTCATTAGCAATCTGAAGTCTGCAGTCAATGTTGATTTATCCATGTCATTAGCAATCTGAAGCCTACTGTCAGTGTTGATCTATCCATGTCATTAGCAATCTGAAGTCTGCAGTCAGTGTTGGTCTATCCATATCATGGTGTATTTTGCAGAAATGGTGCATTCCTGAAGGCAGGCCATGAGTATGCTCTGAAATTGATAGAAGGTACTGGAATTTCCATGTCAGCCTGCAGAGAAATTGCTGTGAGTGAAATATTACAATTGTCAGTATTTGGCATATATCATAAAATCTTACTGTTTGCATGATTTAGAATTGAACTTTTGACATTTTGTGTTTTTTATGTCAAACACATATACTGTACGTCTGTAGTGTAAGTTGGTTATGAAAACAATATGGAGCGTTTTATTACATTTTACCAGTTGTTTTGTAAACTAAATTAAAGTTTATATTATTTTCTTTTTGTAAACTAAATTAAAGTTTATATTATGTTTTATTTTATTTTAGTTTACAAACTAAATTAAAACTTTATATTATGTTTTATAGCATTCTTACCAACAAATGCCTATCAGTTAACATGAGGAAGAGAGTCCTTGAATGTTATATAGAACCAATACTGTTATACGGATGTGAGGCATGGACAGTCAGCAAGCAAAGCCAGAGCAAGATTGAGGCAGCCGAGATGTGGTTTCTAAGAAGAATGTTGAGAGTTCCATGGACAGCAAAGAAAACAAACGAGACAGTCTTGATAGAGGCAGACACAAGTAGATCACTCATAAGGAAGATTAGGAAAAGACAGGCAACATTTATAGGCCATGTTATGAGGAAGGGGGATTTGGAGCATCTGGTCACAACGGGAAAGCTGGAGGGAAAGAGAGCACCAGGTAGACCGAGGGAAAAAATGCTGGACGGACTTGCAGAGTGGCTGGGGACGAGGAGGGTGGGGGAGATGCTAGGGCAACGAGAGATAGAGACAGATGGAAGTCCATGATTGCCAATGCCATGCAGCAGGGCACCTGATGATGATGATTATGTTTTATAAATATTTATTACTTAATGTTTGTATCACACTATGTTTATACTGCATTAATATATATATATTTTTTCTGTGAGTTGGTTGGTTCTTTTGATAGAGAGGTGGACTTAAGTTAAGATCTGATTTCTTGAGTTCAGTCAGCCACAACATTAGAAACTAGCCTGTTTGTTGCTGATATTAATGTTTTTATCCTTTTGGTGATGTCAGCGAATGTTTCATTTCCCCTCTTCCTCCTTTCCCTATTTCAAGACTGAATAAACATAGGGTGTAATCATTGCAGAGTCCCTCATGCTGTACATCACTGGAAAAGTCTACTTATTTTTCCACTTCTATAGGTTGGACCTGTAAAAGTGTAAATCCTAATGAACTGTACCTTGTCTGATAGTTTCGTGTTGTTGTTTGTTGTTTGTTCGTTTTTTCCTCATTTTCTGTGCCACCTTAATGCCCACAGAAGCTGGCACAATTTTTACAATGTGATGATGATGATGATGATGATGAGTGTGATAACCATGATATTGTGTTGTTCCATCTAGGATTGAGACTGTGTGATAGGGCTATAATCTGTGCTTACTATCATGATAATTATGTCCTGGCATCAACCAGGCTCGAGAGACACAGACATCTGGTGTGATGTTTAGAAGATTCAAGCAACATCCTCAGTGATGCATCCATGAAACGGATGAGTCTTGGCTGTGTGGTCCCAGTCTTCACATTGAGTCCATAGCAAGCTGAACTCTAGGTAGGAGCCAGTTAAAACAAACAAACAAACAAACTAAAAAACAGCTAAAAACAAAAGAAAAAAGAGGTTTTTGGGAATTCAGACCCTAACTTTCCAGTCGATTGTTCATTGTGCTAACCACTACACCATAGCGACAGGTCTGTTTGAAAGTTTAGTACATTGGCAGTGCCTGGTTATGATTCCTCTGTGTGTGTTTCAGCTGCTGCGAGAACTTAAGCACCGGAATGTTATCAGCTTGTCCAGGGTGTTTCTCTCTCACTCTGACCGCAAGGTCTGGCTGCTGTTTGACTATGCTGAGCACGACTTATGGGTAAGTGATTGTGTTAACCTATCACTGTCATCATCATCATCATCATCATCATCATCATCATCATCATGTACCCTGCCGCATGGTATTGGCAATCATGGCCCTCCATATGCATCTATGCCTTGTTGCTGCAAGTACATTTTCCACCCTCTCTGTCCTCAGCCATACTGCAAGTCTGTCCAGTATTTTCTCCCAGGGTCTGCCTGGTGTTCTTGTTCCCTCCGGCTTTCCCTGTCACTGTGAAGATTGTTTACTAGTAAAATGGGAAAGGTTGCCATTGAAATTTGACGTCGTAAGGGAGTAGGAAGGGAAGAAACCCTGGGGCCAGCTGAGCATAGCAGAAGTGGTGCCCATCTCTTCTCACTCACTCCCTCACCTTCCTGAAGTTATTCACGGCTTGGTAGACTAGAGGCCTTAAACACAATGTTTATCTGACCTTTCTAGTAAAAATGACTGAGAGATCCTTCACCTTCTACAAGTACAAGGTATGTCCCCTAGTTGATATCGTCAGAAAGTTTGTGGTGATGGCAAGGATCTTGACAGTAAGCAATTTCAGTTTCTGGCAATTGTTATAGTTAAGTTAAATGAAAAAGCAGTGAACAGCCCTGGTGAACATGGCTCAATAAATTAGTTCAGAAGTCAGAGTTTTCTGTTTTGCCTGTGGCATTACTTGATGTTAGTGCTTTTTTGGTTTTGTTTTATGCACATGTTGAGAATATCATCAGATGTGAATCATAGGATTGATCTTTTAAGCCGATCATCAAGGTTTAATCATATATGACACTACATGCAGTTTTCTTGGATACGTCAGTGGTGTTGGCTTTGAGATTTGTTGGGAAAATGCAGTTGACCATAAAAACAGTAAGTTTGACATTTTTCTGTATATGGTTCTGCAATGTGAAATCTGTTCAATCTGAATGAAATGTAAATGAGCAAGTGACAAAAGGTCGTCCAAAAAAGCCAACAAAAAGTGGATTTTTCAAAATAGTTTTTATTAACAGCAATTTTGTCCAAAGGAAGACTGATGTTTAAGGGTCATAAAAATATACATACAAAGATAACTCATGCACCGATGTTCCGCTAGTAATGCGATAAGGCATCATAACGAGCATCTGACGGTTGTTATGCTGGACATTCAACTTTATCAATATTCCTATTTGAATGTCTCTTATACAGCATAATTGTTTCAGTGGAAGTAAGACTGAGTATTACAGCTAAATTTCATTCCAAAAGAAAAGGCATCTGTGCAGTTTAAGATCAAGTTTCACATGAGATGGTATGTCCAACATAACAACCGTCGGACATATTGATTTGTTCTTTATTGCTCAGTTGGAAATAAGACAGTAACTGCATCCTCTGATGATTTTCTGTGTTGTTGAAGGTGCATTTCATGTAATGATACCAAGTATAGGACCCACAGTAGCCTTGTTACCATGATATGGCGTTTTTATCTGACAGTTGTTATGATGTTGCATTGGACATACCCAAGTATTTCCCAACAATGCAAAAATAACAACAGTCATTAAAAAAATGGACATACTTTTCCTTTGAGTACAGTTATATTGTTATTGTTATATTTTACACATAAAGGCCTATAAAACAAGCTAAATAAGTCACAATGATCATGTAGACACCTTAAACAGAATCCATCTGACAGTTGTTATGGCCTCACTGTTGGACATACTCAACAAACTGCTCATGTGCTGACAGGAATTAGATTATTTATGATCAAAATGAATAGAAACAGTTTGACAGTAACAACAATAATAATAACATGTACATTTAGGGCACCTGCTCTCTCTGATAAGCTCAGAGCGCTTACAAATCATATGAAAATACATTTTGTGGTTAAACAACATACATGTAATTACAAATTACAAGAAACCAAAGAAAGTTGCAACATTAAATGTCGTTTTGACACTTGATGACAAATATGTTTTCAAAATGCTTTAAAACAGGTTACTGGTTAACAAATGTAATTTCACAAGAAAACATGTGGCAAAATTGTTTTGTTTGGTTGGTTTGTTAGCTGTTCTTTCTGTCTATTTAACTGAATGTACAAAGACAAATAAAGGAGCAAACATTAAGTCAAATTGTCATGCCACAAATTATGATATCAAGCAGTCTGAGACAAGGTTCATCTTTATGGCAAAAAATGATGACTAGTTGCAACACATCAGAAACAAGGAAAATGGAGCCATAATACTGTTATGGTACAAAAGTAGAATCAAAAAGATTCTTGTAAACATTTGATTTTTACTTTCCCAAACAACATCAGCATTGACTGTGACTAGCTGCTGACAATGACACAGTGTCAATGGAAAAACATCATCATAACAGACTTTCCAAAAAGTATTATTCATGGAGCACTTAAATTTGCATACTGAACATCTCATAATATTTATGTCAATATTCATTGGTAAACCAACAGTCACATCACTGGAAACCGTGCACAATGTCAATTTCAGGAGTGAGCAAAATACAGCCACATGCCAAAACAAAAGCTCATTTTATGTCCCTATTAGACATCAAGGTCAGATTTTGGTCTATTTTTAATTTAAAAAAACTGCATCCTCTGATTGCTCATCAGAGCATTCATCTCCATCTCCACCTTTTCCTTCAAAACACGGACACGTTCCCAGGAAAGATCCTCTTGCAAGGGCCAGACATAGAATCCCTTTCGAGACTCCATGAAACTGAGTTTGACCATCTCTTCCTCCCTGTCCACTTCCAGCACCTGAGCAACATAGTCTTGTCCCTCCCATTCCACTCTGCAGAAATCATTGGGCTGAACATGCCATTCTGTGGAAGACTCACAACTGGTGGTGACAGAAGGATCCACAGTGATCTCGACAGACACAGATGCTTCAGGATCAACTAGTGGAACCAAAGGAACAAAGTGGTTGGCTGTCCAGTGATCTCGAGTCATGTCAGTACGGTTGGTACTCCACATGATACGAAGAGGGCCATCTCTTTCTTTATGCTGAGGCAAGAGTGTTCTGCTGTTCAACTCTTGATACTCGCGCCAGCCAAGTTTGGGATAAAACGAATCCACTAGTATGGCAAGGATGTTTGAAACTGCAGCAAGCTGCCACAGGCCCATGCTCTCACCTGGACGTTTGATCTGCATGATTTCTGCCTTCAGTGCTGCATCAGTGTGCTGAACTGTGGCCGTTTCACAATCCAGGGTGAAATTTGTTGAGAGGGTTGCCACTCTGGCAGCAACATGCAGGCCCCCCATACCACGCCCCTCAGCGTAGATTTCACGGTTTTGCACCAGTTCTGCAACAATCCTGCATCTGATTTCTTCTTGGTGCGTTTCATCTCCAAACACAAGCATGCTGATGCAGTTTGGGAGACAGTTGCCGTCAGCAGTGGTTTGAAGGGGATACAAATGAGGTGGCACTGTGTCTGGACGCATGGTCAGTGCCATTGCATCGATCCTCCCTTCTGCAACATTAAGGATGGTCTTGGACCAACAATCAGGAAGACTGTACAAGGAGATTTTGCTTTTGCTAACCACTTTTTCCAACTGCTGGAATGTGGTGCACTGGGTCATCTTCTCCAGCAAAGATGAAAAATACGGGAGGCGGGGTAGGACATCTGGTACTGATGCATTCTGAACAGATGCAGATTTGATGCCACCCAGTTTTACCACTTTCCAGGTGTCAACAAACATCTTGTTTGCGCAGTCTTCTGGCTTGTCCAAAATGCAGGCATTGCAGAAGCAAGACAGCTTCCTAGTTTTCAAAGCATTCCTTCCTTGTCTTTTCAGACAGTGAAACTGACGAGTGCCAGGCACTGTTGTCAAAGATGAGGCAGGTACAGAGCGATCAGTATCTCCTGTTTCAATCAGTCTGAAGGAACGCCTGGTGTGACAGCACAGATTTGACTCTGGCGAAAGAACAAAATGCTCACAACAGTTCTGGTACATAGATGCTGCATTCTGGATTACAGATCCTGAAAGGATGTCATCTTCAACCAGTCTTTTTATGACACCCCCACAAGCGTCGCAGGGGCTCTTGCCATGACGACTTCCAAAATAGCATCTCTCCACAGCAACATCAGCAGCAGCACTGTTGGCAAGATAGTGGAAAGGAAGTTTTGACTTGTATTGTGCAGCACAACCATCAGAAAATATGACCATTTTATCCAGCTGCCCCATGGTGGCAGCAAGATGCTGTTTGGTCTGCTTTTGTATGACCTGCACCATGTGGGCATCATGGTTGAGATCATCAGAGAGAAAAATTAAATAATCAGTGACGAGATCCACACAGTTTTGGGCACTGGTAATAGAGTACACATGGATGAACAGTGACCTGATTGTACCCCCAGTGGGCACTTTGCACCTCATCTTGGTATCGACACAGAAAGTTTTCTGCGAAATCCATGATGACAATGGCCCATTTCGGAGGCAGAGAGGTCTGGATGGTTTTCAACTGATGGTGCTGCCAGCGGAAGGTGAACAGATGCTGAGAAAAGGAATGGAGTTCTTTCAGCAACTCATTAATGAGAGTTTTCATTGTTCCTTCTCTTTGTATCAGCTCCCTTCGTTTCCCTCTCTCTGTCTGTACCATTTGCCATGACTTCCATTTTACTGGACTGGCCTGGTCTTGATGGTCAACAAGATGGGTGTCAATATGACACCTGATTTTCTCGACACTACATTGTTTACATTTGCGCTGTAGGCATGACAGTGTGGGTTGAGGACAGAGACTCATTTCAGACAGTTCATCTCTGCCATCAATCGGTGCAGTAATGATCTTGTTTACTGCATCAAGTTGTAAGTCAATGTTTGCACAGATCTCACACAAACACTGACGGAAAACTTGTTTTCGTGATGTCAATATGCTGTTTGGCAAGAGACGATAAAAAGTTCTCAGAGAGACCTTTTTGTCAGGGAATTTTTGGCAAAAGTCCCTGTGCAGTCTCCTCAGTCTCTTGGGCAAGATTTTCTTTTGTTGCCCAGTTTTTTTAGATACAGACCTTTTTCCTGGGATGTCCACTGCAACATCATTCAGAAAGTTCAAAGCTGTCTTTGATGCTGGGGAACTCTTCTTTCTTTTATACAAATCAGCATTGTCTGGTGTAACTGATGTGTCGACAAGATCATGCAACAGTTTTTTCAATAATGCTGCATATCTGGTTCTGGACTTCTGTAGGTCATGAAGCCGTGCTTTGTAAGCTGCTTTCAGTCGTTGTGGTGACGGTG
This sequence comes from Monoplex corrugatus, assembly GCA_030674185.1. Classification (NCBI taxonomy): domain Eukaryota; kingdom Metazoa; phylum Mollusca; class Gastropoda; order Littorinimorpha; family Ranellidae; genus Monoplex; species Monoplex corrugatus. The sequence continues at coordinate 43,490,468 of JAPXFY010000017.1, forward strand.
AATTGACATCATGTTTTTCTTTGGTGTTGCTGTCGGTGTAGTTGGAGTGGAAACACCAAGTACAGGATTCCCAGACTGTGTCCCAGAGAAAGTTGTAGGGATACCAGTTGCCTCACCTGACAACAGACAAATAAACGTAAAAAAACAGTAAACAAATACAAAATCAAAAAGTGAGCATACATTTTAAGCAAGTATTAAAATCATTTCTGATGAAACATGTGTTTCTTTTTTCCTTGTATGTGCTACGAGTATGACTGTGTGAGACTGAACACCGACTTAAAAGCTCTTAGACAAAACAAACACATAAAACAAATACATACACCCCTTGCCATTCCTCCATTTTACAAGCTGCATTTGAAAGAGGTGAACAGTGAAGAAAGAATAAATGGAGGGACTGGGAGGAAGGGGGCTGGTGGAATCTGGTTGCTGGTCTCTACTCCTTCACATTTTATCAAAAAGAATTATGGAAATAGCCGAAAATGTGCACTTTCAAATTTTCAAAGTAAATATGTATCATAATGAAAATAAACTTATCATTTATTAATCACAAGAGATACTGATGGTCGTTACAACAGACATACTGAATGATAATGTCTTCAACTATGAGAGTAACAACTGTCAAATAATCGCCAGATTTCCCACTAATCCTATGATCTGAACTTTAGTTCTGTCATGTATTTAAAGAAGAAGCAAAATAGAAATTCCAAGCCGTTTTCTGCCCCAGTTTCACGTATAATTGATACATTGATTAACTTAATATCCTTCGGTCGTTATTTCGGACATCGCTAAAAGTAGTAAAACGATGTCCTAATCATGTGTCATGCACAAAACATCGCCCGAAAGTTGCGGAAAATCCCGTTGAATTGCCGCCACTCTACTTTTGGTTCACTTGCATGTTAAAGAATTTTAATCATTTACAGAAACACATTTGACAGAACAGCTGAAACCAATGTTTCTATCATTTTCTTCTGACGGTCGTTATGCATTTGACAGTTGTTATGATTTCTGACGGTCGTAATGATTGTGGACAAACAACATTTCCTCACCTTCTCTGCTTCGACACGCCATTCTTGACGAAAGCTCCAGCCTCGATTTGAAACCGTTTGCCTTGAGTGCTCAATCAATCAATCTGTAAGTTCGTTGTTAGTAGAATTGCGAGAAAAAATACGGTCGTTATTTTCTGACATACTGCTTATTACCGTATGGATTTCGCGCTCGTTTCCAGCCATTGAATCGAATTTGGTTCGGAAAACACCTTTCTCCATTCGGTTAGTGTTGCCCGACATGCCGAGTTATATGAACACGAAACCGAACCGAACTTGATGTGAACGATCGAGAGATTTGCTGACCGACACGATTTGACATTCAGAGTTACGACCGTCAAACGGATTTTTACCGCTTGACTGCATCGAAAACAATCAGAAATAGAAACAGTTTATGATATTAACATGTTCGCCGTTGATTTTTCTGCATCTTTTATTCATACTGTTGTGATGGTATGCAATTTAGATATATGTCCAGGCTTCGACACCAACCGCATCACTCGTCCGCCATCTTGAACGGGAAAATTTATCTAAGAAAAGCGTACAACTTGGGCATTTTCAAATGAAAGGCAGACACCCAAACTCACCATGTTATATTATGTATCTCTTCAAGGTATTATAAAGCATCAAGCAATAAATGAAGAAGCATTGGTAATTTTTTAATTCTTTATTTGTGCGATAAATATACAAGGGGTCTGGACGATCACCTTTTGTCACAAGCTCAAATACATAATGAAATAGTTATTTTTTTCCCCATGGGAAATGGTACAAGTGTGTGAATAATGACAAATTTAAATTTCCATTAACTGAGTGACTGATGACTGAATACCTGTTATTTTCAGCATATCATCAAGTTTCACAGATCGGCAAAGGCGAACAAAAAGACAGTGAATGTGCCCAAGAACATGGTAAAGTCACTGCTGTATCAGATTCTGGATGGCATCCACTATCTTCACTCCAACTGGGTGCTTCACAGAGATCTGGTTGGTCTCTTAATGTTGTCGTCTTTATCTGTTCTCCTTTTCTTGTCTGCCTCATATTCCTCTTGTTTTATGCATCATTGCCTGTTTTTGTGTGACATGTACATCAGAATCATCTTACTGAGGAGAAGTATTGAAATGGTGTGGAATGTATCAATTGAGGATGCCTGCTGTGGCCTCTCACAGAGCCTTCTATGTGTGCTTGTAGTCTGTGTTGGTTACTATTGTATTTTATTATCATGGTTGTTTATCCACCTGTACATGTTTTTCTTCTGTTTACCAGTGGTGTGGCTTTGTGTAGTCATTTGTATGTGTGTGTGTTTATGACCGTAGACATATGTGTATGTATAGTTTGACTTCATTTCATCATGTTTGTTAATGAATATTCTGATGTTTGTGTATGTTTTAATACATTACTGCTTCTGTACGTATAACACTTTGTATCTTGTAAATGTGTAATGAGTTCAGAGAATTGTGCTATACAAGCATGGTATATCATTTTTATGCACAAAAATCTTTTGATCTACATCCCATGTCAGTTGACACAGCTGTTAGCACCTGTTGGTAGCTAGAGACAGTATCCAAAGAAGTTATGAAGGAAAAGAAAACACACAGAGAAACATTACATAAAAGACAGTACATGGATTTCTAATAAACAGACAGATAAATCAGAATGACACATATGGTGTACACAGTATTAATTCTAATCATTGTAAATATTAGAAGTTATTTTTAAAATGTTTTGTTGTGTTTATCTGTGGGCAGAAACCAGCCAACATATTAGTGATGGGAGAAGGACCTGAAAGAGGACGAGTCAAAATCGGTAAGCTTTATTGGCTTCATTGTGTATGTGTAGAATGTCATAATTCGGAAGCTTTGTTTTGTAAGCTTATGTAAATAACATCTGTGGCTTGTGAAAAAGAACTACTGACTAATGTTGCCAGTCTCAGAGAGGGTTTATAAAGGTGATTGGCTTCCCTTATTTGACTCAGTGACCTATGCAACTCTTGCTGATTTGTTTTTTTATTTTTCTGAGAATTTAAACTTTCACCAAAACGACCATGCCCGTATTGTTTTGTACAATTGTAGTCATGCATGTTTTCAATGTTTACAAGCATTTGAGATGAATAAAGAGATTATTAATGATTATACAATGATTCAGAAGACCTTTCTGGCAGAAAAGAGGTTGAAAACGGTGGTAAGTACCTGCTGCTGGTGTGCAATGTGCTTTGTGCACAGCAGACACTGAAAGTAAGGAACCCACTAACACATGACGAATGGTGTGTGGCACAGGGCATTCTGGCAACCAGCCAACATCTTCAAAGAGTTGAAGTACACAGTCCCAATATTGTGAAATAATGACCACTTCCATGGATTACTGTTAGCAGTGAAACTAAGTTTTGGACAGAGTGCACAATTTCGCTGACATCGAACCCCACTGTTAGCAGTGATAAGGAGAAGAATAGCATGATTGGTGGGGGTCATGGTGGCTGTGGACAACTTGACCTGGTCAAGCTATTATGTGCACTGGTTAGGCAGCCCTGTCTGTAGCGCAGTTGTCAATGATCCGCCAGTGGGTGGTCAATCACAGCCCATGAACACTTTAAGATTTTGTCAGGAGAATCATGTCTCCTTTTTTTTTTTGTTTCTTTTGTAGGCATTTATGAGTTTTTGTGGGAATAATCACAAAATTAGGAAAAGACAAGCAACATTTATAGGCCATTTTATGAGGAAAGGGGAATTAGAGCACCTGGTCACAACAAGAAATCTGGAGGGAAAGAGAGCACCAGGTAGACCCAGGGAGAAAATATTGGACGGACTTGCAGGATGGCTGAGGACAGAGAGGGTGGAAGATGGGATAGATACATATGGAGGGCCATGATTACCAGCATCATGCGGCAGGGCACTTGATGATGATGAATCACAAAATATCATAAATATGTAGTAATTTCAAGAAATTATTAAACAAGTCATCTGAAAGTACACATCATTATGCCTAATGCATCAGTCTGTGTGATTTCATACATATATTCCTACAAATGTGGAAGCTACAGTAATTTAAATGCTCATAGTAATAACACTACTTTTTTCCTTTGGCATATGAAAATCACTGGAGGTCAAAAAGCATTGGCAGTCCATACGTTAAAGCATGTGCTTAGGGTGTTAGAAAGGCATGGTCAAATTACAGATAAGATAGGGATAGTTATCTCCCATCCACAAGATCTTTGGTGGGTATTGTTGACATGAATCGAAGCGCAGAAAATATCAGTGAATTCAGCCGCTTATTTTGTTTCATAAAATGATAAAGGGTAGATTTTGTGGTTATATTCCAGCATGCATTAGCTTTGGGGCTTTACTGATTGGGTACTTTAATGAATCCTTTTCCCCTTTCTCTTTCTATATTTACATACAACTCTTGAACACTGATTTGTTTCTCTAACTATGTGAACAGCTGATATGGGTTTTGCTCGCCTCTTCAATGCCCCCCTCAAACCGTTGGCTGACCTTGACCCTGTGGTCGTGACCTTCTGGTATCGAGCCCCAGAATTATTGCTTGGAGCACGCCACTATACCAAGGCTATTGGTGAGTGTTTGTCTTTTCACATTGCATTTTGTATCACATTGTACTGTTCGCACTTCAATTATTATATGTCAGAAACTTTCTCAGCTGCCTCCTCTTTCTCTCCCATTATGAAACACATCAGTCCCAATTTCTGATTCAGCTTAAAACCTTGGTGTCTGCATTGACTCTACCCTCTCCATGAACAACTTTGTTTCTCAAACTGCCAGATCTTGCTACTATCATCTCCATCGTATAAGCCTGATCAGGAAGTATCTCTCTGTCGAAACAAATGCAAAACTCGTTCTCTCCTTCATAATGTCTCGCATTGACTATTGCAATTCACTCCTGTCTGGTCTTCCTGCCTCCACCATTCACATCCTACAGCGCATTCAAAACAATGCTGTACGCCTTGTACTCAAAAAGAAAAAAGCTGACCACATATCTCCTCTCCTGGCACAACTTCGTTGGCTCCCTGTATCAAAGCGCATACAGTACAAACTAGACACCATGTGCTACAAAAGCCTCCATAACACAGCCCCCGATTACCTGTCAAGCCTACTTGAGATCTTTGTTCCCTCACATACCCTCCGCTCTGCCTCCGATCCTCTGACTTTTCGCTTTCCACGCATTAAGCTCAATACCTATGGTCCACGAGCCTTCTCTGTTTCTGGTCCACTCTCCTGGAACAAACTTCCTCTCTCGGTCCGTCAGCAACCTACTTTTGTCTCCTTCAAGTCCGCTCTCAAAACTCACCTTTTCTCCTCTGCATAAAATCCTAACCTCACTCAAACCCCCCCCCCCCCCCCCCCCCCCTGCAGCCTGTCTCCACTCGGAGGGGAATCACATTGTTATAATATATAATTGTATATGATATGCTCTATAATTTTCCATTGCTTTTATTCTTGCTTTTATTGCTTTTATTCTTTCTCCCCATTTATAGCCATGCGTGTGTGTGTGAGTGTGGTGTGTGTGTGTGTGTGTGTGCGTGTGTGTGTGTGCGTGCGTACGTGCGTGCGTGCGTGCGTGTGTGTCTGTTTCAGCGCTTAGATTTGATTTTATCAAGATTTTGCGCTATATAAATATTGTAATTATTATTATTATTATTATATCACTTTGTACTGTCAACGAGCATGAAAAGGTAATGTAACCTGTTGAAGTTGTGGACTATGCTTTCAGACATCAAGGTAATGTAATCAGTTTGTGGACTGTGCTTTCAAACATCAAGGTAATGTAATCAGTTTGTGGACTGTGCTTTCAGACATCAAGGTAATGTAATCAGTTTGTGGACTGTGCTTTCAAACATCAAGGTAATGTAATCAGTTTGTGGACTGTGCTTTCAACCATCAGTTTGAAAGAGCACATGCACAACCTCAAACACCCCCTAGCCTGAGTGATCATGGAGAACTGAGAGACCTTGGCTTCTCTAGGGCAGTGTTATGAAGGCAGTGCCCATCTCCTCTTGTTTGTTGCTTTACCTTCATCATCTCAAAAGAGGGAGAGGGACCCCTTTGCAGTTGATGGACTTAATGTGGTGTGTTTAAGCCTGAGCTTGAACCACTCTCCATCATGCTTAAGCTTGGCTTTCAGGAGTAAGGGTTCTGAATGCCATGCTGTCCCATTACCTGTTTCGTAAGTGTTTTTAACCATATCTTTGTCTTGGGATCACTCTTGACTGTCTGTGTTGTTACTGGGTGTATTAACTGTTTTTGGTTAACTGAACATGTCGTTTTATAATGGTTTTGTTGTTGTGTTTACCATTTCCATAGCTGGTTGCATGCTGATAGGCAAAAGACAGTTGTTTGGTATGTTGTTTACATGGCTGAGAATGTCTGGTGTAGAAATTGAAGTGAAGCAAGGATTGTAAATGTCCACTTTTCCAACAGATCCTTGGACTATTGGGGATACAAATTTTTTTAGCTGGTTTCTATGGTGTAGTAGTCAATGCAATGGACTGCTGACTGGAAGGTTGTGGGTTTGAATCCCTGTCAGTCCTGTCAAAAATCATTGTGGGATTTTTCAACTCCGTCTGGCTCCTACCCAGAGTTGAGCATGCTATGGGCTCATTGGGAAGGGTAAGAGCACACAGACGAGTTTTCTCCACTTCACAAATACATCATTGAAGGGGTTGCTGAAATTGTCTGACCAGCACCGCAGGTGTCTGTACCTCTCAAGCCTGGTTGATGCCAGGACATATGTTAGTAAGTGTAGAATACAGCCCTTTCATGTAGCTTCAATCCTAGATGGAAAGCCATGGCATCATGATTATCCTTCTCCTCCTCCTCATTGCTTTACAAAAACTGTGCCAGCTTTTGTGGCCATTAAGATGGTGTAGAAAATGCGAAGGGGAGAAAAAGGTGAATACGAAAGAAATCTCCCCAAGTGTGATGATCCTAAAAAAAAAGTAAAGAAAAAGACAATTGCTATACATATGGAATATCCCAAAAGACATGCGGATTGTTGAATGCACAAACACAGTACTTGACACTAGTGACTCAGTTGGTTAGGGCACCATATTGATAATGTACGGTCATAGGTTTGAACCACAGGGTGTGCACAGTTTCTTGTACCTACATTGTGCAGGCATTATTCCACAAGAGCTTTTTCTTTGTCTGGTTGGATGTGCATGTGTGTGTGTGTGTGTGTGTGTGTGTGTGTGTGTGTGTGTGTTTTTGTGTGTTTGTGTGTGTGTGTTGTGTGTGTGTGTGTGTGTGTGTGTGTGTGTGTTGTGTGTGTGTGTGTTGTTGTGTGTTGTGTGTGTGTTGTGTGTGTGTGTTTGTGTGTGTGTGTTTGGTGTGTGTGTGTGTGTGTGTATGTGTGTGTGTGTGTGTGTTGTGTGTGTTGTGTGTGTGTGTGTGTGTATGTGTGTGTGTGTGTGTGTGTGTGTATGTGTGTGTTGCTGTCTGTTTTGATAGAGCTGTGGACCTGTCTCATGTTCAGTGCTCACCCCACAGCATGAATATTGGTTTTTTTCTGTCCATTTTAATGCTCCAGTCATTCTGGTAGTGTCAATTTCAGTTTCTGAAGACAATGTCCCTGTGCTTGAAACAAATTCCATATGCACTAACGTCACAGGTGCCATGTGTATGGTGATCATGGTACAAGCCTTAAGCCTGCACATAAACCCATGAGCTGGCCAGGTCCTCAGGCCCTACCTAGCCTATGTTTTACGTAGTCTATATTTTATACTGGTATTGTATCAGCCTATCATTGGAATAATTTTGGTTACATGTAAATGACGTGTGTTTCTGTGTATCTTATTTTAAAAAAAAAAAGGAACATATATATGTGTATGTATATAGTAAGTGAATTAATGATTAAAGGTCTGAATCACAACACAGTTAGCTATTCTGTATGAACTCGTCTCACATGACAGAAAGCCCCCCCCCCCCCCACCCCCCCCCCACCCCCCCCCCCCCCAAGTCAGTGCACAAAGCCTCAGCTGTCTACCAACTTGGTGATAACAATGTTTCCTTAATCATAGCCCCATGGTAGTGTCAGTGTTTCATAGATCCTGTTTCCCTCCCCTCGATTAAGAAATCTCAGACATAACTGCTGGCAGATTTGGGTGGAGTGCACCGGGTATATGGAATTGTCCGATTGCGATGAATCCCTCTTTAACAAATTTCAGTGTGATGATTCCCTTTTGAACAAACTTCAAGCTCCAAACTCTGCATAGACTATGCACTCATCCAGTGGATGTGTAGTCTGCTGGATACATAACCTGTACATGCATATGTGGAAGGATTGAATGGTGTGATGGTTAAAACGCTCACTCCTGAAAGCCGTAGTTGAACATAATCAATGTAGTTGCCAGATGAATGGATAACCAAGTTCATGTCTCTACACTCTGCTTGAAGACATCATCTAAATCCATCCAGCTGTAAATTGGCATCTGGCCCTGTTCGTGGTGAGGGAAGGTAAAGCAGCTAAGGAGAGGAAATGGGCTCTATCTTGATAATGCTGGCCTCATGAGAAGTTGAGGTATTGAACATGTATTCTGCAACAGCTGGAACACAACTTTTTGCATATAACCCTTTGACTCTGGCACCCTGTCCACCTGCATCTTGCATTGTCAACCATGTTAGCAAAGCAAAAATATAACCCTTTGACTGTCTCACCCTATCCACCAGTTTCCTGCAGGAAGCTGATGGATAGGGTGAGGGAGTCAAAAGGGTTAAGTTTCTGCAGTTGGTGGATAGGGTGCAGGAATGAAAGGGTTAAACATCTGCAGTTTTCTAACAGGTAAGTGGGTTGTTGGCTATACAAATTGTATGTGAAGTGTACTCTTCATTCCAACAGATATCTGGGCCATTGGCTGTATATTTGCGGAGCTGCTGACCTCAGAGCCCATCTTTCACTGTCGCCAAGAAGACATAAAGCCCAGCAATCCCTACCACCATGATCAGTTGGACAGGATCTTCAATGTCATGGGATTTCCGCATGGTTAGTCCAGTTTTTTCCTTCAGTGTTGTAGACAGTAGGTACAGTATAGATGGTTCATGCTCCTTCAGTGTTGTAGACAGTAGGTATAGTATAGATGGTTCATGCTCCTTCAGTGTTGTAGACAGTAGGTATAGTATAGATGGTTCATGCTCCTTCAGTGTTGTAGACAGTGGGTATAGTATAGATGGTTCATGCTCCTTCAGTGTTGTAGACAGTAGGTATAGTATAGATGGTTCATGCTCCTTCAGTGTTGTAGACAGTGGGTATAGTATAGATGGTTCATGCTCCTTCAGTGTTGTAGACAGTAGGTATAGTATAGATGGTTTATGCTCCTTCAGTGTTGTAGACAGTGGGTATAGTATAGATGGTTCATACTCCTTCAGTGTTGTAGACAGTAGGTATAGTATAGATGGTTCATGCTCCTTCGGTGTTGTAGACAGTAGGTACAGTATAGATGGTTCATGCTCCTTCAGTGTTGTAGACAGTAGGTATAGTATAGATGGTTCATGCTCCTTCAGTGTTGTAGACAGTGGGTATAGTATAGATGGTTCATGCTCCTTCAGTGTTGTAGACAGTAGGTATAGTATAGATGGTTTATGCTCCTTCAGTGTTGTAGACAGTGGGTATAGTATAGATGGTTCATGCTCCTTCAGTGTTGTAGACAGTGGGTATAGTATAGATGGTTTATGCTCCTTCAGTGTTGTAGACAGTGGGTATAGTATAGATGGTTCATGCTCCTTCAGTGTTGTAGACAGTGAGTATAGTATAGATGGTTCATGCTCCTTCAGTGTTGTAGACAGTGGGTATAGTATAGATGGTTCATGCTCCTTCAGTGTTGTAGACAGTTGGTATAGTATAGATGGTTCATGCGCCTTCAGTGTTGTAGACAGTGAGTATAGTATAGATGGTTTATGCTCCTTCAGTGTTGTAGACAGTGGGTATAGTATAGATGGTTCATGCTCTTCAGTGTTGTAGACAGTAGGTATAGTATAGATGGTTCATGCTCCTTCAGTGTTGTAGACAGTTGGTATAGTATAGATGGTTCATGCGCCTTCAGTGTTGTAGACAGTGAGTATAGTATAGATGGTTTATGCTCCTTCAGTGTTGTAGACAGTGGGTATAGTATAGATGGTTCATGCTCCTTCAGTGTTGTAGACAGTAGGTATAGTATAGATGGTTCATGCTCCTTCAGTGTTGTAGACAGTGAGTATAGTATAGATGGTTCATGCTCCTTCAGTGTTGTAGACAGTAGGTACAGTATAGATGGTTCATGCTGTTTGAGATGTGGTGTGTGGTATGAGACAATAATCAGATAAATATGTAATCCCAAAACACGTGCTACTGCTCGTGTTCAAGCAAACAAGAACAGGAAAAACATGAAAATAGAACATGTATTTAATACAACCAGACAAGACAGGCGCACATTTTCTGTGTCAAGTGTAAACATAAGATCACAGAAGAACAAACAACAAATGCAAACATTAGAAGAAAAAGACTGAACCTTCCCTGCTGCTTTGTCCAGTAGGAAAAAAGGACTAAAATGAAACCATAATGTGTTTGTGAGTGGTGTTCGTCTGTCATCGTCGACAATGACCACGGCTTCATGAAGTTGATTTGAGTCAGTGTGTCCGAAGGTGACTGATCAATCCGATCCGGGCACGGAAGTAACGTCCACAGGTTGGACATCTGTGGTCGGTTACTGTGGTTGAAGGGTTTGCAGCCCTAGCTTTCCGTGCAGCTCGTTTTTCCTGTGCAGATTGGATATGAGACACTTCTGAAGTGGTGCATCCGGTTTCGATTCTTCTACGCCAGACTGTACGGTCAAGGGCAAGATTTTCCCAGTTCTCCCAGTCTATGTTGAGGGACTTTAGCGATGCCTTCAAGCTGTCTTTAAACCGTTTTCTCTGGCCTCCGACTGTTCTCTTGCCAGACGCTAGTTCCCCGTAGAGGAGTTGCTTCGGAATTCTGGTGTCAGACATCTGATACACATGGCCAGCCCAGCGAACTTGACTCTTTTGAAGTAAAGTGTGGATGGAGGGGAGATTGGCTCTCTCTAGTACTTCTGTATCAGGGATCTTCTCTTGCCATCGGATATTGAGAATCTTTCTGAGGCTTTGGTGTGAAAATGATTCAATTTCCTTGCGTGTCTCTGTAAACAGTCCAGGTCTCACTGCCGTAGAGTAATGTAAGGAAGAATGCATAGAACTGATGAACCAGGATATCTTCCCTCTCATTAACTATGGAAGAAAGGAAAGTGAATGGTCAAATTGTCACTGATCAATTTCTACTTTAACTGTATGATTAGGCAAGACATTTCTGGAGAGGCCTAATTTTCGCAGTGATGCACCCACATACGTATGATACACCAAGCTCCTTAAACAATGGGGCACTCATATCTGCACAATGCATGGCTTGTCATTTGTCATATTGCATATACATTTGAATACTGAGTTTTGAACAAAAACAACATGATGTCACTAATGGTCTAAGGTAAGGAAATCATGAACTTCAATTCTGCAATCTTCCATAAGAATATCCTTTGATCTAGCAGGTTTTTGATTGATTGAAATCAGATCAGCTTTTGAAGCAAAAACTGCTGTGATGTGACCATTTCAACTGACATTGAATGAATGAAAACAGTGATTGAATGAAAGTCACTGAGGAATTAAGTTTTATTTGTGAAAACTGTAAAAATGGAAAGTGATCATGAAATGTACCATAAATACACCTGTCTAAGTTGAGTCCAGTTATTTTGTGTTTGATTTTTTGTTTTGTTTTGTTTTGTTTTTGTCAGTTTGTCTGCATGGTATGATTAAATAGTGATTGTCAAACTCCGAACTTGTTATTTTTGTGTTTTTTGGTTACTTTATGCATCCATGTGTCATCTTGGTAGAGAATCTCTAAGAGTTGAAAGTACGTTGATCTGAGAGCTTTTGACTTCTTCTTTTCAGTTGTGTCAAAAATAATGCCAACACTGATTAAAACACTGTATGTAAAGTAAATGATAAGATGCCAAAATCGATGCACAGGCAGGGAGCCCAGCACAATAGACTGCTTGCGGAAGAGCAAAAACATTTGCAACAATGAAGATAGTGAAAGAATTTGAATAAACTAGGAAAAAAGTTGCTGTGTCATATGTGCATGCGTGTATCTGTGTGTGTGTGTGCGTGCGTGCATGCATGTGTGTGTGTGTGTGTGTGTGATTAATTGATGGATTGTTGGATGATTGATCGTTATTTCCAACAGTAATGACATTGACTATACATAGTATTTGCTCAATTTTTTTATTATGTGTGCTTTTGCTGTGATTGACAAATGTGTGTACATATGTATGTATGAGCATGTGTGTGTCCATTGTATGCACCCGGGTGATGCAGGACAGAGTGATTTGAGTCGAAGAACAAAAGAGCAGTTGTCAATTTGTCATTTGCTGAGTGTGTTTTAACAGATAAAGACTGGGAGGACATGTAAGATGCCTAACATCCACAGCTGATGAAGGATTTCAAACGATCAAGGTATGAATGATGCAATTAACATATATGAAAATGTAATGGAGGTGTGAGTTGAATCTTTGGCTGAAGTTGCTGATGTAAAATTATGGAAGTTGTTTGTGACATTGTGGTAGCTATCTGAACTGTTGATGAATGCTATATATGACATTGTGCTAGCTATGTGAACTGTTGATGAATGCATGTGTGACACTGTGACAGCTATGTGAACTGTTGATGAATACTATATGTGACAACTGTTGACAGCTATGTGAACTGTTGATGAATACATATGTGACACTGTGACAGCTATGTGAACTGTTGATGAATACATATGTGACACTGTTGACAGCTGTCTGAACTGTTGATGACACATATTTGACACTGTGACAAATGTCTGAACTGTTGATGAATGCATATATGACAATGTGACAACTGTTGAACTGTTGATGTATGTATATATGACAATGTGACAACTGTGTGAACTGTTGATGTATGTATATATGACAATGTGACAGCTGTGTGAACTGTTGATGTATGTATATATGACACTGTGACAACTGTCTGAACTGTTGATGTATGTATATATGACACTGTGACAGCTATGTGAACTGTTGATGTATGTATATATGACACTGTGACAGCTGTGTGAACTGTTATGTATGTATATATGACACTGTGACAGCTGTGTGAACTGTTGATGTATGTATATATGACAATGTGACAACTGTGTGAACTGTTGATGTATGTATATATGACAATGTGACAGCTGTCTGAACTGTTGATGTATGTATATATGACAATGTGACAACTGTGTGAACTGTTGATGTATGTATATATGACAATGTGACAACTGTGTGAACTGTTGATGTATGTATATATGACATGTGACAACTGTGTGAACTGTTGATGTATGTATATATGACAATGTGACAACTGTGTGAACTGTTGATGTATGTATATATGACAATGTGACAACTGTGTGAACTGTTGATGTATGTATATAATGACAATGTGACAGCTGTGTGAACTGTTGATGTATGTATATATGACATTGTGACAGCTGTGTGTACTGTTGATGTATGTATATATGACGGTGTGACAGCTGTGTGAACTGTTGATGTATGTATATATGACAATGTGACAGCTGTGTGTACTGTTGATGTATGTATATATGACAATGTGACAACTGTCTGAACTGTTGATGTATGTATATATGACAATGTGACAACTGTGTGAACTGTTGATGTATGTATATATGACAATGTGACAGCTGTGTGAACTGTTGATGTATGTATATATGACATGTGACAGCTGTCTGAACTGTTGATGTATGTATATATGACAATATGACAGCTGTGTGAACTGTAAGTGATGATACATGTGTGGCATTGTGACAGCTTGTGAACTGTAAGCTGATGATACATATATGACATGTGACAGCTGTGTGAACTGTAAGCTGATGATAATGTGTGGCATTGTGACAGCTGTGTGAACTGTAAGCTGATGATACATATATGACATTGTGACAGCTGTGTGAACTGTAAGCTGATGATACATGTGTGGCATTGTGACAGCTATGTGAACTGCACCCTGATGAAGTACATGGAGAAACACAAAGTGAAGGCAGACAGTAAAGCCTTTCATCTGGTCAGTATCTTCTGTATTATGGTGTGTGTGTGTGTGTCTGTGTATGTGTCTGTGCATGTGTATGTCTCTGTGTGTGTGTGTGTGTGTGTGTGTGTGTGTGTGTGTTTGCGTGTGTGTGTATTCTTGATTTTCATAATGAGTAACAAGGGTTGAAAAGAATAAATATTTTGAACTTTAAACTTTAAAGTGTGTGTGTGTATGTGTGTGTGTATATGTGTATGTGTGTGTGTGTATGTTTGTGTGTAAATAGTTCTTAATTGTGATGCTGAGTGACAGTTTTTTGAAAAAAAATGCTTCGTATTTGTTCAGTTTTCTTGAAAAAAAAAGTGCTGTACTTCTGTAAAACTAAGAACAGTTGTTCAGTTTTATGTTTAGTGTTTGACTAATGTGGTACAGTAGGTTTTGTGAAGCGTAGCTGTTGTGTGTGAAGATTATGGAGAGTTACAAATGGTATTCAAGTGTTGTTCAAAAGCGTTTTCAAAAGATTTACACAGTTTGTGTAAAGTTGTGGTATAGTTTTGTGAAAAAAACATTGGCTCTTGAAGTATAATGTCTTTTGTTGTTTCTGGTTTTGATTTTTTTAAAATTTTGTTTTGTTGTGTTTTGTTTTTAAAGTGTATGCAGAATTTGTGAGAGAATATAGTTTTGTGACACCAAAATTCCACATTGTTTTGAGTTTTGTGAGAATCAGGTGTCTGGGAGTTTCATCAGAATGTCAGAATGGATTCATCACACATGGACTATTCCGTTTGTGCTCCTTGTGCATCTGCTGGCAGTTATCTGGCAGGTATTTTGAGCCTATGCAAAACCACAGCGCACAAATCCGAGATACTTTAGTTGGTGGCTCTGCCCTGCCGGCTATTGATAGCGCGCATCTTTCCCCTTCTGCTGCTGTGTATAGCGCACTCAGCTTCTTTCTTTATCACTAGGGCTTGAGCACAAAGGCACGCTACAGAGATAAGACTTTGGTCGACCCTGCCTGGCTAAAAATAGCACTCGCACTCACAGGCGATGCCGGCTCGCAACTAAAGGTGTCAGAATGGCTGGGAAAATGCAGCCGTGAAACCCTTTGGCCAGCAAGATCTGGAAATAGGGAGGAGAACAGGACCAATAAAACACAGACACATTAAAATCCTTAAGATGGACAGTGAACAAGCCAACTTGTATGTTGGTTTATGTTGCATGTTGGCATTGGTCTTATTAGCTCATTTACTTTAACCCTTTAATTCCCGCACCCTATCTGCCAACTGCGGAAACTTAACCCTTTGATTCCCTCAACCTTTCCACCAGCTTCCTACAGCATAGTTGGCAATGCAGGATACTGGTTGATAGGGTGCGGGAGTCAAAGGGTTAAGTACCGTACTGACTATGCAAATGTTGTGGGTTTGACACTCATGCAAGCCTGAAGTTCTTTATATAAAAATTATTGTGAAACAATTGCTCCTTTGTGTGGCAAATAGTGTGAAGATTTGTGACAAGGAATGGTTCAGTGTTGTGATGTCACCGGTGCCCAGAGTCTATGTAACCCACCCCCACATGCTCTTTGTTGCAGCTTCAAAAACTGCTGACGATGGACCCAACAAAGAGGATCACATCAGAACAAGCCATGAAAGACTCCTATTTTCTTGAGGAGCCCGTACCTGCAGCAGAGTAAGTCCATGATGTATATTCATTCGGCTCTCCCTGGAATATAGCTCTAGACTTTGACTGCCACACCTTATCCACCAACTGCAAAAACTTAACCCATAGACTCCTTAACCCTAAGACTCCCTCGCCAACTGCAAAAACTTAACCCTTTGACTTCCTTACCCTATCCACCAGCTTCCTACAGGAAGCTGGTGGATAGGGTGAGGGAATCTAAGGGTTAAGTTTTTGCTTTGCTATCATGGTTGACAATGCAGTATGCTGGTGGGCAGGGTGTGGGAGTCAGAGTGCTGGACATATTGAATGATGCTTGTGATAGTTGAATGTTGAGGACACTGGTCATCTAGTTGGGAGGTCAAAGTTCAAACCCGCATTGATACTGATAAAGGATGGAGATTTTCCCGATTTCCCAGGTCAACATAATTATGTGCACATCTGCTTCAGCCTGAATCCTCTCTATGTGTATACGCATACTGAATATCAAATAGGCTTCTTAAAGATCCTGTAATCCGTAAAACCCCTTTGTGAGTGATACGTGTGTGTGTGTGCACACACACATGCATATATGGATGCATACACACATGCACACGTACACACACACACCACACACACACCACACACACACACACACACACACACACACACACACACACAAAAGATAAATCCATCCACTCCAAGGACAAGGGGCATAATCACGAGGTGGACAGTGAACTCTTTTGTTGTTTGCACAAACTACAGAGCTGAAGTTGAAGCTCTAGTCCATGCAGGAAACATCATCAACAGTGTTGCAGACTATGACAAGCTAAATAGTCTTCTTAACGTATGCCATGTCAGTGCTGGAAGCAACCACCACAAGCAGACTGCCACATCTGCAAGAAGCACAGCAAAACTTCAGATACACCGGACAGGTACTACAGTAGATCCCCTTACACTGTGGTATCCCGGGAAATGAAGAGAGGGGGAAAATGACAGAGCTGAGAACAAAACTTCAGTTTCAATTTCAATTTCTCAAGATGACTTCTCTGCGCTCGGAACGAATTCCATATGCGCTAACGTCACTAGTGCCATGTGATGGAGAAGATCCAGAATAATCACAGCACAAGCCTTAAGCCTGCACATAAACCCATGAGCTGGCCAGGTCCTGAGGTCCTACCTAGATAGTTCCATAACTCTGTGGTCGTAGGGAAGTGAGGTGGCAGACCTCAACTTTTCCTGGGGCCAGCACCACGATGGAGGCATCAGCACCACGAGAGCAAAGCATGAACAGAAAAACAACAACATCAGCCTCACAAAGATGAAAACCCATCATCAGGTTTCTGGTCAGAGCACCCCAGCTACATGACAGTTACCACCAGCTGTCCTAGCAAGAGTAAGTCATCTAAAACAAGTGTGACTGCCTACGTTTAAGTTAACAGGAACTAGAAAAAAAAAACACGAAAAAAGAATTAGAATGCGTATTTGATACAACCAGACAAGACAGGCGCAAATTTTTGGCCAACTGGCCTTTGTCAATTGTTATGATCACAAACAAACAAACACCAGATACAAAAATTAGGAGAAAAAGACTGAAACTTCCCTGTCCCTGCTGCTTCGTCCAAGAGTAAGTCATGTCATTATTCCTGCCTGGGGGCTGAGCACAACAGACTGAGCTATCACTTGGACAAGTGTTTGCAAGTTATGCCATCCTTCTCCCCTCCCCAGTGCCCCTGGGGAGAAGTTGACCAGACAGCAGAACACATTCTCAAGGACTATGAAAGCTGCGTCTCACTGAGGGATGAGGTATGGCCAATGCCCTTGAGCCTGTGAGAGAAGCTGCATGGGCTTGTGGACCCCTCTATAGAAGACAATCTATCTGTCCTCAAGGCTCGACTTTAAGCTTGAAGGCAAAGAGGAAAAAGAGGAAACAATTGAATAAATCATTCTTGTTGAAATTATGATACTGATCTTTTACCTGTTTTGTCTCTATGTTTCAGTGTCTATGAGGAGCTTCCAATCCCTTATCCCACAAGAAAATATATTTCGTAAATTGGAAACCAGTGAATATTGATGAGTCTTGTATAGAAAAAAGTGTAAGTAATCTTTATCATCATCATCACCATCATCACCATCCCGCATGAAAGTTTATTTCTTACACAGGAATTCAGTGAGTACTGGTCAGTCTTATATAAGATTAAATCAAGTTATTATTTTCATCATCGTCATTTATCATTGTTGTTGTCATCTTCATCATCACTGGTAATAGAGAAGTCATCTTTTTTTCCACAGGACAGGAATATTCATTCATATGGTCAGGACATATTCATTGATGAATGTGGCCATTTTTTCCCCAATTCCTGCCACTATGATGGAACTTGGTGGTCAGGGGAATTGTAGTCAGCCAGGTCTCCTGTCATTCCACTTGATTCTGTTGGACCTGGGGCTACTTCGTCTTCTTGAAGAGACCTCAGTGGACTTGTCTGATGAAGATGACGGTGTAGGCATTTGCATTATACTGCATGGGACCATGCTTTGTTGGAAGGCGTCTGCAGGTATGGTACCTCTGACTGACTTCAACCCACAAGGTTTTCTTTATGGGTGACCTCGCTCATAGCTCAGGGAAAAAAGACCTACCCTTTGAGTGCAGGGGGCTAGGATTCTTTGACGGTCCTTTTCCATCTGATGGCTTCTTCATAGACACATATTTTTTTGGTGTAGCATTGTCAGATACCACTCACCTTATCCTGATAATAATCATCATGAGTTGGTCTGGGACTGATTAGTCATCTAGGCAAGCCCCTGATCTATTTTGCAGACCTGTGACCTGCTGGGTTGGGCATAGTGTCCCCACTGCCAGTAGGATGTTGCGTTTTGTTAGCATTTTTCTTCTGAGCAAACCAGTTTTTATCAAGGACAATTAAACCAGTCACCGTGGGGTAATAGTTAGCACACAGATTACCAACTGGAAGGTTATAGGTTTGAATCTCCATCAGTACCTTCAAAAATCATTGTGGGATTTCTCGGCTCCAATCAGCTTGTGCCCAGAGTTGAGCGTGCTATGGGCTCAAAGAGAAAACTGGGAGCAGACAGTTGAGTCCCATTCACTTCATGGATGCGTCATTGAGGGTGTTACTCAAATCTTCTGACCGATGCCACAGGTGTCTGTATCTCTTGGGTCTGCAGACTTGGCAATCATTTTTGGTTGTTTGTTTGCTTTATTTTTTTCTGTCCCAAATGCTGCACGATCTCAGTAGCATTGATCCCGCTCTGCTCATTCTAGCTGCAAAACACACAACAGACCTCAAATTGATTCAGTCAGAATCCCATTGCCAGGAAGCTCACAGGAGCCAGAGATGTCAAGCCACTACTTGGACCAACCACCAGTGGAGACTCTGCACTGCTGATGGGTCATCTTAGTGAAGTTCAGCAGTGGCTGTTTAATTCAGTGCCTGTTTAATCCGATTTCACTGAAAACACTGGCTACTAGGCCCGCTTTTAATGACAGTAGTCACACAAGTGAAGTTCAGCAGTGTCTGTTTGATCCAGCTCACTGAAGACACTGGCTTCTAAGCCCCCTGTTGACACACAAGTGAAGTTTAGTGGTGGCTGTTTAATCCAACTCGCTGACAAAACTGGCTACTAATCCTCTGACGAATGACAGTAATAATAATAATATAATAATTACAATATTTATATAGCGCAAAATCTTGATAAAATCAAATCTAAACGCTGAAACAGACACACACGCACGCACGCACGTACGCACGCACGTACGCACGCACACGCACGCACCACACACACACACACACACACACCACACACACAACACACACACACACACACACACACACACACACACACACGCATGGCTACAAATGGGGATAAAGATACTAATAAGCCCCTGACTAACTACAGTGTCACACAAGTGAAGTTCAGGAGTGCCTGTTTACTCTAACTCACTGAAAACACTGGCTACGAAGCCCCCTGTTAACGACCGTAGTCACACAAGTGGCAGAGCCATACTGAATGAGAGACCTCTCAGTAGGGAGACCACCACCTTAGCTCTCCAGCAACAGACCCCATGAACTACAGACACCATAGATCCCAGCCTGAATTCACTTCAGACATGGAAAAGGAGCATGAAGGGCCACAAATATAGGCAGTCATCTTCTTTTCATTCGACATATCATTCAGAGTTAGTCTGGGGGATGAAACAGACTGTCTGCTGTAACCCATCTACAGGCCCGTTTAACTTCTACTGTAGGTTCAAGGGCATCAGCCAGATCTCTTTCAGTTTCCAATAGCTCTCACAGTATCTGGGCAGTCATTTCTTGCTTATTTTTGTAAGTGCAGAACCGCACAAAGCTACTTCCCTAGATGTTACATGCTTTTTGACTTAATGTCTCATTTACAGATTGTGTCAAGTTGCCCTAGGCCATTCACCAGAGTAGATGCTGTATTGCTGCCAGGTCACTTCAATGGATTCAGCAGATTTTTCTGTTTGTTTGCCCTTAACACTGCAAGGCAGGCAATCCTGCTTTCCCCTTGGGACTGAGACCACGTCCTGAATGTACTCTTCTTTCTGTGTTCCAGTGTCTTTGAGGGACTTCCCATCCCTTATCCCAAGCGAGAGTTTATTTCTGATGACGATAATGAAGACAAGGCAGACACTGCCAGCAAAGCACAGGTAAGGTTCAGACACTGCCAGCAAAGCACAGGTAAGGTTCAGACAATGCCAGCAAAGCACAGGTAAGGTTCAGACAATGCTAGCAAAGCACACAGACATCATAGTTAATAATGGTTGCAGTCAGAAAGGTACAGATGGGCATGACAGCCAAGTTGGTTAGGACAGTGGATTTCTAATTGTAAGCTCTGAGTTTGACCCTGCCTGGATAGTATCTAAGGGGTAAACTGAGTCCTGTTGTGTGTTTATGAGTGCAAAACGTCAAATGCATACATCCTGCTCATGACTGAACCCTGTTTGTGTGTATATGAATGCGGAACATCAAATACATACATTTGAGATCTTGTTAACCATGTCAGAACCTGCAAATATCCAGCATTCATTCTGTCACTCACAACTCTCTTCCACCCCTTTAAAAAAAAAAGAATAAAGAAAAGGAGCATGACTGTCTACATGGTGGGGTAACCTGCCAAAGACAGAGTGTGCAGATTTTGCAGCAGCATTACGCCTGCACAGTGTAGGCCAAACAACAGTGCAGTAAGAATGTACATACACGCATCTGAGAAAACATTAGTTGAAATGTGAACACAGACAGACTGATAATAAATACATGAGAATACAAGGTGAATGCTAGTTCTGTGTAGCTGAGGTGTTCCTTTGCCTGTTGTGATTTTTGTTTCAGTAAGTTTGACCTTAATTTGTTGTTTTGTTTCTTGTTTCAATCAGCATGTTCTCAATTGACATTGTTTGGTGAACATTGTTTAGGCGTTAAGTGGCTGCATAGTTTGCAAACTCCATCCTCAGTGGATGTGCATGGCAGGGTGTTTTTGTGAAGCCTCCAAACGTTGACATAAATTACAGAATCTTCAACATGTGTATGTCTTGTTCTGCATGCATAAACACACGAAAGAGGTAAGGCATTAAACGGTAGAGGCCTGGTTGTATAGGTTTGATTCTGGCTTGAGTAAACCCAGCTGTGAATGAGTGCCTGATCGTGTTCAAAGTTAGGGGGAGGTAAAGCAGGGAGATAAAGGAAAAGGGCATTACTCTCATGGTATGGGTATTTTGAAAAGTTTAAGGGCTGTAGAATCTCAGTTTCCTGTGACCTTAGTGTTGCGGACAACCATTACATATATAGATTCTGAAAGTTTTAATTGTCATACAAACCATGGAGTGTATAATCACAGCAGTGATAGGTAGGTCTAATGTTATATATGTGTATTTGTATATTTATGTGTATTTAATTGTTATTTGGATTGGATTGGATTTTCTTAATTGTTATTTTTTATTGGATTTTCTTTTTCTTTTCTTTTTTGGTCACATTGAAAATTTTCCTTATGAAATGCAGGCTACTTTCTCATGAGAAAGCATGTTGCCGTAGTTTGTCACACACATTTTTTTCTCTTCTCCTATGTGGATGTGGCTTTGTTTTCCCATAAAACAGATTTTTATTCTACAAAATTTTGCCAGGGACAACTCTTCTACTGCAGTGGGATCCTTAACATGTGCTAAATGCATGCTGCTCATGGGACCATTATTTCTCATTTCCTCTGAAACACTAGCAACCAGATCATCGCTCAGTGTCATGTGGAAAGGGTAGAAAGGGAAGGAAAAAAAACCCTGTTTGATCAGGGATCGAACCAGGGGATAGAAGAAAAAACCCTGTTTGATTGGGGATCAAATCTGGGGATAGAGAAAAAACCCTATTTGATTGGGGATCGAAGCTGCGGATAGAAGAAAAACCCTGTTTGATTGGGGATTGAACCTGGGGATAGAAGAAAAACCCTGTTTGATTGGGGATTGGAGCTGGGAATAGAAGAAAAACCCTGTTTGATTGGGGATCAAACTTGGGAATAGAAGAAAATATCTGATTGGGGATTGGACCTGGGGATGAAAAAAAAAAAACCGGTTTGATTGGGGATCAAATCTGGGGATAGAGGAAAAACCCTGTTTGAATGGGATCGAACCTTGGGATAGAAGAAAAACCCTGTTTGATTGGGATTGAACCTTTGGATAGAAGAAAAACCCTATTTGGAATGGGATTGAACCTTGGTATAGAAGAAAAACCCTGTTTGATTGGGATTGAACCTTGGGATAGAAGAAAAACCCTATTTGAATGGGATTGAACCTTGGCATAGAAGAAAAACCTTGTTTGATTGGGATGAACTTGGATAGAAGAAAACCCTATTTGAATGGATCAAACCTTGGATAGAAGAAAAACCCTATTTGAATGGGATCGAAACCTTGGGATAGAAGAAAAACCCTATTTGAATGGGATTGAACCTGGGTATAGAAGAAAACCCTGTTTGATTGGGGATTGAAGCTGGGGATAGAGAAAAACCCTGTTTGATTGGGGATTGAATCTGGGGATAGAAGAAAAACCCGTTTGACTGGACATTAAATCTGGGGATAGAAGAAAACCCCTGTTTGATTGGGCATTAAATCTGGGGATAGAAAGAAAACCCGTTTGTTTGGCATTGAATCAGAGGATAGATGAAAACCCCTGTTTGATTGGGTATTGAATTGGGGATAGAGGAAAACCCCTGTTTGTTTGGGCATTGAATCTGGGGATAGAGGAAAAACCCTGTTTGTTGGGCATTGAATCGGGGATAGAGGAAAAACCCTGCTTGTTTGGGCATTGAATCTGGGGATAGAGGAAAAACCCTGTTCGTTTGGCATTAAATCTGGGGATAGAAGAAAAACCCTGTTTGTTTGGCATTAAATCTGGGGATAGAAGAAAAACCCTGTTTGTTTGGACATTAAATCTGGGGATAGAAGAAAAACCCTGTTTATTTGGGCATTAAATCTGGGGATAGAAGAAAAACCCTGTTTGTTTGGCATTAAATCTGGGGATAGAAGAAAAACCCTGTTTGTTTGGACATTAAATCTGGGGATAGAAGAAAAACCCTGTTTATTTGGGCATTAAATCTGGGGATAGAAGAAAAACCCTGTTTATTTGGGCATTAAATCTGGGGATAGAAGAAAAACCCTGTTTATTTGGGCATTAAATCTGGGATAGAAGAAAAACCCTGTTTGACTGGACATTAAATCTGGGGATGGAAGAAAACCCTGTTTGATAGGGGATCGAACCTGGGTTTCTTACATCATAGGGGGGTGTTTTATCCACTTGGCCACATGCTGCATCATTTTTTCTGGTTTATTATTATGATTTTGTTGTTGTTGTTGTCCTGTTGCCTACAGTGCCCATCACTGATAAGAACGCTCAGTGTTTTTTTGACAGCAGCAGGGTGCTGGGCAGGGAGGTGGTGGGGGAGGGGACCAGTCCTCCGGCCACAATCCTTCTGCCGCCAAGCGTGTTAGAGTTATGGCCCCCACCACTACGGCCACCACCACCTCCATGGTCTCCACCGACTATCAGGTGACCCGCATGAACTGTCTGATGTGTGCCATTTTTTTTATGGGTGGGTGGGAGGGGGGATGTGTGTGTGTGTGTGTGTGTGTGTGTGTGTGTGTGTGTGTGTGTGTGTGTGTGTGTGTGTGTGTGTGGTGTGTGTGTGTGTTCCCCAGCTGTGTTTTCTTAGTTTGCATGTATGCACATTGGTCGGGTTGTTTGTCCCACACACTGTGCAGGTAATATTTGCTGCGCAGTCTGTGTACTTGGTCATTGGTGAGTTACCTTGACATGTAGACAGTCAGTTGGTCTAATGTGGCCTCTGAATAGTATGCTGTGTGATAACTAACAGCCTTGGGTGAATGGTATGTGGAAATATTTGGGTGCAATGAATCCAACTTGAATGAACTTGAAATTCTGTGGACGGCTATATGCCTTTTTCAGGGTGTGTAAGCACAGGATTTTTTTGTGTTTCCATGAGGTGCTAAGCACTGACATGGCTTATTTGAAGTTAAATATCTGCATTGATGTTCTTTGTGCATTTATGTACGAAGGGGGTTCAGGCATCAGCAGGTTTGCTTGTAGGATGAGCCGGGAGATTGGAAAAATCTCTATCCTATTCCCGTCAGGTGCTTTATGAGCACAGTTGAACTCTTAGCTTACAATTGAAAGTTCAATGTCATTTCTTGCTGGCTATGGTTAAGAGTTTATTCAAGAGAAATTTGTTGCATTCAGACAACTGTACGTATCCACCACTGAAATCTGCCAGTGATTATTTGGCAGGCAGAGTCCTTCAGCCAGCACAAAATCTTACATGCGGGAAAGGGTCTTGGAATGAAAAGGGGATGGGGTTGGGGGTGTAGGGAACAGTGTCTGTGAAACACTGTGCCAGCGGAATGATTGGCACATTTAAGTGGACTCCACACAGGCCAGCCTTTGTGTTTGTGTGCTTGGATTGAACTTGAGATATCAGATCTTGAGTCCACAGCTGTTCAGATGAGCCTGCTAGTCTGTTACTGAATGAATTCAGGCTGGTAGGAGGAAGGATGGAAAGTGTTTTTCATGTCATGATAGGTGTCCTTCGTGTCTGTGTTTGCATGTGTATGTAGAACATACTTGTGTTTGTGCATGCGTTGTACAGTTACTTGGTGTGTACTGATGTCTTGTGCATGTTTGTTTTGGAGCGCTTATGAAAGCTTGCAGGCAAAAAGGACTGCTGGTTTTTGTCTTTTTTTAATTTTTTTTTTTTGTGCCCATTCTGTTTGAGTTGTCTGTTATTTTACCCATATTGAAAAAAATTAGTGTTTATCAATAGCCAAACAGTAAATGTTAGATTATTGTAAAGTGACCACCAGCATCCAAGCAAACAGGAACCAGTAAAATATGAAAATAGAATCATAACAGGTATTTGATATAACAAAATAAGACATGCACATATTTTTGACCAACTGGCCTTTGTCAAACATACACAAAAGACAGTGAAGAATATCTACACAAAATAGGGAAAATTTGCAAGACTTCGCTGGTGTTTCGTCAAGCAGAAGAAAGTGAGTGACTGGTCTTTTATGTACTCTTTACAAAGGCCAGTTGGCCAAAAATTTGTGCTTGTTTTGTTTCGTTATATTAAAAATGTATTTGGAATCTATTTTTGTATGGTTTTTTTTTTCTGGTTTTTCAGATTATTTTTTTTCATGTATAACTTTTATTCTTGCTCCTGTGTAGAAAACTGTCTCCTTCAGAAATCATTTTACAGATTGATCTTGGTCATGTTCTAGTCAACAAGTTTATGTACAGGTCATTGGTGACTCGTCAGAGCTGTGACTGGTCCACATCTTTTGTGGCTTACATATTTGTAAGCATTCAAATGTGGTTGTAGTATGTGTGTAATTGGAACTGTTCAAGAGGGATTCATCATGCTTAGACTGTTCCATATGTGCTCCATCCAAATCTGCCTGCGTTCCTTGAGCCTGCACAAAACCCCCTATGCTGGTAGAATCTTTAAACAGGGAATTGAGAAGGGGATCTACAAAGCTAATACCATCAGAATGACTGAGGCATCAAGATGGGTATCAAAAGGTTTTTATTTTGTGTGTTACTAGAACTTGAAACATAAGGTTTTAGAGTTCATGGTTCTGTTAAATAAACCAACCAGTCCACAGTACCAGATGTGGTGTGTTTCTATCACTCCATCCATCCATTATAGCTGTGGTCTTCCTCTCACTCTGAAGCTGAGGCATCTGGTGTCATATGCTCACAAAGCTGATTGGTTGACTGGCATTCTGGTCAGTTTGCCAAACCGTTTGATCTGCTTTTGTGTGATGCAAATACAGCAACTGTTTAGAAACTTGCTATGAAGATGAAAACCTGAAAGGCATGTCTTCAGTTTCCTGTTAGTGATTGTATTTCCACTACCAGCTTGTTGGGCCTGTTGTAGATTCACCAAAGCCATATTAATTGGATGATCCATTTACACCTTCCATGACAAGAACAAGGCTTGAATTTTGGGAGGCAACTGTAAATGTAACTCTGTCATAAAGGCTTGCTATGTTGAAACTTGGCTTGAATGATGATTACTGTAGAACTGCCCTAAAAATGGCTGTGTCGTACCTAAAATTGCAAGTGTGAAAGACTGTTAAATTCATTATAAAGGCCAGTTATATGTTGCAAACTTAAAAAGAAAAGAAAACAAACAAACAAACAAACAAACAAACCCAGTATGAAACATCCTGTAAAGGCCAGCTATATTTCAACTCTTTGCAGATGATGTGAGTAGCAGCAGAAACACTCTGGATGATGCACCATTTTGGATTATTCTTACAAAATTGAAAAAAAAAGTATTCTACTCACAGAAAAAAAAAGGAATATTTTTATGAGGTTTGAAACTTGTGCTTTCCAGGTGATTAGTTCTTAAGCTGATAACATCCATTTTGTACTCACACCGTGATGCTGAAAATGGTATCCAGTAGGGTGCCCCGAATTTTTTTTTCACAAGTTACATAATTAAACAATCACTCACATTTTCAAAATGATATTTACATTAGATACATTACATGGGTATGGTCACTGAAAGCTGTCAGGTATGCTGTCTGTTGGAACAGCTTTGCTTTATGTGGCAGACCTCAAAATAAGGCAGCTGGAGAGCTTTTTGCCTGGAGGACATTCCATATCTATTGGCCCCAGTCTCTTTCTCTTCAACTTAGAAAATCATGAGCCAAAGAAGCACAGGCAGACATTTTATTTTGCACAAGGGAATTAACAGTTGTGACTTTCTACTTTCAGAAAATAACAATTACTTCCCTTAACCGTTTCCAGTGTCTGGGAAAACTTAATGAAATTTATCAGCATCGATGCATCATCAGGGATTTCTGAGCACCGATGCTCTAGCATTGGCATGTCTGCAAAGAGTTGATCTTGCGAGATAGGTTGACTCTACGAAAAGTTATTTTCTCTTGAAGAAAGCAATGTCAGATTGAAAGCTGTCAGTATGGTGAGATGCGTTACAGTTTGTCATGAAGGCTTATTTTGGTAAAATTTGCCCTGCTTGAGTTTTACAAGAGAAGCAGCATGGCTGATGTTGCAGTGTGTGTGCAATGCTTGTGTTTCTTTCCTTTGTGTGTTGTAGAATGTCAAGCATCAGAGGGTGAGGACCACATACAGTATTATGATAACAATTCACACTGCACACTGTCTTGTGTCATTGACTGCTCACTGCTAACAGGCGTAACATGCCACTGATGTTCCTACATCAGTTTGTTTCCCCAGCATTTTTGGCATAATGAACACTTTTTCAGTACAAGTTGTGACGAGTTGAAGATTTTGTGGAAGCTTTCTTTGAATTAGCAAGTGGTTACCATAACTATGTGAATGGAAGGGGGAAGAAGAAAAGGAACAAGAAATATCAGAGACAAAGAGAAATTTGTTACTGCATAGGTTTTGGGAGTGTTTGCTCATAAAAATTAAACATTCCTACAAAATCAGACTTGATGAGTCACTGAAATATTTTCTTTAATGAACAAAATCTATATCATGCATAATGACTTCCTCTTTGTATAAATGAGATGTTTCCCAAAGGCCAAGCTTGAAAGTGTATTTAGTCTTGCCCAACAACAGACAAGTGCTTTAGACTTTTGTTATTGTCATTGTTGTTTAGTGCCCAGCTGACTGCTTAGAGTTTATCAGGGCAATAACTGTTTCAAAACATATACAATACTTCAACAGGAAAAAAAAAGGAAAAGAAAATGAAGTGCACATATCAATGCATTCAGGGACATAATCTTAAGAGATGCGTCTGGTGTTGACCATTCCATCCAATTTATCACACAGGGATTTAAAAAAAAACCATAAATGAATGCAAATTTAAAATAACTAATGACACTAAAACATATATGAAAACGGATTTAAATTAAACTGCTTCTGCATAACTCATTTCCCTATAATATATGCACCCAGTAATCAGTCCTAAGAGAAAGTATGCAAGACTTTATCAAACATATACAGGTGAATGGACCAGCAAGGCATAAAATGATAGGAGGAAATGACAGAAATCAAATGAACAAGTCAGAAACAAAGAGAGTGACAGAAAAGAGGAAATTTCTAGCACAGAATTTCCAGAAGGTGGGGATACTATTTATACTGAAAGAGCCCCCGGCGTCCCAGCGGGGGTGTTGAAAAGTGGTACGACAGCATCGTACACTGTGCGTATAACACAGCAATTAGCTTGACTTCATGCCAGCAGTGATGTGTGTGTGTGTGTGTGTGTGTGTGTGTGTGTGTGTGTGTGTGTGTGTGTGCGTGTGCACACTAGTTGTTTCTTTTGACTGATAAACATCACAACAATAACATATAAAACAGAAAGTATTGCGAATAACATCTGAACTCCACCAGCAAGGCAACAAAACGATCAGCACTGTGTTAAGGTTTTTGACTATTCTTACTTGTTGTTACCACAAACTATTGCTGTAACAAACACATACCTGTCTTCCTTGAATTTCGTAGTAAGCAGACTTCATTGTAAGTGGACATGGTTTTGGGATGATTGGATTGATAGATCAGATGGGGGTAGGGTGGGTCTACATAGGCATAATTCAGAGTTAAGATAGATATAATTTAAATGTACAAAATTTGCCTGGAATACATTTTTGGCATTCATATATAGTGTCTGGTGACCCTTTAAACTGTAGTTTGAAAATACTGAATAAATGTTAAAAAGCCTGGGGCAGATCTGCTGTGGGGACATTTGTGGCTTGTTAAAGTGTAAGAAAAACCTGTTTTTGCCTGGGTCTCATTTGTTGAGTGCACTGCATTCTCTGCCATGTCCTTTGTCTCACTTTCATTAACTCTTCATGTTGTCATCATTTTGAAGTTTGGAGGTATTTTTCTTAAGAGGGAATCATTGCACTCAGACATGTCCATTTACGTTTGCCCAGATTTGCCTGCAGTTATATGCCAAACGCTGATTCTGCACAAAACTTAGGTCACTGGCAGGGTCTTGAAACTTGGAGGGGAATGGAACCTGGGACCCATGAAACACAGACACCACTGGAATGATTGGCGGATTAAGATGGGCAATAAGCAAGTCAGCTTTTATATTGCGTGGTGGAAGTGAACTCTGGACAGGAGATTTTGAGTACACGGGCCTGTCGAAAAATGGCAAGCAATGTAAAAATTATGGCTTGCCTGAGAATCGAACCCATGACCCCAGTGTTAGCAGCATGTCGCTTTAACTCACTGAGCTGATCACCTGGCTACTGACCATCAGTGACATTGGCCACCAATTTCCACCTTTTTCACTTCCATGTTCACACTGATTGCCTCTTGTTTTTACTGTTTTATTTATTTTTCTTCTTATTTTGGTTTCTACTGTTTGCCTCTACAGCTTGAATTATTTTGTAGTAATCCTTTTAATTCTTCCTGCTACTCTTACTGCCATTTCTTCTCTTTGTTACTTTTTCTCCTCTTTTCCCTTCTTCTGCTGCTAGTGCTAATGATGATGACTATTCTGTTGGTATGATGGATGAGTTAATAGACGTACAGATCTTCAGGGTGCGGTGGAGTCTTCATCTTGACATGAGTTAATAGACATAGAAGTCTTCAGTGTGTTGTTGTGAGTCTTCATCTAGTAACACAAGTCTTCAGCACCTTGTGTGGGTCTTCGTGTTGGGGAGAAGTCCACACCTGGAAGAACGTTTTCTTCTGCAGACATTGCTTCCGAAGAAGTAGTCATTGCCAGTGTTACTGCTACTACCCGTGTCTAAATCACTATCACCACAACTTGTATTGGTTCTTCTTCTCCTCCTCGTTGTCTTCATTTCCCTATTCTGCTGTTTTAAGTTCTTTGTGAGTTAACCCTTGAATTTCTGCACCCTATCCATCAGCTGCAAAAACATTACACTTTGACTCCCTCACCCTACCCACCAGCTTCCTGCACGGAGCTGATGGATAGGGTCAGGAAGTTAAGAGGTTATATTTTTGCTTTACTAGCTTGGTTGACAATGCAGGAAGCTGGTGGACAGTGTGTGGAAGTCAAAGGCTTATTGTTTTACTTTAGAAAATCATTTTAGTTGACAATACTGTTGTGCCAAATGAATCAAAGTAAAACAAAAACTTAAGTAGAGAAATACATGCAATGAAGAAATAATCAAAGAAATATCTGTTGATTAGAGAAATACACAAAGTAAAGAAATAATCAGAGAAATGTCTGTTAATTAGAGAAATACATAAAATGAATAAATAATCAAAGAAATATCTGTTAATTAGAGAAATGCATAAAATGAAGAAATAATCAGAGAAATATCTATTAATTAGATAAATACATAAAATGAAGAAATAAAGAAATATCTGTTGATAGTCATAGTCCTGCAACATCTTTGAAGTCAAAAGGACCAGTATAGATACGCACATGTTTCAGTCATTAACTTCAAAAACTGCGAGAGATCAAAGAAAGTACAAAAACACATACATAAAAAAAAGATGAAAAACGAAAGAACAAATAAAATTGTCAGTATCCATTCAAGAATTATTACAGAAAAATCTGATTTTATACTTCTCAGGGGCACAGTGACATTGAAAAAGCTTCAGTTGAAATAAAACTTTGTGTGCATTGAGGATAGTGAAAAATTGTTAAACAGTGAAAAGACATATTGAATATTGCTAACAGTTGTTGAGAAAGTGCTATTCACACACCTTACTTAAAATGTAGTAATTTTTGGCAGATTTTTCCTGTATGATCTTCACCTTGGTGCCTTACCGTCCAAATAGATACTTTTG
>JAPXFY010000017.1:43526556-43536556 GCA_030674185.1 Monoplex corrugatus
AATGCTAACGGAGAACACCAGACTTTTTCCATGACAGTTGATTTGAAACTGAAAGTGGTTTCTTGCACTTGCACTGAAAGACGTTTTTAGTGGGATGGACTATCTTAACCTAGTTGTCATTTTTGACATGGTGTTAACCCTGATATGGCTCTAATATTCAGGTGAGCTGTAAGCAATATGAACTTGGAACTAATGGGATGAACGCCAATATGTTTAAGTGATGCAGAACTTTCGCATTACATTCGATCTCTTATCCCAGCAGATACTCAGTGGAATAGACAAATGGGAAGGACATATGGTCCCAAAATACCACTTTTACATCTCGTCTCTTATCCCAACTCAGTGGGATACACACAAGGAAGAACTTGTTGTTCAACTCAGTCTCCGTTACACCTGATCTCTTCTGTTGAGAGACTTCTTGAGAGACATCTGCAGACACCACTGACAGACAGTGAAACATAGAAAAAAAATGCAACCCACAACTTTCTACATTACAACTGATCTCTTCCCTGTACAGATCATCACAGGGAATAGGGTAGATCAGAGGTGTAGAGAGGAGAGATTGGCTATTCGTTCTGTGGCATGCTGTGTCTGTCTCACTGTGGTTACCCTTGGCCCATCTCAGTGCTGCAGAGGACTTGGGACTGCAACAGACCACTGATTTTTGTAGCTCAGACTTTTTGCAGAATGACTGTTAGCATCGTTTGAGCAATGATTGCCAGTGAAAAAGGGTTGTTGCTAGTCCCTATACCCATGTTTTTTTTTGAAAGACAGAAATGAGGGAATGTAACTTACACTTTTTCTTGCACTTTAGTGGTTTTTACTGCCTGAAATATTCATAAAGACAAAACGTCTTTGGACTCTGAATGGATGTTGGAGAGATAGACATTAAGGGGAAGGCTGGGGTGAGAGAAATGCATACATCATATATATATATAAATATACAACAAGACATCTTGTCTGAGACATTAACAGTCTTCATGGTGGTGATGGCAGCAGTGGTGGTTATCTTTGAATGTATGTGCAGATGAGGGTGTATTTGTGTGTCTGTGTGCGTGTGTGTGTGTGCACACAGATGTATGCATGGGCAAGCATATGTGTTCATGCGCAATAAAAGGAAATATAAATATAAACTTGATAATCAATTTTGTCGATCAGCAAACTTAAAAAAGAAACAAAATTGTAGATATTCAGCCAATAGTAAATATGTGTACACATTTATATTGTGTGTGTGTGTGTGTGTGTGTGTGTGTGTGTGTGTGTGTGTGTGTGTGTGTGTGTGTGTGTGTGTGTGTGTGTGTGTGTGTATGTTACCCAAATGTGTTAGAGACATGCACTCAGCTGTGCTGTATAGATCTTTACTAAATTCACTCTTCTTCATCTTGTGAACCAGCCTGGTTCTTTTTTTTTTTCCTTTTATGAATTGTTCTGACTCTTCTTCACCCTCTGAACCAGCTGATTCTTCTTTATCAATTAATGTCACTATAACCAGCATGGTTCCATTTTTTATTCGATATATAAACTTTTCTTTTTGTTACAATAGGATGGTTCCTTTTTTTTTTTCATTAAAACTTTTTAAAATTTATTTTTTGTTTTACAATAAATAAACATCATTATACAATATGGTGATGAAAAATGATGTCAAATCATATACATAGGAAAAAGTATTCTTGACATATTATGAACAACATATAACATACAGAATATACGTAATGATATTTTATACGTTGGAGGTTTAAAAGTGAACATCAAGACCCAAGCCCATGTCGACATTTTTTCAATGATTTTCTTTTTTCAAATTACATCTTTTTGCTGTATGATAAGCAAACATCAACAAACAATGTGGTAACAGAAATTATATCAATGTATGTACATATAGGACAAGTAATGTTCACATATGAACAACCTATAACAAAACTTTTTCCCTTTACAGTTTGAAGTATTAAATTTTATTATCCATGGAAGTTTGAGAGCACATATATATGTTTTTAATTTCGATATACTTTAATCCTCCTTGCTTTTTGCTTTTAGTTGCAGTCTTTCTGCTGATTTTGTCCTGTTTTCCATTCCATAGAAAGTGAAAACATAACTTTTTTAGCTGTTGTATAAAATGATCTGGTGGATTCAGCAACAATATTCACATGCGTAGAAGTTTAGATAATAAAGAGACTTTAGAACTGTGACTTTATCAATCAGAGTAAATGTTGTTTGTGACCAAATTTCCAGCAAAATATTCACTTCAGAATTTTTTTAAAAGATTTTTTTTTATGAAGCAGTCTGATTATTCTTCATCTTTTGAATCAGCTAGTTCTTTTTTATGAAGCATTTTGACTATTTTTGATCATTTGAACCAGCTGGGGTTTTTAGT
This sequence comes from Monoplex corrugatus, assembly GCA_030674185.1. NCBI lineage: Eukaryota > Metazoa > Mollusca > Gastropoda > Littorinimorpha > Ranellidae > Monoplex > Monoplex corrugatus. The sequence goes on from JAPXFY010000017.1 coordinate 43,528,925, forward strand.
TTTCTTTTGTTTAACATGAAGTGATCTGACTATTCTTTATCTTTTAAATCAGCTTGGTTCTTTTTTTTATATAAAGAAGACTCCCTTTCAACCAGCTGGATTTTTTTTAAACGAAGCAATGTGGCTATTCATCCTTTGAACCATCTGGGGTTTTTTTTAATGGCTCAGTCTGACTGTTGTTCATCTTTTGAGCCAGCCTGGTCCTTTTTTTATAAGGCAGTGTAACTTTTCATCATCTTGTAAACCAGCTGTTTTTTTTATTTTGTTTTGTTTTTGATTTTTTTTGTTTTTGTTTTTTTCAATCAAAGCTGTCTGACAGTTATTCATTATTTGAACCGGCCTGGTTCTCTTTATTCGAAGCAGTCAGAATCTTCTTCCTTCTTAGAACCATCTGGTTCTTTTTGATGGCTCAGTTTCACTATTATTCATCTTTTGAACCAGCCTGGTCCATGTTTATAAGGCAATATGACTATTCTTCACCCTCTAAAGCAGCTATGTTTTTTGTTTGTTTATTTTTCATTCAAAGCTGTCTGACCATTCTTCATTATTTGAACCAACCTGGCCATGATCGCACAATGGATCTTAGAGTGCTCTAAGAGTGCTTATCAGCAAAAAAATTGTTTAAAGGAGGAAATCGGTTAGCATAGACTTGCTTATCTTCTGAGTGTGCATGCACAAAGTGTGTCTTTTCTAAGTTTGGTCTTGTCTTTTCTGAACTTTGGTCTTGTCTTTTCTAAGTTTGTCTTGTCTTTCTAACTTGGTCTTGTCTTTCGACTTGCTAAGCAAGCAAATGTATGTAAACTCACAATTCAAGATTGACTGTGCAATTGTGCCCTGGCTCATTTTTTTTTATTCAAAGCAATTTAACTATTCTTCATCTTATGAGTCAGCCTGGTTCTTTCTTTTCAGAGTAGTTTGACTATTCTTCATCTTTTGAACCAGACTGGTTCCTTTTTATTCCAAAGCAATCTGCCTAATTTTCATTCTTTGAACCAGCTGGTTCTTCTTTGTTTGAATCAGCCTGGTTTTTAATTATTATCATTATTAAGATTATCAGTCTTGCTGAGAAACTTATTTTGTCACTCTGGTTCTTATGTAAGGTGTAAAATACTGTAGTTTAGTTGGGAGTGACAGAAATGAAAACATTTTCCAGCAGTGTTGACAGTCTTAGTACTTAGGCACACAGGCCAACTTACAAAGTATACTGTGGCTATTCTGCTTGCATTGAAACAACAAAAAATAGGATACTGCAAAAGAAGCAGAATTTAAACAAAGCAGATGAAGAGCAAAGAGACAGAAGACGAAAACAAGAACACATTTTATAGTACACATGCTTTTCACACCAAGTTCTTGCCCAAAGAGTGTTTGCACTGCATAATGCATAAAAGATAGACAACGGCACCAGTATGTAAACCATTGCAAACGCTAAGATGTATGTATATATGTCATTAGATTTTACAGAAATTTATTTCAGGTGAGATAGACAAACAGGTTGTGTGTGTGTTGTTTTTGTGGGATGCATGTGAGAGTGTTTTGTGGGTATGCGTTGTGTGAATGTGTCTGTGCATGGATGCATGTGTGTGTATGTGTGTGTGTGTATGTGTGTTTGCAATATGTGTGTTGTTTTGTGTGTCTGTACATAGATGTGTGTGTGTATATCTGTTGCAGTGTGTGTGTGTGTGTGGTGTGGTGTGTGTGTTTTACAGAAAAAATATGAATACAAATTAAATGTTTGTGAAGAGGCAGAAGAGAAAGCTATAACATTGTTTTTGAAAGTATGTATGGCTTCTTGTTTTGCGCGCACGCATGCGTGCGTGCGTGCGTGTGTGCGTGTGTGTGTGTCGTGTGTGTATGTGTATGTTGTGTGTGTGTGTGTTTAATCATGATATTTTATCTGGTCTTTTAAAATGATGATTTTGGAAGAATTACTAGAAATGTATATGTTTGTTTTTGTTAGTTTTTATATTATCATTCATACTGTCAGATGACTTTTTGACACAGTCATGGTGTAATTGCTGTACTGAAAACAAGGGATAAAATGTTTATGTGAGCTTGCTAAACATGCCTCACAAACTTTTCACACAACACAAAGACAAACTATCAGATGGCAAAGCATAATTGCCATGTATTTGAAATTTCAAGGGGATGCAAAGAATCTGAAAATTTATCATAGGAATGCTTCACAAATTTTTTACTTTATGGCTTTTGCAGGCGCTCCAGTGCAGCTTGATTTTCTTCTGACCATGTACTTTTGTTTGTACCGCTTTATTTGTATTCTTTGTTCTTTGCAATATACTTCAGTTTTATTTTCATACTTGTGTAATGTATATCTTTGGAATATGTTGATAATTCTGTATCTTGTTTGGTAGCATATATCTTTATAATATGGTGATAGTTCCTTATTTTGTTTGCAACATGTATCTTTGTAATATGGTAAGAGTTCTTTTTTTTTTAATCTTTTTTTTTATGTATATCTTGGTAATATGTTGATAGTTTCTTGTTGTGTTTGTAACATATTTTTTGTGATATGTTGATAATTCCTTGTTTTGTTTGTAATGTATATCTTTGTAATACATTGATTGTTCATGTTCTGTTTGGAACATATATGTATGTAATATGTTATACTTTCTGTGTTTATATATCTTTCAATTCTTTGTAATCATCATCATCATTATCATTGTCATCATCATGTGCCTTGTCGCATGTCGTTGGCAATCATGGCCCAGTATACAAATCTATCTTTTGTCATTGCAAATATATCTCCTACATTTTTTGTTCCCACCTGGTCTGCAAAACTAACATTTAATCCCTGAGTCTTCCTGGTGCCCTTTTTCCCTTTAGCTTTCCTGTTGTGACTAGATGCTCAAATTTGTCTTGCCTCAAAAAATGTCCTGTAAATGTTCCTAAACTTCTTCATTAATGTTCTTTTTGTGTTTGCTTTTTTCAAGACTGTCTCATTTGTTTTCTTTGCTGTCCATGGAATTCTTAACATTTCTTCCTAGAAACCACATTTCAGCTGTCTCAATCTTGTTCTGACTTTGCTTGTTGATTTGTAATAAACAATAGTGGTTCTATAAAATACTGAAAAACTCTGTTCCTGATGTCAGTTGATAGGCATTTGTTTAGTAAGAAAACTTTTCATTTTCTTGAATGCTGTTTAAAGTGTTTTAGCTTGGTCAAATCTGCTGGATATTTCTAGTGTGCATCTGCCATCTGGTGAAATGATTGTTCTCAGATATTTAGACTTATCAACTTGTCTCAATGTTGCCTATTTGCTGTTATTTTGATTTAAGTGATTTTTCTTTTATTTTTTTTTTTTTTCTAAACTGATTACCATGACTTAAGTCTTTTTGCTACTTAGCTATGACTTTTTATTTCTGCTTTCTATTTCTATTGTATTCACGAGATTTTGAGGCCTTTTTCATTTTTGTTTTCATTTTAGAATGGTGTCATCTGCATAATGAAGATTGTTTGTAATTTTTCCTCCAAGTTTTATCTTGAGCTTTCTTCTAGTTTCTCATGATGGTTTCACTGTAAAGTGAAAACAAATCTGGTAACAGAACAGATCCCTGTCTAATCCAACTTTTGATACTTAGAAAAGAGTTTATATCATTTTCTTCTCTCATTACTGCTGTTTGTTTCCCAATACATATTTCTTATTCTTAGATCTTTTTCATGAATATTAAGCTTTTCCAGTTGGCTGATCATTTCTTCATGTCTTACCTATCAAAAGCCTTAGTATAATCAGTAAAACATAAACATGAATTCTTGTTCAATTCAGTTGATCTTTCTATGAGAGTTCTTAGGCTATGTATATGGCATTTACAGTTCCTTTCCCTTCAACAAGTCCACAGTGTTCTTCTGCTGTTTCTGGTTTGTTTCTATTTCTTGTTCTTATCATTATTATTTTAAACAGAATTTTTGTCACATGACTCATCAAGCTGATTGTACGATGGAGTTCTCATTGTATAGTCTGTGCTTTCTTTGAAAGTGCAGTGAAAATTATTTTTACATATCTGTAGGGATTTTTACCTATGAGCAATTTCTTCATTATTTCTGTATAAACATTTAAAATCTGTTTTGTGTCAGTCTTCTATTTCTTTACACTTTGTTTCTAGCCAAGTTTCCTTAATTTCATTGCACTTATTCCTCATTTCCTTTTATCATTCGGTTCTTTTTTGCTTTTTTTTTAACTCTGGATTTTTTCACAGGTGTCAGTTTTTCAGCGTGTCCATTGTTCCTCACTGTACCCAACATTTTAAAGAGGGCTGAATTTGTTTTGAACAAATGCGCTAAATATTGCACAAGTTGATTCATCTATCTTTAAGACTCAGAGTCCCAAGATTAGTTTGACGTTACTTTTTGGTTGTTTTTTTTCTCTTTAGTTTCAGTATAAATTTTCCCATTACAGTATTATGGTCGCTGTTGCAGTCGGGCCTGTCAGTGTTTTTGCTATCAGTAAAGAATTTCTGAATCTCTTATTTATTGGGATATAATCTGTTTGATTTGATTGTACTGTCTCCTAGATTCATCCATGTCCATTTTCTTCTGCTAAATTGTTCGAACCAGGTGTTTCTTATTATGAATTCATTTACTTGTGCCTACTCAACAAGTTTCTCTCCCCTTTCATTTCGCATACCAGGTCATGAGGTCCAGCTATGTCGTCTAATTTTCCCTGCCCCATTTTAACATTAAAAAGGTAACATCTGTGATTTACACTGAGCCTTGACTATCTCTGATTCTGCACAGAAATTGCCAGTTTATTCCTCAGTATTTGCGGATGTTGTTGCATATACTTGGACAATATTGGTAACAAATGGCTTGCCCTTCAGTCTGACTAGTGACAGTTGGTCTGATATGGCTCAGTACCCTTTTGACGAACTTTGACTTGTCATTGTCTGTTACGACACCTACCCCCCCTTTCATGTGCATCTCTTCCAGAACACAACATATAATTGTATGTTTGCCTGATGTTACGCCTGCTCCCTTCCATCTCACATCTCATACTCATAGTCCTAAGATCCTAAAATATTGATGTTCAGTCTTTTCATTTTTATATTGACATTTTCTAGTTTTCACTTTTGGATCATTGTTCTAACATTCCATGTTGCGATTCTTTGTAATATGCTGATGCATCCACATTCTCTCTTTTTATTTTTTAGCATACCTTTGTAATATCCTGATAGTTTCATATTTTGTTTGTAATATTACCTGATCTTTTATACTTTTGTAATAGATATGTTTGTATTTTACTGATACTTGCGTTTTTATGATATTTTATGTTGATTTCTTTTACACTTATCTTTGTTATGTGATCATGCTCCTATGTTTTGTTTGAATAATATTTGTATTTGTTGTATGTTTATAAATGCATTTCAAGATAGCTGGCAGGGAGTTCTTTCTGCTTTTAACCATAGAGAGCATGTATGTGTATTTGTCTGTCTATTCATGTACGTGTGTGTGTGAGAAATTGAGTGTGTGTGTGTGTGTGTGTGTGTGTGTGTGTGTGTGTGTGTGTGTGTGTGTGTGTGTGTGTGTGTGTTTCTCCGTGTAAATGAAAAAGTGAATGAGTGTGTGTGTGCATGTGTGTGTATACTTCATTTGTTTCTTGCATAAATAGCTAGCTAGCTACTAGCTAGCTAGACAGACAGGACAGACAGACAGAAGACAGAGCAGATAGACAGATAGATAGATTAGATAGATCAGATAGATAGACAGATAGATAGATTTTTAAAGCGTATTTTTGTTTCTTTTATGAACTTGGCAAGATTAAATTTTTTAATCAGTAACTGAACATTTGATATTGCTACTACTTTATGATTTGTAATACAGAACTTGATGCAAAAAGTGAAAGTATAAAAGACACTTTATAAGTTTTTTTTAACCATGTAACCAGTTGAATGTGATGATAGTAATTTTCAACTTTATACAGAAATTAGTAGTTTTTGACCACTTTAAGTCCTTTGTCATTAAAGTTGAATCTTTATATTGAATGCTTGTTATTATCTCCCCCCCCCCCCCCCTCCCAACCTGTTTGTTCTTTTAAAAAGTTCATTGTAAAACCCTGAGCACACTGAAAATACAGGGGAAAAATGGCTGCTTTCACCACAGTTTTATTACTACAGCAGTTTTGGTGGCTTGTTTTCTTTAGTATTCAGGACGTGAGTCTTGTGTTTGTTTTTTGTGATGTCAGTATCTGCTGTTGTATAGCACTATAGCACTATGAGCTCACTGATTTTTTTTTTATTGATCATTTTTTACAATTCATTTTTACTATTTGGGTGTATGGGTACCAGTTCCATGTGCAGTCAAATGTAGGAGTTGGCTGTTAAATATGTGTATGTTTTGTTTCGATATTTTTTCTTTTCTTTTTTTTTTTTTTTTTTCCTTTTTACCTCACTCTTAACCCTTTGACTCCCACACCCTATCCACCAACTGCAAAAACTTAACCCTTTGACTCCCATACCCTATCCACCAACTGCAAAAACTTAACCCTTTGACTCCCTCCCTGCAGGAAGCTTGTGGATAGGATGAGGGAGATCAAAGGGTTAAGTTTTTGCTTTGTTAGCATGGTTGGCAATGCAGGATGCTGGTGGACAGGGTGCGGGAGTCAAAGGGTTAATTAAGGCAGTCATACTCTGTTTTCAAGGGGGTGCATGTGGGTGTTTTTATGTTTCCAAGGCTTATAGGATCTTTAATGTATGGTCATTGAATATACTTTGTGATGTTTTGTATACAATGCACATGAAGGGGGCTTAGGCACTAGAAGGTCTACCCCTTTGGGGATGCCGGGGCTCTTTCAGTATAAATAGTATCCCCACCTCTGGAAATTCTGTCGCTAGAAATGCCCTCTTTTCTGTCACTCTCTTTGTTTCTGCCTTGTTTCCCTTTGCTTTGTCATTTCTTCCTATCATTTTCTACTTGCTGGTCCATTCGCCTGTATGTGTTCAGTGAAGTCTTACATACTCTCTCTTAGGATTGATAATTGGTTACATGTATTAAGTGTATTTTTGGCTCTAGGGAAATGAGATATGTGAAAGAAATTTTAGGTAATTTGAGCCCGTTTTAATACATGTTTTGGTGTCCTTCATTATGTTGAAATTTTTAGTCAGGTATGTTTTTTAAATCCCCTGTGTGATAAGTTGGACAGAGTTGTCAGTGCCAGGGGCATCTCTTTAGATTATGTGCACGAATGCATTGATATGTGTACTTAATTTTTTTTTTTTCTTTTTTTTTTCTGTTGAAGTATTGTGTATGTTTGAAGTAGTTATAACCCTGATATGGCCTGAGATGGCTGGGCTTAAACAAAAATATTTACAATAACAGACCTATCTCTTGGAAAACCAGTGTCCTTACCACGCAACTATTGCACTCATCATTGAGTTTGGTTATGGAGTCTCAGAAAAGTCATTAATATTACAATAACGGTAGTGATGATGATGGTTATTGTTGTTAAGAGTTGCTTTTGGTGTCAATAATACCATCAAGCTTATTTACTTTTGAGTTTGGTACTTCAGGAAAGGATTATTATGGTGGTGATGATAGTGATGAGGGTGATTTTAATGCTAGTGTTGTTATTGGTGTTGATGTTTGTTGTCTTTTTGTTTGTTTGTTTGCTTGCTTCTTGTTTTG
>JAPXFY010000017.1:43544056-43546556 GCA_030674185.1 Monoplex corrugatus
GATGGAATAAGGGAGTGACAGGATGAAGAAAGCTGCAAGAAGCTGGTGGACAGGATGAGGAAATCTGGTAAATAGGGTGAGGGATTGAAAAGATTAAGGAAGCTGCAGGAATCTGGTGGATTGGGTAAAGGAGTTAAGTTCAATATCTGTTTGCAAGAAGTAACAGATTGGGTGCCACATTGCCATGTGGCACCCACGTAAAACCTGATTGTAATATATTTTCATCATTTTCATTATATCCCATGTGTGACTTACTTGCATATTATTTTTAAAACATTGATTTTAATGTTGATAGTAGTGTGGGGCAGTTGTTCAGATGGATGATATATAGTGGTGCATTATACTGTATTTAATTTTTGGTTACAATTGCATTTGTGAATTTTGACTTGCTGTCTCCAGATAAGAGCTTTTTGTTTATTTTGTTTTGAGTAATTATTTTTTAACAGGAAGCGTAAGTATCAGTGAGTGCATACATAATACTGCATGCATGTTATACACACGTACAGTTATGTATCGACATGGCTATATGTACACACATGCGTTTGATGCTTTTTATCATATGCTACATACATGTATGTACACAGATGTGAATATGAGAAAAAATATACATATATGATCATGAGCTTGGTATGATTAAAAATATGTATATATCTATATATATTTTAATGCTATCAAGTTCATTATCCTATATTCAGTAGTATATAAAAATGCAAAAAGTCCAAAGGATGCAATGGTTGCTACCAAGTCATAAGATTATACATTGTCTATTAGAGTTTATTTTAGAAAAACCACTTTGAAATGTATTATGCTCAGTGAAATATATGTATGTAGGTGAAGTTGTGGAATACCATCTGAAGTCTTTGTCTTTTTGAAACAAAACAGTCATTGCATTAAATCTTATTTCGGTGTCATTGGAACATCTGTTATTGATGGCTGTTTGGAGTTGTTGACAAAAGGTTGCCGCACTTGCACATCCCTTAAACAAATGGCGTATGTTGTGTTCATTTCTGCAAAATAACCAAGTGTTATCATTTTGTACACCTGTGTCCATTAACCCTTTGACTCCTGCACCCTATCCACCAACTGCAAAAAATTAACCCTTTTACTCCCTCACCCTATCCACCAGCTTCCTGCAGGAAGCTGATTAATAGGATGGGGGAGTCAAAGGGTTAACTTTTTGCTTTGCTAGCATGGGTTGCCAATGCAGGATGCTGGTAGGCAGGATGTGGGAATCAAAGGGTTAAAAACATTTCTTGCTGATATACTATGGATTTATGCTATCTAAAACTATTTCAGTTTATCATCCCTTACTATGGAGGATTTATGCTATCTAAAACTATTTCAGTTTATCATCCCTTACTATGGAGGATTTATGCTATCTAAAACTATTTCAGTTTATCATCCCTTACTATGGAGGATTTATGCTATCTAAAACCATTTCAGTTTATCATCCCTTACTATGGAGGATTTATGCTATCTAAAACTATTTCAGTTTATCATCCCTTACTATGGAGGATTTATGCTATCTGAAACCATTTCAGTTTATCATCCCTTACTATGGAGGATTTATGCTATCTAAAACTATTTCAGTTTATCATCCCTTACTATGGAGGATTTATGCTATCTAAAACCATTTCAGTTTATCATCCCTTACTATGGAGGATTTATGCTATCTGAAACCATTTCAGTTTATCATCCCTTACTATGGAGGATTTATGCTATCTAAAACTATTTCAGTTTATCATCCCTTACTATGGAGGATTTATGCTATCTAAAACTATTTCAGTTTATCATCCCTTACTATGGAGGATTTATGCTATCTAAAACTATTTCAGTTTATCATCCCTTACTATGGAGGATTTATGCTATCTAAAACTATTTCAGTTTATCATCCCTTACTATGGAGGATTTATGCTATCTAAAACTATTTCAGTTTATCATCCCTTACTATGGATTTATGCTATCTAAAACTATTTCAGTTTATCATCCCTTACTATGGAGGATTTATGCTATCTAAAACTATTTCAGTTTATCATCCCTTACTATGGAGGATTTATGCTATCTAAAACTATTTCAGTTTATCATCCCTTACTATGGAGGATTTATGCTATCTAAAACTATTTCAGTTTATCATCCCTTACTATGGAGGATTTATGCTATCTAAAACTATTTCAGTTTATCATCCCTTACTATGGAGGATTTATGCTATCTAAAACCATTTCAGTTTATCATCCCTTACTATGGAGGATTTATGCTATCTAAAACTATTTCAGTTTATCATCCCTTACTATGGAGGATTTATGCTATCTAAAACCATTTCAGTTTATCATCCCTTACTATGGAGGATTTATGCTATCTAAAACCATTTCAGTTTATCATCCCTTACTATGGAGGATTTATGCTATCTAAAACTATTTCAGTTTATCATCCCTTACTATGGAGGATTTATGCTATCTAAAACTATTTCAGTTTATCATCCCTTACTATGGAGGATTTATGC
>JAPXFY010000017.1:43551556-43556556 GCA_030674185.1 Monoplex corrugatus
AAAGGGAGCAATAACGGATCCCTGAGGGATACCCATTTAAAGAAATCGTTTTGTGGAATACACATTTTCGATCCTCGTTTGAATTACACGGTCTTCTAAGAAGCATTTGACATAATCAAAAATGTGACCTGCTAGCCCAATACTTTTCAATTTGAGTAATAATCGGGAGTGCCATACTTGGTCGTATGCTTTAGTTATATTAAAAAAATGTAGCTAAAACACATTGTCGTCTGGCAAATTGTTGTTTGATATTAGTGGTTAGCTTTGTTAGGAGTTCCACTGGTGACCTGCCTTTTCGAAATCCTGCCTGATTCACTGGTAATATGTTATTCTTTTCACAGTAGTGCATCAATCTCTTTAAAATTATTTTCTCCATTAGTTTACATACGTGCGATGTTATTGCAATTGGCCTATAGTTTTTCAAGTCAGTATTACATTTACCTGCTTTTAGTACAGGAACCACTATTGATTGTTTCCAATAGTCAGGCAGTTTGCCGCTATTCCAGCATTTTTTGAACATATTATGTCGCAAGATTAAAAAATATTTCTGGTACATTTTTCAACATCTCATTGGAAATTGTATTAAATCCTACTGATGTCTTTTTATTTGGAATTGATTTAATGGCATCTATTAATTCTTGGAGCGTGATTGGTGCATTTACGTAGTGCGTATTATCTGGGGCAGGATCCTTGTAAATCAATATCCACACAGTTCACACTTGTAACATTTACAGCTGATGTTATGAAAGGCTCTGGAATTGATCTAGAAACAGATCCTGTAACTTTAAGACCTTCGTTTTCACCAGTACCCAGTTGGGAACTCCAAAGAGCACGATTTGACATACACCACACTGACTTAAAAAAAGAAGATAATATCAACTTACTGGCGAGTCAAGTTAAATGTCAAATAGAAGACTTTTATTCCGATCACTTGAAAGTTTGCACTGATGGATCAATAATTGAAAGGCAAGCAGGCTCAGCGTTTTTAATACCTGCTCTCAAAATTGAGAAATCTTTCTATATAGGACTTAATAAATCTGTCTTTACTGCAGAACTATTTGCAACGTTAATGGTTTTGAATTATATGATCAATTTTCCTAGGACGATTCCCAAGATACTTTTTTGCGTTGATTCAAAATCTGTACTTCAAGCTCTTGAATTATCAAAATTACAAACAAGATCTCAAATGATATTGGAAATTACTCACTTGATTAATAGTTTATCCTTAAGAGGCACTGATATTACTTTCTGCTGGATACCATCTCATAGTTCTTTTCATTACAATGATATGGTTGATAGGGCTGCCAAACGGGGGGCAAAGAGCTCACCAGATTCAAATCATATACAACTTTCCCTCTCATTGCATGAGTGTTATACCTTAGTGGACACCTACGTATGGAAGCAGTTCCAAGATAAACAGAAAAAGTATGAAAAATGTTACATGAACTTTGAAATTAGCAAAACACCTAAGCAGTTTCCTACCAGCAGAAGTATACAATCCCTTATGTATAGGTGGAAACTTGATTCATTCAAAACAAAATACACCAGGAATGTAGAGTGTCTGTGTGGAAAGAAGATAACACATAGTCATATCCTTTCATGCGTTCGGGTAAAACGACATATACCTACGCTATCAACGAAGACAGTTCCTGACATATTTGCCTCACCATCCTTAACATATGAATTTTTTGTTAATCTGTCAAAAAGTCCTATAGCGAATTATCTTTAATGCGCGCGCCGTTATTTCTCATGTTCAATGTCATGGTTAGCTAATTTTACTATTTCAATCGTTAATTATGATCATGTCATTTGTGAATTTTCTTTCTCGTCTTCGGCACAGGTTTTTTGTTGTTGTTTTTTTGATCATTTCTTCTTCCTGAAGATTAACCATTTCCAAGTTTCCTCTTTTCTCCTTAGGTTTTTTGTTTGTTTGTTTGTTTGTTTTTGTCTAAAATCACTTTAGTGAATAGACATTAAATCAAAGACCACCACTCACTCATTCACACACACATTTTCTCTACCTCACACACTCAGAGACGCACACACACAAACACAGACATACCCACAGACACACACATGCTAACACACACATATTTAGCATTTGGGTAACACGTTTTATAACACACACACACACACACACACACACACACACACACCACACACACACACACACACACACACACACACACACACCAAAACCAAATCAAAACAAAACAAAACAAAAAAACACGAGCGCGCTTACACACTCACACAAACAAACAAGCAAACGAACGAACACACGCACGCACACACACACACACACACAAACGAACACACACACAAACAAACACACACACATACGCACACACACATACACACAAACAAACGAACACACACACAAACACACATTCACTCACAGACAGACAGACACACACAAACACACACACACACACACACGCACGCACACACACACATACATACACACACACACACACACACACATCAGTGAAAATCAGATAAACAGGATGGAATAACAGAGGCAAGATCAATCCTGTATCTAGACGTATTGATCCGGTACAGTATATATCTGGTTTGTTGGCAAGTGCATCTTTCTTTGTCTGTCTGTCTGTTGGACTGTCTGTCTGTCTGTCTGTTAAATGACTAATGTTCTAGGACTGACTTTTTTTTCATAAGAGATCATTTTTGTGTGTCAATATTTGTATTTTTATGAAAGCTTTCCTTGTATTGATAACAGAATCCTTTTACTGTCTCTCTTGTCTCTTTGTCTGTCTGTCTGTCTGTCTCTTCGTCTGTCTGTCCTACATGTATTTACTCTCTCTCTCTCTGTCTCTCTCTGTCTGTCTCTGTCTGTCTGTCTCTGTCTCTGTCTCTCTCCTTCTGTTTCTCTGCAGATCTTTCTAAATACATATAGTAATTTTTATGAAAGCTTTTGTTGTATTGATAACAGAACTGATCATAATAGTAGTGGTAATGATTTCTACATGTTTTTACATTCTCTCTCTCTGTGTCTCTGTCTGTCTGTCTGTCTGTCGCTCTGTCTGCCTGTCTCTGTTTTTGTCCCCCTCTCTGTCTCTCTGTGTCTCTCTCTCTTTCTCCCCGGCTCCCTCTCTCTGTGTCTCTGTTTCTGCCTCTGTCTCTCACTCTCCCTCTCTCTCTCTGTCCCCCCCCCCTCTCTCTCTGTTTCTATAACTGTCCTTCTCAATACTACCGATATTCTTATAGCTTATTTTTATTACTATAGATTCTTGCAGATTCAAAGCAATGTCATCAGCTCCTAGTGTATTCCCAAGCATGATTTGCTAATAGAGTTTTGGTGATCTTGGCACTGAAGGGTGGGTCTGCTGGAAATTCCTGTACGGGCATTTGGGGAGTGCTCCCTGCAGTGGCGGTTCTTAGATAATGTCGACTGTCTGTTCAGCAGTGGGTGAATTAACCCTTTGACTCCTGCACCTTGCCCACCAGCATCCTGCATCGTCAATCATGCTAGAAAATCAAAAACAAGTGCGACTGCCCGCGTTCAAGCAAAAACAGGAACCAGAAAAACACGGAAATTGAATCAGAACGCGTATTTAATACAACAAGACAAGTCTACGCGTTCTGATTCTATTTTCATGCTAGAAAAGCAAAAAAATTTAAACTATTTGATTCCCTCACCCTATCCACCAGCTTCCTGCAGAAACCTGGTGGATAGGATGAGGGAGTCAAAGGGTTAAGTTTCTGCAGTTGCTGGATAGGGTGCGGGAGTCAAAAGGGTTAAGATATCAGCGTTTTCTGTTGGCAGTATAGAAAGGTCAGAGATACGAAACAGTGTGTTGACATCATCACCATCATCAGAGTGTCTGTGAGCATCATAGCTTCATAGCGTATTGGTGTAGACCCTCCTATGGGGCGAGGGCTAGATGTGAAAAATAAAGCGTTAATTAACTTATGCCATTAATCTTTAAAAAAAAACCATAGTTTTTTGCCTCGTTCTTGTTTTCTATCTGTCTCTCTGTCTCTGTCTCTCACTGTCTCGCTGTCACTCTCTGTCCCACTGTCGCTCTCTTTCTTTGTCTCTGTCTGTCTGTCTCTCTCTCTGTCTCTCTCTGTGTCTCTATCTGTCTCTCAGTCTCTCTCTCTCTCTTTCGTCTGTCTCTCTGTCTCTGTCTGTCTGTCTTTCTGTCTCTCTGTCTCTTTGCTCTGTCTTCTGTCTTTTCCTCTCTTGTCTCTCCCTGTCTGTATGTATGTCTGTTGTACCGTCTGTCTGTCCTCTCGTCGCTCTCTCTCTCTTCTCTTTGTATTTCTCTCTCCCTCCCCTCTTTCTTTCTCTCCCCCACATCCCCTTCTCTCTCTCTCTCTCTCTCCCCCCCTTCTCTCTTTCTTTCTCTCTCTCTGTGCCTCTCTCCCTCTCCTCCCTCCCTCTCTCTCTCTCTCTCCCTCCCTATCTCTCTCTCTGTCTTTAAGCCCTTTATCTTAGTTGGTTAAAGTGTCACGTGGATAATGCAGGGTCGTGGGATCTCTTCGGGGGGGGGGGGGTCACAATTTTTTTTTTTATATATATATATACAGACTGGCGCTCACTCGGATGTTAGAACTATGAATTCAAAAATCTGACGTCTCGAGTTCAATCCCTGCCTGCAACATAAAAGCTAACCCTGTTGGCTGCCTCATTCATGCTGCAGTCATTCTGGGCTAGTTGGTACAGTCATGGACTCAAGATCTGATATCTTGAGTTCAATCCCTGCCCGAAACATTAAACGCTTGTCCATCTTAATGTTTCCATCGTTCTGGTGGTGTCAGCTCAGTGTTTGATAGGTCCCTTCATTCTGGTGGTGTCAGCTTTAGTGTTTGATAGGTCCCTTCATTCTGGTGGTGTCAGCTTAGTGTTTGATAGATCCCTTCATTCTGGTGGTGTCAGCTTAGTGTTTGATAGGTCCCTTCATTCTGGTGGTGTCAGCTTTAGTGTTTGATAGGTCCCTTCATTCTGGTGGTGTCAACTTACTGTTTGATAGGTCCCTTCT
>JAPXFY010000017.1:43561556-43571556 GCA_030674185.1 Monoplex corrugatus
TGGGAACGATCATTTCACCAGACGGCAGATGCACTTCAGAAATAGCCAGCAGAATCGGCCGTGCCAAAACAGCATTCAAGAAGATGAAAAGTATTCTTACCAACAAATGCCTATCAATAAACATCAGGAAGAGAGTTCTTGAATGTCATAATTATAGAACCGATAATGTTATACGGTTGTGAGGCGTGGACAGTCAACAAGCAAAGCCAGATCAAGATTGAGGCAACCGAGATGTGGTTCCTAGGAAGAATGTTGAGAGTTCCATGGACAGCAAAGAAAAACGAGACAGTCTTGATGGAGGCAGACACAAGAAGATCATCCATAAGGATGATTAGGAAAAGACAGGCAATATTTATAGGCCATTTTATGAGGAAAGGGAATTGGAGCACCTGGTCACAGCAGGAAAGCTGGAGAGAAAGAGAACACCAGGTAGACCCAGAGAAAAATGTTTGACGGACTTGCAGGGTGACTGAAGACAGAGAGGATGGAAGAGGTGCTTGAGGCAACAAGGGATAGAAACAGATGGAAGGCCAAGATCGCCAACGCCATGTGGCAGGGCACTTGATGATGATGGTGATCACTGCGTAAGGTTTTGCGCAGGCTGAGGGAGTCTGCAGGTAATTGCTTGCAAATTTGATTGGAGCGCATATGAAATTGTCCGAATCCGATGAATCTGTCTTTTTCCTCGTGGTGATGCCGGGGGGGGGCTCTTTCAGTAGAAAAAGTAACTCCACCTTCTGGAAATTCTGAGCTGGAAATTTTCTCTTTTCTGCCATTCTCTCTGTTTCTGCCTTGTTCCTTTGCGTTTCTGTTATTTCTTCATATCATTTTCTGCCTTGCTGGTCCATTCACCTGTATGTGTTTGATAAAGTCTTACATACTTTCTCTGAAGACTGATAGTTGGACACACGTATTATGTGTATTTTTGGCTCTTGGAAATGTAATATAATGAAGCAATTTTTAGGTAATTTGTATGTGTTCCATTAAGTCTTATGTACTTTCTCTTAGAATTGAGAATTGGGTACATGTTTTAAGTGCATTTTTTGGCTCTAGGGAAATATGAAATGAGGAATCAATTTTAGGTAATTTAGACCTCTTTTCATAAATGTTTTAGTATCTTTAGTAATATTCAAATTTATATTCCGGTATGTTTTTTTTTAAATCCCTTGAGTGATGAATTGGACGGAGTGGTCAACGTCAGGGGCATCTCCTTAGATTATGCGCGCATATGCATTGTTATGTGTCATCATCATCATCAGGTGCCCTGCCGCATGGCGTTGGCGATCCTGGACTTCCATCTGCCTCTATCTCTCGTTGCCCCTAGCATCTCTCCCACCCTCCTCGTCCCCAGCCACTCTGTAAGTCCGTCCAGCATTTTCTCCCTGGGTCTACCCCTTGCTCTCTTTCCCTCCAGGTTTCCCGTTGTGACCAGGTGCTCCAAATCCCCCTTCCTCATAAAATGGCCTATAAATGTTGCTTGTCTTTTCCTAATCTTCCCTATGAGTGATCCACTTGTGTCTGCCTCCATCAAGACTGTCTCGTTTGTTATGTGTACTTGTATTAATTTTCATTTTATTTCCATTTGAAATATTGTGTATGTTTTGAAACGGTTATGAAAAGGTTATAGCCCTGATATGTCTCTGCGCAGTCGGCTGGGCTCTAACACAAACATAACAATGACAATAACAATGTCTCCCTCTTGAAGACACTCCAAATAAGCTCAAGCGGTGAATGGGTGCCAGACCTTCTCCAAGGACGGGAAAGGTAAAGCGGCAGGGGAGTGGAGATGGACTCAGTCCCCATGGTGCTGGCTCCCAGTTCATACAGCTGTGTATGGGCACCTGACCCTCTTAAATGTTACTGAATGTAACGAAGCTAAGGAGAGAGGGAGATGGGTACAGCCTTCACAACGATAGCGTGGAGAAAATAAATTAAGGTCTCTACCACCTCACTCCCCTATGGCTCAGGGTTATGGGAAAATCTTCATTACCTGTATGCACTACATCAGTGGAAAACTACTCAGTACTGAATGACACGACACGACTAGGTCGCTTCCTTAAAAAAACAAAAAAAAAAAAAACAACAAAAAACATTATCAACGTCAATAAACATGATGACAGGCGGAGGAACATGAAATGAAATTCACACGCATACACATACACACACACGCGCGCGCGCGGGCGCGCGAGCACGCGCACACACGCACGCACACACACAAAACACACACACACATATACAGAAAATACACACTCATATACTCATACACACACACACACACACACGCAAGCACACACACACATACACACACACTCAAACACACACACTCACTCACACACACACAGACAAACACACGCACGCACGCACACACACTCATACACACACATACACACACACACACACACACACACACACACACACACACACACACACACACACACACACACACAAACAACACACAAACACACACGCATACAAAGAAATAAAATACTAAAATAGAAATGTGTGGAGGAGAGGGGGAGGGGGGGGGGGGGGGGGGGAGGAGAAAGAATGAAATAACAGCAGGGGAGAAAAAATAAAAAATAAACAAAAACATGGGGAGAGAAGATGAGAAGGAGACGGGGCGAATGATAAAAATACCACAATGGAAGAAAACAAGAAGAAAAGCACCATCATGCGTGCCCGTCGTAAACAGAATATGCACACTGACAACTGAGTATCATCTGCACAATGTGGCAAAACAAAGTGCATGCACATCATCATCATCATCATCATCATCATCATCATCATCATCATCATCATCATCTGCCCTGCAGCATGGCGTTGGCGATCATAGCCTAGCCCGCCATACGAATCTATAATTATTCTCGCTGCAAGTCAAGTACATCTTCCTATACCTTCTCTGTCGTCATCCACTTCGCAAGTCCATCCAATATTTTTTATTCCTGGATCTACCTAGTGCTCTTTTTCTCCTCCAGATTTCCTGTTGTGACTAGGTGCTCTAATTTCTCTTGCCTCATAAAATGTTCTGTAAATGTTGCTTTGTTTTTTCCTAATCTTTTTTTCATTAATGTTCTGTTTGTGTTTGCCTCTTTCGAGACTGTCTCCTTTGTTTTCTTTGCTGTCCGTGGAACTCTTAACATTCTTCTTGGAAACCACATTTCAGGTGGATCAGTTTTGTACATACGTATACAAGAAAAATCAGAAAATTAAAACAAAAACAAAAAACGAAAGTAACGGTGATTTCATTTGTATAGGGAATGCGGTTCATATTGAAAGCACGCTTGTTGTGCCCTGTTTAGATCATCGTTATATTTAATATAATGATGATAATCACAACAACAACAATAATTATAATAGTACGTATACGAGAAAAATCAAAATATTTGAAAAAACAACAACAACGAAAGTAATGATGATTTCATATGTACAGCGCAAGCAGTTTATATTGAAAGCACGCTTGTTGTGTTTTGTTCAGATCATCGTTATATTCCATATAATAATAATAATAATGATAATGATAATAATGATATAATAATAATAATAACAATAGCAATAATAGTAATAATAATAATGCTGCTGCTGCTGCTGATAATAATATAATAATAATGATGACAATGATAATAATAATGATCATCATCATCATAATAATAATGTAATAATAATAATAATAATAATAACAATAATAATAATAATAACCATAAGCTTAAATTGTAGGGGAAATAATTAAAATGCTGCCGCAGAAACAGTCAGTTAATGAAGAATAACAACAGATGGTGATAACATAAACTCAGAAAAATGCTTTACTACATGTATTACTAGTCATAAAGAATCCACAACAGAAATAATCATTCCATGAATAGTTGTTTTTCATACACAGACACACGAGCGCGCACGCGCGCAAACAAACCCAAACACACGCACAGACATATACAAAACACACATGAACACTCACACACATACTGTCACACCTACAAACGCACGTGCACACACGCACGCAAGCAAGCACACGCACACACGCACACACACACACACACATACACATACACATACACATACACATACACATACACACACACATATAGACATGTATAATACATATATACATATATATATATATATATATATATATGTGTGTGTGTGTGTGTGTGTGTGTGTGTGTGTGTGTGTGTGTGTGTGTGTGTGTGTGTGTATGTGTATCTATATATATATAAATACGCACGCACACACACACACACACACACACACACACACATACACACACACACACACACACACACACACACACACACACACACACACACACACACACACACACACATATATATATATATATACACACATTCACACGCGTACATTTACACACAGATCAGTTGCATTTTGATCCGACTTAGAAATATCAGAAACGTAAAACTGCACTGTTTTGTAGACTTTTCTGAAAGCGATGTTTTAAGGTTGACAGTCAACAGATATTTGCTCTGTCTTAAAGATTGTGGAAGAGAGTTCCGTGTCGTTGGGCCAAAAACGGTGGAGGGATACCTTTCCCTGCAAAGAGTCAGAGAGCACCGAAGAATGGCAAGAGGGAAACTCTTCGGAACTTTAATGCTCTAAATGGTTTATAGGAAAGACGTTCTGACAGTTCTGACAAGTCTGTTGGTATGGTAACATGGTGATGATGATGATGATCATCATCATCAGGTGCCCTGCCGCATGGCGTTGGCGACCATGGACTTCCAACCATCTCTATCTCTCGTTGCCCTCAGCATCTCCCCCACCCTCCTCATCCCCAGCCACTCTGCAAGCAAGTCCGTCCAGCATTCTCTCCCTGGGTCTACCTGGTGCTCGCTTTCCCTCCAGCTTTCCCGTTGTGACCAGGTGCTCCAAATCCCCCTTCCTCATAAAATGGCCTATAAATGTTGCTTGTCTTTTCCTAATCTTCCTTATGTGTGTGATGATAGTTGTTTATGGAATGTAGTTGTTTATGGAAGGATATTTATGTGATGATACCGTAATAGATATCCTTCCATAAACAACTACATTCGCCCGTATCAGTTCGATATAAAGTATTACGTACTTTTTCTTAGGACTGATGTATGGTATGGTAGCATGATAAAGGTATCATCAGATATATCCTTCTATAAACAACCAAGGATAATTTGTTGACCCATTATCATCACAAACGAACATACAGATACAGACACAGACACGGTTTTTTTGCGATCGATCAAAAATGTGTAGAATCAGTACCTCACAGACAGATAGATACAGACATAGACACGGTTTGTTTGCGATCGATCAAAAATTTGTAGAATTATTACCTCACAGACAGATAGATACAGACATTGACACGTTTTGTTTGCGATCGATCAAAAATTTGTAGAATTATTACCTCACAGACAGATAGATACAGACATTGACACGTTTTGTTTGCGATCGATCAAAAATTTGTAGAATTATTACCTCACAGACAGATAGATACAGACATTGACACGTTTTGTTCGCGATCGATCAAAAATTTGTAGAATTATTACCTCACAGACAGATAGATACAGACATTGACACGTTTTGTTCGCGATCGATCAAAAATTTGTAGAATTATTACCTCACAGACAGATAGATACAGACATAGACACGTTTTGTTTGCGATCAATCAAAAATTTTAGATTCATTATCTCCACAGACAGACACAGACACAGACACAGACACGGTTTGTTTGCGATCGATTAAAATTAATTGTAAATAAATTATCACCACAGACAAACAGACACACACAGACACAGTTTGTTTGCGATCGATAAAAAAAATGTAAATAAATTATCACCACAGACAAACAGACAGACACAGACACAGACACAGTTTGTTTGCGATCGATTAAAAATAATTGTAAATAAATTATCACCACAGACAAACAGACACACACAGACACAGACACGGTTTGTTTGCGATCGATCAAAAATTTGTAGATTCATTATCATCACAGACAGACAGACAGATACAGACATAGACGCGGTTTGTTTGTGATAGATCAAAATTTTGTAGATTAATTTTCATCACAAACAGACAGATACAGACATAGACGCCGTTTGTTTGTTGTAGATACAGACAGATACAGACATAGACGTGGTTTGTTTGTGATAGATACAGACAGATACAGACATAGACGTGGTTTGTTTGTGATAGATACAGACAGACAGATACAGACACAGACGCGGTTTGTTTGTGATAGATACAGACAGAAAGATACAGACATAGACGCGGTTTTGTTTGTGATAGATACAGACAGACAGACAGATACAGACACAGACGCGGTTTGTTTGTGATAGATACAGACAGAAAGATACAGACACAGACTCGGTTTGTTTGTGATAGATACAGACAGACAGATACAGACATAGACGCGGTTTGTTTGTGATAGATACAAACAGACAGATACAGACATAGACTCGGTTTGTTTGTGATAGATACAGACAGACAGACAGATACAGACATAGACGCGGTTTGTTTGTGATAGATACAGACAGACAGATACAGACATAGACGCGGTTTGTTTGTGATAGATGCAGACAGACAGACAGATACAGACATAGACGCGGTTTGTTTGTGATAGATACAGACAGACAGATACAGACATAGACTCGGTTTGTTTGTGATAGATACAGACAGACAGATACAGACACAGACGCGGTTTGTTTGTGATAGATACAGACAGACAGATACAGACATAGACGCGGTTTCCTTGTGGTAGATCAACAAAAAAAAATTGTAGATTCATTAACATTGCAGACAAACAGACAGATGTAGACACGGTTTCTTCGCGATGGATAAAAAAAATTGTAGATTCATTATCACCACAGACAGACATGTCGCCAGACAGATACAGACACAGACACGGTTTGTTTTTGATCGATCAAAAAATGTGTAGACTCATTATCACCACAGACAAACAGACAGATACAGACACGATTTCTTCGGGATCGATTAAAAAAAAAAATTGTAGATTCATTACACCACAGACATACAGACAGATACAGACAAAGACACGGTTCGTTTGCGATCAATAAAAAATTTGTGGACTCATTATCATCACAAAACAGACAGACAGTATACATACATAGACACGGTTTCACTGCAATCGATCAAACACAATAATTAAAAAAAATTAGACAAATAAACAACAAAAAAAACAAACAAACAAACAAAAACAAAAAACAAAAACCAGGCTGATGGGGCGGCTTTAAGAATGGAGCTATTTGTAAGACAATCCCTCCACCTCGCGTTATAAAACACCTAGCTGTACTGATGAGACGTCTGCAGACAGCACTGATGGTGTCACACTGTCACCTTTGACTTTCTCCCTTTTCACTCACTTGTCTGTTCGTAGGTAGCTTGGTCTGCACTTTACAATCACACAGATGGATACACAGGCACACAGATTGGATACACAGTCACACAGATGGATACACAGTCACACAGATGGATACACAGTCACACAGATGGATACACATCACACAGATGGAGTCACAGTCACACAGATGGATACACAGTCACACAGATGGATACACAATCACACAGATGGATACACAGTCACACAGATGGATACACAATCACACAGATGGATACACAGTCACACAGATAGATACACAGTCACACGATGGATACACAGTCACACAGATGGATACACAGTCACAACAGATGGAGTCACAGTCACACAGATAGATACACAGTCACACAGATGGATACTAGTCACAAGATAGATACACAGTCACACAGATGGATACACAGTCACACAGATGGAGTCACAGTCACACAGATGGATACACAGTCACACAGATGGAGTCACAGTCACACAGATAGATACACAGTCACACAGATGGATACACAGTCACACAGATAGATACACAGTCACACAGATGGATACACAGTCACACAGATGGATACACAGTCACACAGATGGATACACAGTCACACAGATGGATACACAGTCACACAGATGGAGTCACAGTCACACAGATAGATACACAGTCACACAGATGGATCACAGTCACACAGATGGATACACAGTCACACAGATGGATACACAGTCAGACAGATGGATCACAGTCACACAGATGGATACACAGTCACACAGATGGAGTCACAGTCACACAGATGGATACACAGGCACACAGATGGAGTCACAGTCACACAGATAGATACACAGTCACACAGATGGATACACAGTCACACGGATGGACACACAGTCACACAGATGGAAACACAGTCACACAGATGGATACACAGTCACACAGATAGATACACAGTCACACAGATAGATACACAGTCACACAGATGGATACACAGTCACTCAGATGGATACACAATCACACAGATAGATACACAGTCACACAGACGGATACACAATCACTCAGATTGACGCAAAGTCTCACAGGTGGAGACACAATTGATACACAAGTCACGCAGATGACTCATTTCCACTTGTGTTAATGAAGACACATAATATGCACTGAACATTGCATCAATTAAGGCGGAACGGTTAGATATTTGGTTACATGTTCCACGCTTGTGATAGAACTCTTTTGAAAAGCCACGAGGAAATGCAACACAAGATACATATCAATACAAAGAAATATCAGCTTGCAGGTTTTTTTTGTCCATTGCCTGTTCATCATCATCATCATATACACACGATTTATTGTTTCTTATTATGTGTATACTTGAAAAGATAACACGATTTCATTCAATTCTTATTTTGAAAATGATTGTAGTGCGCAGTTACACGTAAAGATTGCGCCATCTTTTTTTTTTTTTTTTTTTTTTTTTTTTCTTCTCACGCAGACTGCGACGTGAGTTTGCTGCGTTGACCTTAGTCTCTCTCTCCCTTCCTCCACCTCTCTCTCTCTCTCTATCTCTCCCTCTCCCTCTCTCTCTCTCTCTTCCTCTCCCTCTCTCTCTCTTTCTCTCCTTCCTCCACCTCTCTCTCTCTCCCTCTCCCCCTCTCTCTCTCTTCCTCTCCCTCTCTCTCTATCTCTCCTCTCTCTCTCTCTCTCCCTTCCTCCACCTCTCTCTATCTTCCTCTCCTCTCTCTCTCTCTCTCTCTCTCTCCCTTCCTCCACCTCTCTCTCTCTCCTCTCTCTCTATCTCCCTCTCTCTCTCTCCGTTCCTCCACCTCTCTCTCTCTCTCCCCTTCCTCCACTCTCTCTCTCTCTCTCTTCCTCTCCCTCTTCTCTCTATCTCTCTCTCTCTTCTCCCTCCTCTTCCCTCCTCACCTCTCTCCTCTCTCTCTCTCTCCCTCTCCCTCTCTCTCTCCCTTCCTCCACCTCTCTCTCTCTCTTCCCTCTCCCTCTCTCTCTCCTTCCTCCACTCTCTCTCTCTCTCTCCTCTCCCTCTCTCTATCTCTCTCTCCTCTCTCCCTTCCTCCACCTCTCTCTCTCTCTCCTCCTCCTTCTCCCTCTCTCTCTCCCTCTCACCTCTCTCTCTCTCCTTCCTCCACCTCTCTCTCTCTATCTCCCTCTCTCTCTCTCCCTTCCTCCACCTTTCCTCTCTCTCTCTTCTCCTCTCTCTCTCTCCCTTCTCACTCTCTCCTCTCTCTTCTCTCCCTCTCTCTCTACCTCTCTCTCTCTCCTCCTCCATCTCTCTCTCTCTCTCTCTCTCATCTATCTCCTCTCTCTCTCTTCCTTCTCCACTCTCTCTCTCTCCTTCTCCACCTCTTCTCTCCTCCTCCCTCTCTCTCTCTCTCTCCCCCCTCTCTCTCCTTCTCACCTCTCTTCTCTCTCCTCCTCAACTCACTCTCTCTCTTTCTTCCTCTCCCTTCCTCTCTTCTCTTCCTCTCTCCTCTCTATTCTCCCCCCTCTTCTCTAATCTTAGATCCTAACTCTTCTCTCCGTCTCCTCTTTTTCTCACTCTCTCTCTCTCCCTTTCTTTCATCTCTGGACTTTGATAGACAACTTACATTTACCCTTTAATGTCAGCTCTAGATAGGGGAACACAGCACGCACGCACACAC
>JAPXFY010000017.1:43576556-43584056 GCA_030674185.1 Monoplex corrugatus
GACAGCAATCAGAGAGACAAACAAGACAGAAAAATAGGCGGGAAAAATAAAAAGCCCAGCTGTCAATCTGGGCAGACAGCCAGACAGAGAAGAGTACAGACGTTGAAATTAACGAGACGCTTGCACTGAACCTAAATTTGGGAATGGGAGAATTGGGGGGGGGGGGGGGGGGGGGATTGAGGGGGAAGGAGAGAGAGGGAGTAGCTCAACGAAGAAGGGCTTGAAAATAACAGTTTCAGACAGATGGGGCGGGGAGGGGGGGGGGGGGTAGTAGTTGCAGTGGGGGTGGGGCGTGAGGCGGTTCGCTGTCTGTCTGCATGCAGCCTTGCTTGTGCAGTAACAGAAAAAGGATACGTGTGTCGTCCTGCGTGGATATGGCAGAGAAACGTTCCCTCGAGAAATATGTCTCCCGGGCGGTTTTTTCCCCATCCTATCTCCCTTTCTCACTATCAGGACAGACTAATCCGATCGATTGAGCACACTTTCAGTTTCTTTGTCCTGGACTTGTTTTCAAGATAGCAGTCGAACAAACAAACGGAAAACAAATAGGAAGCAAACAATTAACACCGACAAAAACAGAAAACAAACAGAAAACACACCAACAAAAACAAACAAAACAAATTGGAAACAAAAAAACAATAACAACAAAAACAACAACAACAAACACTTTGTGAAAACTAGCGAGGAAAGGGATTTAAATACTGCAAAAAGAAATAGGTTGGTTTATTTGTTTGTTTGTTATTCATTTGTTGTTTGTTAGTTTGTTTATGGATTTTGTTGGTAGCTTGTATAAAGATAATTATAAAATGTTTTGAAAAAATCCAGTTTTTCGTTGACAATTGCATAATATTTCTCCCTGCAGATATTTAGAACGGTTTTGAATGAATGGCCACTACGAAACTGCGGCCAGATGTTGTGACCACATACCAACTTTCTTTTTTAGGCACTCTGCACTTTAATTTTCTGTTTTGTTTGTTTTGTGTTTTTTGTTGTTTTTTTTAACCTGTTGAAGTGTTGTGTGTGTGTTGAAACGATTATGGAGCTGATATGCCTCAACGCAATCGGCTGGGTTTAAAGCAACGTTAAGAATAAGAATAAGGCATTCTGATATTTCTTGGATGCCTGTATGCACGTCGTTTTTGCTCACACTGTGCAGGCTGCCTGTTGTTTGCTGCACAGTCTGCATATTCCGTTTTGGTGGGTGTGCATTCTGGGTGTTTTCATGTTTTCATCAATCAGCCATGGACATGACTGACGGATCTTTAGCATGCATATCTCATATTTTTTGCATGCCGTATACTCGCTAAAGGGGTTTAGACACTGGCATAGATCTGCAGACTTGTTGACTTGAAAGATCGAAAGAAACTCATTTTAAAGAACTAACTTCAGATCAATCTTTGTCAGTTAAAATTTCAGAATCATTGGTTCACAGTCCTGTTAACGCATTTCTTTAAGTTTATGAAGTTTGTACTTAAGTGTTAAATTTTCCCTTCACATTGTTGATGTTCATTGTTTAGTGTTAAGTTCTTGTTCCATTTTTTTCATTTTCCCACCTACTTATGTCTCTTACTCTGTCTCCCCTCTGCCCCGAATCCAACCGTCCTACTCTCATCCTCCATTTTTCCCCACCCCCTGTCTAATATCACTCATAGTGAAAAGACGTTTAATCAAAGAACGAACGAACGAAGATCGAAAGACTTGGGTTCCCACCTTCTACGTAATGAGCAGAGATGTTTGGGTGGGATTTTGAACCGAGGACCTTTCGATTGGAAACGCGGCGTTTACCCATTTGAATATCATCATCATCATCATCATCATCATTCATCATCATCATCATTCATCATCATCATCATCATCATCACTCATCATCATCATGTGGCTTGCCGCATGGCGTTGGCGATGAAGGCCCTCCACACGAATCTATCCCTTGTCGCTGCGAGTACATCTCCTACCCTCTCTGCCCTCAGCCACCGGCAAGTCCGTCCAATATTTTCTCCCTGGGTCTACCTGGTGTTCTCTTTCCCTCCAGCTTTCCTGTTGTGACCAGGTACTCTAATTTCTCTTTCCTCATAAAATGCCCTATAGATGTTGCCTGTCTTTTTCTAATCTTCTTCATTAATGATCGTCTTGTGTCTGCCTCCATCAAGATTGTCTCGTTTGTTTTCCTTGCTGTCCATGGAAGTCTCCACTTGAATACTGCTCCCCTCGTTTCAACCAACTTAAACACAACAGATTCCAGATTCAATTCTCTGAGCTGAAAATGATGTTCTTTTTTTTTTTTTTGTCACCCTTTCCATTCGACCGAAAGAAAAATAAATCGAAATAAACTAAACAAACAATATCCTTGAGAAAGTACTGCTGTCTATAGAATGACACTAAGCACTGATATGGTGCCAAGCCCTGCAGGTGAGATGGTAAAACGGAAGCCTTATGTTCAGCATGCATTTAACATATGTAAGAGAACTTAGAGTGACTAATGTATTGTCTTTGGCTAACTCATGTAGAATATCAGGTCTGATAAAATAGACAGACAGGTAGACAGAAAGAGAGAGAAAGAGCATGAAAGACAGACAGAGAGTAAGGGAGGAAAGACAGACAGAAAGATAGATCGAGGAGTCAAAGGAAACCGTGGCACCATTGATACTATGGCAATCATGTCAACGGCATTACTGTTGTCTTGTTTTGACTCCCCAACACTCTTTCAAACTAGGTTTATTTTGACACAATCCTAGTACTAGGGAGACACTACAGATGTTGTGAATTCGGCGTTATCTACCAGAGGAGACCATGCAACAGACAAGGATTGTATCAGAGGTGTGTGTTTTTTCTGTGATGTCAATTTACCAGTTGTTAACTGACTGCTGCTTGAATGATGTAAAATGTAGTAAACATTTTGAATATTATGAATAGATTTCACTCACGTATTTCTGTGATTTTCCTAACTATATTATTTTTCTGTTTTAAGAGGCAGAGAAGCTTTGTAGGAACAAGGGCGGAAAAGTGTGGTATTTCGTAGCTTTTTTGGAGCCCAGTATCCAAGGAGATTTTATGAGGTAAGAGAAATTAGAGCACTTGGTCACAACAGGAAAACTGGAGGGGAAAAAGAGCACCAGGTAGACCCAGAAAGAAAATATTGGACGGACTCGCGAGGTGGATAAAGACAGACAGGTGGAAAAAGTATTTGCAGCGACAAAGGACAGATTCATATAGAGGGCCATGATCGCCATCGCCATGTGGCAGGGCACAGCTGATGATGATGATGATGATGATGATGATGATGATGATGATGATGATGATGATGATGATGATGAGTGATGATGGATGATGATCCAGGGAGGTCGGATCAGAAGGGTACTGTTCTTGCCTTTGATGCCTAGATTGAAATTACCTTTTTTTTTCCTCCTGACTGAGAGTGAAGGATTCTCTTGTTGTTGGGTCGATGCAGCGATAGCCAGTCAGTCAGCTGGGTCGCCATCGCTACAGGCACCTGTACTTCTTCATTTTCTTCATTTTAAAGATCAGTAGTGTCCGCAAACCAGAGCAGTCTTTGTGGAGGGAGTGAGGTGGTAAAGACTGCAACTTCTCATAGGGACAGTTTTTTGAGAGCCTTGTCCATCTCGATTCTCTGTCTCAAACAACCAATGGGATGAGGTGGTTTATGCAACGGACTACTCTGCGACAACCTCCGAACGTTACACACCTGCCTGACTTCTCTTGTTCTATTTCTGATAGTATTTGTTGAAAATTTTCACAGTACACGTGTCCCACGGTTGCCGTTCAAATTTAAGTGTCTGGTCCATATAACTGGAATCAGCGTCCCCTCTCCCCTGTGACAGTCACAAACGCTTTCTAAGTCTAACTTAAATGCCAGTCGCCATGGTGTACTGACTAATGCAACTGATTACCGACTGGAAGGTTGTGGGTTCCAATCCCCATCAGTCCCTTCAAAACTATATCATTGTGGTATTTTTCGGCTCTAACCGGCTCCTACCCAGAATTGGGCGCGGTATGGGCTCATTGGGAAGATTGGGACTACACAGTCGAGTCTCATCCACTTCACGGATGTGTCATTGAGAGTGTTGCTCATATCTTCTGAACAGCACCGCATGTGTCTCTATCTCTTGGGCCTGGTTGACGCCAGGATATATTATGATAGTACTCGAAGAATACGGCCCTGTCACGCAGACTCAATCCTAAATGGAACTCCACAGCATGGACGTCATCATCATCGCATAGTAGCATTGTAAAAAAACAAACAAACAAAACAAACAAACAAACAAACTGTGCCGGCTTCTGTGGCCATTAAAGTGGCGTAGAAATTGGGGGTGGGGGGAGGAGGTGAGCACTAATGTAACCTCCCTGAGTGCGATGATCCTTTACAAAAAGTCTAAATTGAAGACATACCATTTTTCCTCAACACTAATTTGCCCCTTCATCTCATATCAGTTCATCCCAATTCCCTCCTGTCGTCCTCCTCACCCCCACCCCCACCCCCACCCTAGTCTGCGTATGCTTTGTGCCTTTCAGTTGTTTTTGTCGGACACAGTGATTGTTTGAGTGGACGTTGAGGCTGTGTGCTTTGATTTTATTCAGACATCAAAATTAACCCTTGGACTCCCGCACCCTGTCCGCCAACTGCAAAAACTTAACCCTTTGAGTTAAAGGGTTAAGATTTTGCTTTGCTGGCATGGTTGAAAAAAACAGGATGCTGGTGGACAGGGTGCGGGAGTCAAAGGGGTTAGCGCCTTATAATAATATTATTATCATTGCTTCTGACTGGGAGACCATGGATTTGAACTCCTGTCAATGAAAAACGTTATTTTGAGAAATTTCGGCCCTGACTGGATCCTACCCAGAGTTCAAAGTGCTATTGGCTATTTGGGAAGACTAGGATCTTGCAGTCAAGTCTCATCCACTGACTTTACAGATGCACCATTAAGTGTGTTCCTGACCAACCCGCAGGTGGCTGTATCTGGGTGTAGATCATCGTTAACACAGCTTTTATAAGTTTTTTGATATTGCATTTATTAGTGTAAAGCAAACAATTGTCCACTCAACAACATCTGGAAAGACAAAGGCCTGAAAATTAAACTTTTTAAATGTTTGATCTGGCCAGTCATAATTCATGGCTGCGAAGCCTGGACTTTGAGAAAAACTGATGGCAGAAGAATTGAGACAGCAGAGATGTGGTTTTATCGGAGACTGCTATGTGTCAAACTCACAGATAGAAGACCTTATGAAAGTGTCCTGGAAGAACTTGATACCACCGGAAAACTACTAGCACACATCAACAACAGAAGACTAAAACACATTGGCCATGTGTCACGTAACAAGAACACGGACCTCATGGCAACCATCTTTCCCGGAAAAAAAAAACAATGGCAAAAAGGAAGAAAGGCGGACTTCCAGTCTCATATATCGAGAACATAACCAACATCAGTGGCCTAATTATTCAGACATTGTCCACAAAAGTCAAAACAGAGCGGCCTGGAGGAAGACAGTGGTGTCTAGGTGTACAGCGGCCAACACCAAACCCGGTGACGCCGACAGGTGAGACAGGTGAGAGAATTATTAGTGTACTGTACTGAAACAATGTTATTATTCTTATTGTTATTATCATTATTTTGGTCACGCAGGTCTTGCATTTCTGCTAGTGTCCTTATACGCTTTTCCAAACATATTCCGTAATAATTCCTAACAGAATGACAATACAACAAATACAACTGAACGCTTCAGAGCGAGTGCCTATGTATGACCGAGAAAACTTGCTGTTTTGCGTCATTGATCCTGGTGATCATCAAGAGAGAGCGAGAGAGAGTAGCGGGGTGCGGTGTAGGTGAGGAGGGGGATTGACAGAAAGAGGGAGGAGGGTTTGCGGACAGATAAGATGGGTGATCGAGCCTGTGTAATAGGGTAGGTGGGACGGGGGGAAGGGAGATGAATGGGTAGAGTAGCAGAAGGGATTGTCTACCATAGCGACAATCTGGGAGGGAGATGAATAGGTAGAGTAGCAGAAGGGGTTGTCTACCATAGCGACAATCTCAGAAAATCGTGATGTTAACCCTTTTGACTCCTCCCAGCCCCCATCCTATCCACCAGCTTTCTGCTTCGTCAGCCATTATTGCAAAGCTGAAAAACCCGTAACCTTTCACCGCCTTATGCTATACATCAACTTCCTGCATTGTCAGTCTTGACAGCAAAGCAAAAAACTTAACCCTTTGACTCCCTCACCCTATCCACCGGCTTCCTGCATCATCAACCATGGTAGCAGCACAAAAACGTAATCTTTACGTTCCTTCACCCTATCCGCCAGCTTCTCCATTATCTCCAGTATCATCCATGATATCAAAGCAAACACTTAACCCTTTCATTCCCTCATTCCCTCATTCTATCAACCAGGTTCTTGCACTATCAGACAGATTACAACGCAAACACTGAAACCTTTCACTCCCTCGCTCTGTGCACCAGCTTTCTGCACGGTCAGGGAATAAAAGGGTTACATTTTTTTTTGTAACCGGTGGATAGGATTGAGGAGCCAAAGAGTTAAATTTTTCGCAGCTGGTGGACAGGGTAAGAGAGTGAAAAGAATTTTTTTGAAGCTGGGAGATTGGGTAAGGGAGTCAAAGGGTTAAAAAAATCAGAAAACTCTTCACGTGATCGTGTGATTGTGTTTCATAAAAGCGATACGAGTGGTATCTGTTACGAACTTCTGTGCCTTCAACTTTCAATCGAGTGCGCCGTTTCCATTTCTCAGACAAGGTAATCTATTGAGACTCGGCTGGCACAGAGGTGGAGCTCCCGCCTCTCAAACGAACTGCCTGTGTTCGATTCTGAATGGGACTTTTTTTTTTTTTTTTTTTTTTTGCTGTCCCATCATTTGCATTGCTCCTACTGCCATCAGCTCCTTATTTTTTTTTTTTTGAACACATCTCCAAACCCTCCGAAACTGCTGAAGTCCTCATGACAGCAGGACATGTAGATCCACAAAATCTGGTACCACTTTTTATGACACTATTAAGCTGAGAATGGTGATGATAAGTAATGCTGCTGTGGAATTACATCTTTGAATTTTTGAAACTCCATTAAATGGGCTGCCACTCGATACTTTAAGTTTCTTCTGAAATTTTCATAGCGTCAACCAGAAACAACTGCAAAACTCGTTCTCTCCTTTATAATGTCTCGCATTGACTATTGCAATTCACTCCTGTCTGGTCTTCCTGCCTCCACCATTCACATCCTACAGCGCATTCAAAACAATGCTGTACGCCTTGTACTCAAAAAGAAAAAAGCTGACCACATATCTCCTCTCCTGGCACAACTTCACTGGCTCCCTGTATCAAAGCGCATACAGTACAAACTAGACACCATGTGCTACAAAAGCCTCAATAACGCAGCCCCCGATTACCTGTCAAGCCTACTTGAGATCTATGTTCCCTCACGTACCCTCCGCTCTGCCTCCGATCCTCTGACTTTTCGCTTTCCACGCACTAAGCTCAATAC
>JAPXFY010000017.1:43586556-43601556 GCA_030674185.1 Monoplex corrugatus
CTTACAGGTTTGTGTCATGATCACCATAGACATGGCATATGTGACGTTAGTGCATAATTATAGAATTCATTCCGAATGTGGAGATGTCATTTTGAGAAACTGAAACTGAAACTTGGTAGACCTACCATGAAATGTAAAGCACATGTATTCATGTGGGTCCCTTCAGGGTAGAGGAGAATTAGGTCCAGACCCTTAACAGGGCAGTTGGCAGGAATTGGATTAAAATGGTCAGATGCCCAGTCTAGTCAACAACTACTTGCCCAGTGCAGTCAAGAGAGTATCATTATGAAGAGACGGTATAGACTGATACGGCACATCATCCCAAGAAAGTAGGATAATATCACTCAAACTGCTCTTCACCAGAGACCAGAAGGAAAGATCGCGAGAGGAAGGTCCAAGAACGCCTGAAGACAAACAATAAAGGATGAGGCATTAATTAACCCTTTGACTCCCACACCCTGTCCACCAGCAATCCATATTGTCAGCCATGCTAGCAAAGCAAAAAAAATTAACCCTTTGAATCCCCCTCACCATATCCACCAGCTTCCTGCATGAAGCTGATGGATAGGGTGAGGGAGTCAAAGGGTTAAGTTTTTGCAGTTGGTAGCTATGGTCCGGGAGTCAAAGGGTTAATGCCATATTATACAGAGGCTGACCCAAAACATAGAAGTAGAGGATTTACGTTGCTGCCAACATGCTAATGACATATATATATTTAACGCTCAGTAAATCAGAACGAACCAATCAACTGTGAAAATTGGATGCTGTTCATGTTCATGACAATTGCTGGGGAAACGCCGAGGAGGTCAAGATCATTCGTAACATCAGCCTTCAGAGTCAGGGTTCTGCCTTGTCCACGTCGAAGGTTGACACGGTCGCTGAGGTTGGCAGACAATATGTCACCCAGGGGAGTGGGACACCTTGTCTGCATTCGAAGGCTGTGCCCGATCAGTCTCAGTCGGCGTCTTTGAAGCGTCTTGCTCAAGGGTGAGCTTAGTCCGAGAGTAGAGCACCGTGGTGGAGATTTTCTCTGGCCAGTAGATGCCGAGTGCCGTGCGGATCATACGCCGATGAGAAGAGTCGATCAACTTCGAGAGAGTTTCGGTCAGAGGTATGGACTCGAGACCGTAGCATACGATGCTCTCTACTGCGCCTTGAAAAGTCTAATTTTGATTTGGTCATCGGCCTTCGAGCTGAAAATCGGCTTCAATTTGTTCATCGCTGCCCATGCTTTGGCGAATCGTTCGTCTACCACTGAATTGACATACGACAGAAAGCAAAAATAACTATATAAATGATACTGGTGGTGTGTAATAACTGTGCTGTTGTATTTTCTCAGCTGTCGGAGATTGGCAATGAAAACTTCGCCTGTCGGAAAGAAATATTTATTTGTTTATGTTAATAAGACTTAAATAATGTTGCCGCCTCTGATGATGTGTTGTGTGTGGTTGTATGAACGTGGTTGTGTTGTATTTTCTCAGCTGCTCTTGGTTGGGGGGTTGGGAGATTGTGCTAATTGTGAATAACTTTCTCGCTCTGTCGGAGAAGAATGATATTCTATTTGTTTGTTATGTAAGTTTGCTTACTGTTGTCTTGTTCTCACTGCTGTTATGGTCTTTTGATAAAGGCAGCATTGAATAGTGAAACTGTCACCTGACGTCTCGCTTTTTTCTCTGTTTCGTCGTGTGTGTGTTTCCCGCTTGCTCTTTGTCTTTTCGTCTTCTCGTGTCTGCTGTGTGTGTGTGGTGTCGTCTATGTGTGTGTGTGTGTGTGTGGTTGTGTGTGTGTGTGTTGTGTGTGTTGTGTGTGTGTGTGCGTTGTGTGTGTGTGTGGAGAGAGGAGGGGAATTTCTTTTTTTTTTAAAGTTTGCATCACTTTGTCTCTCTGTCTCTGTCTATCTGTCTGTTTATCCGTCTTTCTGTCTATCTGTCTGTTTGTCTGTCTTGTCTGTCTCTCTGTCTTTCTCTGTCTCTCTGTCTTTCTCTGTCTCTCTTTTCTCTCTCTCTCTCTCTTGTCTTTCTCTGTCTTTCTCTGTCTCTCTTTCTCTCTCTCTCTCTCTCTGTCTTTCTCTGTCTTTCTCTGTCTCTCTTTCTCTCTCTCTCTCTCTCTCTCTGTCTGTCTTTCTCTCCATCTTCTCTCAAATTTACTCCTTTCTTCTCTCATTGTTTCCGTTATGTATTCTGCCCTTTAAATGTACATGGATCGATTTTAGCAGCTGCAGACATTCAAGAAGACAACAAGAAGCACACAGGCAATGTAGTATGGCACCATTCTCCTTCATCATCATCATCATCAGTCCCGTAGTCTGGTTGACCGTTGGGGCACCACTGAAGATTTTGCAACCAACTTCCTCCACTCCTCACGGTCCTCAGCTTTCCGGAGAATGATGTTCCATTCAAGACCAGTCCACTCTCTGATATTGTCTTCCCATCTTTTTCTCTGTCTGCCTCTTCGTCTCCCTCCCTGAACTGTTCCCTGCAAGACGGTCTTGCATTCTCCTTAGCTCGGCAAGAACAACACAGTTTTCATTCGTTCATTGGCTGATTGATTCAATTATTCATTTATGCACTCATTCACTGTCTCTCCCACTTTCATTCACATCCTCCCACCTCCCCACCCCCGTTCCTGATCTTTCTCCCTCCCTCTCTCTCTCACTATTTACCTTTCCGCTGCCCCCCCCCCCCACGCACGCACTACTGTATCGTTACCCCCCCCCCCCCACGCTGCTCATTTTGGCTCTACAGCCTACCAAAACTTAGCTCACCTTGACAGCAGGGCATGACAGGCGCGAAATTTGGATTTTTTTTCAATTCAATTCAATTCAATTCAAATCAATTCAAATCAATTAGATAACACTTTATTAGTGCACATGGAAATTGATTTGTGGAGTTACAGGCTCGTAATAACACTAACACACACACACACACACACACACACACACACACACACACACACACACACACACGCACACATATACACACATGCACACACACACATACACACACACATGCACACATACACACACATGCACACACACACATACACACACATGCAAACACACACATACACACACACATGCACACACATACACGCACACACACAAACACACACACGCGTACACGCGCGCACGCATACACACACACACGCACACACAACACACACACACAAACACACACATACACACAAACACAAACACACACACAAACACACACTTATACTCACACACAAAAAACACACACAACACACACACACAAACACACACACACACACACACACACACACTCACAAAACTACACACACGCACACACACACATACACACACACGCACACGCACACATACACACGCGCCGCGCACACACACACACACACACACACACAACACACACACACACACACAAACACACATACACACACACTCACACAAATACAAACACAACACACAGCACACACACACACACACTCACACAAAGACACACATACACAAACACACGCACGCACATACACACACACACTCACACACACAAACACAGATACACACACACAGAGACACAAACACAGACACAGACACACACACACACACACACACACACACACACACACACACACACACACACACACACACACACACACACACACACACACATCGATAAAGGAAACCAAAAAAAAGTATCAGACTAAGCGGTGAGAATAAAGTAGGTGTTGGTTGAATGTGCGAATGGCTGTGGGAATGACAGAATTCAGGTAACGAGATGTTCTTGTACACAGAGCTCTAAACCTAAGACTTTCTGACTAACCGTCCGTTACATACATTTTCGTGTAACGAGTGAATTTCATCTGTCAAAATTCTCACGAGTCTATCAGTAATTTTCCTCTTGTGCATGTCTATAAATGTGTGTTGTATTGTCTTTTATCCACCACTCTACCTACTTTCTTGATGCTTTTTTCACCCCGACACACAGCGCCAAAAGTTTCATCATCATCATCAGGTGCCCTGCCGCATGGCGTTGGCGACCATGGACTTCCAACCATCTCTATCTCTCGTTGTCCCCAGCATCTCCCCCACCCTCCTCATTCCCAGCCATTCTGCAAGTCCGTCCAGCATTCTCTCCCTGGATCTACCTGGTGCTCTCTTTCCCTCCAGCTTTCCCGTTGTGACTAGGTGCTCCAAATCCCCCTTCCTCATAAAATGGCGTATAAATGTTGCTTGTCTTTTCCTAATCTTCCTTAAGAGTGATCTACTTGTGTCTGCCTCCATCAAGACTGTCTCGTTTGTTTTCTTTTGCTGTCCATGGAACTCTCAACATTCTTCTGAGAAACCACACCTCGGCTGCCTCAATCTTGCTCTGGCTTTGCTTGCTGACTGTCCATGCCAAAAGTTTAAATACTGCAAACACCAGATGTGTAAAACGTTTAGAGCATCTATTTGTTCACTTTAAAAGAAAAAGACTAATTTTCTAACTTTAGTTTTCATAAAACAGTTCATTCGACTTTTTGTTCATCTTCTTAGAAAGTTATACGAAATCCAAAACAAGTGTGACTGCCCGTGTTCAAGCAAACAGGAACCAGAAAAACACGAAAATAGAATCAGAACGCGTGTTTAATACAACCAGACAAGACAGGCGCAAATTTTCGGCCAACTGGCCTTTGTCAAGCGTGAACGTAAGATCGTAAACAAACAAACACCAAACACAAAAATTAGGAGAAAATGACGATTGTTGATTTTTTTTTTGAAAGTGTCTCAGAATTTTCTTTTTAGAATAGCTTTATTGTCAAATTATCATCCCAAGATATTTGTATGTATCTACCTATGCAGCCACTATATCTGTTATTGCCATTTTAGCTGAACAAGATATCTTTTTGTTGAAGTCATTTACAAGTTCTTTTTGTCTTGTCAACATTCGATTGAAGATCATTTTTTCTCACACCAATTCACAAACCAGTCAATTTCTTTTTTGTAATCAGCTTCATTATCATCAGTAATCAGTAATTAGCTTGGAGTTTGTTCAAGAAGGATTGGCCACACTCGGACAATTCTGTAGGCAACGTGCAGACGTTCACCCGAGAAAACAAACACTGATTCGTTCATTCCTTCTTTGGTTCACTCGTGCGTTCTGTTCTTCTTCATCTCTTCTTCCTTTCTTCCCTGGTTTGCTCCTCCCTTCCGCTCTCTCTGTGTCTCTGTGTTTGTTTGTTTGTCTGTCTGTCTGTCTGTCCGTCCGCCTGCCTGTCTGTCTCTCTCTCTCTCTCTGGCTTTCTCTTTCTGTCTGTCTCCCTTTCTGACCTCTCTCTCTCTCTCTCTCATATCCCCATCTTTCCTGTCTTCCTCTCTCTTTACTCTCTCTCTCTCTATATATATATCTCTCTCTCTTTATCTCTCTCTCTTTATCTCTCTTTCTCTCTTTATCTCCCCCTTCTCCTTCTCTCCTACCTTCCTTTCTGCCTCTTCTAAATTCCTCTTTCTCTCTTTCTCTCCATCTTATTATCTTCTCTCTCCCTTCTCTCTCCCCTCTTCTCTCTCCCTCTCTCTCATCCCCATCTTTCCTGTGTTCCCTCTCTCTCTCTTATCCCCATCTTTCCTGTGTTCCCCTCTCTCTCTCTCATCCCCATCTTTCCTGTGTTCCCTCTCTCTCTCTCATCCCCATCTTTCCTGTGTTCCCTCTCTCTCTCATCCCCATCTTTCCTGTGTTCCCCTCTCTCTCTCTCATCCCCATCTTTCCTGTGTTCCCTCTCTCTCTCTCATCCCCATCTTTCCTGTGTTCCCTCTCTCTCTCTCATCCCCATCTTTCCTGTGTTCCCTCTCTCTCTCTCATCCCCATCTTTCCTGTGTTCCCCCCTCTCTCTCTCATCCCCATCTTTCCTGTGTTCCCCTCTCTCTCTCTCATCCCCATCTTTCCTGTGTTCCCCTCTCTCTCTCATCCCCATCTTTCCTGTGTTCCCCTCTCTCTCTCATCCCCATCTTTCCTGTGTTCCCTCTCTCTTATCCCCATCTTTCCTGTGTTCCCTCTCTCTCATCCCTATCTTTCCTGTGTTCCCTCTCTCTTATCCCCATCTTTCCTGTGTTCCCTCTCTCTTATCCCCATCTTTCCTGTGTTCCCTCTCTTATACTCTCTCTCTTTTCTCTCTCTCTATATCTCTGTCTCTATCTTTATCTCTCTCTTTTTATTCTCTCTCTCTCTCTCTTTGTCTCTCCCCCTCTCTCTCCTCTGTCCAGCCTTTCTTTCTCCTCCCTCTTCTAAATTCCTCTTTTTCTCCATCCTATTTTCTCTCTCTCCTCTCTCTCTCTCTCTCTCTGTCATTATCTTCTCTCTCACCATCGCTTTCTCTTCCCCCTTCTCTGTCCTACCTCCTTCTCACTCTCCCCCCCCTCCCCCCCCCCCTCTTTCTCTGTGTGGCCCAATAAACAGATGCATAAACCATGAAGAGGAACAATGTGGACACCTTATCGACCCATTATGACGTTGTACAGTGATGGCCAAGACAGAATGAGAGAGCCAGCCTGCAGTCCATAACACGGTTCCAACCAGTCTCTCCAACCCTCAAACCAGAGACCTAGATGTTAAGACAGGTTGGCATTGTGGCCAAGAAGACTGAATGGAGCAGCCTGAAGTCGATAACACGGTTCCAGCCAGTGTCTCCTCCATCTCTCAAACCAGAGACAAACACATAGTGCTTTAGCATTGTGGCCCGTAAGGCAGAAATGAGGCAGCCTGGAGTCCATATCACGGTTCCAGCCACTGTGTCTCTCCAACCCTCAAACCAGAGACAAACACATAAACAGACTGGCACTTTAGCATTGTGGCCTCGAAGACAGCATGAGGCAACCTGCAGTGAATAACGCGGTTCCAGCCAGTGTCCTCTCCATCTCTCAAACCAGAGACAAACACAGAGAGATTAGGATTTTAGCATTGTAGCCCAGAAGACTGAATGAAGCAGCCTGCAGTCGTTAACACAATTCCAGCCAGTGTCTCCTCCATCTCAGAAACCAGAGACAAACATATATAGAGATTGACACTTTAGCGTTGTGGCCTAGAAGACAGAATGAAGAAGCCTGCAGTCGATGGCACAGTCCCAACCAGTATTTCTTCCATCCTTCGAGCTAAAAACATAGATAATGAGAGATTGGCACACTGGAATCACAGCCCAGAATCAGGCAGCCTGCAGTCGATCAGAGACATCCATATGTACAGACTGGCACTGCGGCGTTTTGGCCCAGTGGACAACACGACAACTTGGGATGCAAGAGAAGCTGGAGATCCAGAGGTCAAATCCCACTTTGACAGAGACTTTCCCCACCCCACCCCACCCCCAGGGACAGAGATGTTATTCTTGGCAAAATTCTATAGAAATTTCATTCTGACAGCTTAATGAAACCATCTATTTAAACAAAACAATATGCACAAAGAAACAACAGTATAACAAACAAACAAACGATAAAGATATACAAACAAGTAGAACATGATATAAAATCATCCCAACAATCTCCTTTTCAACAAAGCAAACGCATTACAGAAAATTCTGCCGAATATCACTAGGATATTGAAGAAGCATAAAATGAAATAAACCTTGGCCTGAACGGTGATATATTGTCACAAAAATGAAAACAGAAAGTAAATACTGTCAGCAGTTCCTGAGATAACGCGGTTCACACACATTTGTAAAATTAAAGTAACAATTCGTAGCCCCCAGCTAAACACATAAAACCCCGCGTGGATATTCCCAACCTGACCAGAATCATTCAACCAGGGTGATATCACTAGAACAGAGAATATTACATACACTGCATCATTTTAGATAGAACAGATACCTACATTGTAACCGAGCCTCTGACATGATTACCGTTCTCTCTGTTTATGTCTCTACTCTAACCCCCAAGAAGGCACTTGGCACTGAATACTACTAATCTCATTCAATCCACCGATATATTTCTATTTCTTTATTCCATCTGCTGACTTTGACGATGACGTCCAGTCTGTCCAGAAAGGCGCACAGTGACTGCATCCTTTATTCAGACCAGCAGACTGTCCATTTAAGGCGTGATTATCTAAGGTCGTAGTTATTCCATTACTCTGAAGTCGACAGGGAATAAGCTGGCAGAAACCTCAACTGTTCTCAGGGCCAGTATTATAGGAGGTCGATGCCAATAATTATACTCTTCTTTGCTGATTTACCCTCTCTAACCTCTAAAAATGTCTGGTACCTGTTCATACAGCTGGACTGGGTGCCGTCGAGCGAAGGTGTATCCTAGTCAGTGTCAAGTTTGAGCAATGCTCTCTGTCTCTCTGCCTCTGTCTCTCTGCCTCTCTGTCTCCCTCTGTCTCTCTCTGTCTATCTTCCTCTCTTTCTTTCGCTCGCTCGCTTCTTCGCCTCTGTCTCTGTCTGTCTCTGTCTCTCTGTCTGTGTCTCTCTGCCTCTCTGTCTCCCTCTGTCTCTCTCTGTCTCTCTTCCTCTCTCTTTCTCTCGCTCGCTCGCTTCTTCGCCTCTGTCTCTGTCTGTCTCTGTCTCTCTGTCTGTGTCTCTCTGCCTCTCTGTCTCCCTCTGTTTCTCTCTGTCTCTCTTCCTCTCTCTTTCTCTCGCTCGCTCGCTTCTTCGCTCTCTCTCTCTCTCTCTCTCTTTCTCTCTGTCTCTGTCTGTCTCTCTCTCTCTCTGTCTGTGTCTCTCTCGTCTCTGTCTCTGTCTGTCTGTCCGTCTGTCCGTCTGTCTATCTGTCTGTCTGTCTCTCTCTCTCTAGCACGCTTGCTCCTGCGCTCTTTCGGTCTCTCTATTAAATTCTCTCTCTCTCTGTCTCTCTCTGTCTCTGTCTCTTTCTCTAGCTCGCTCGCTTGTTCGCTCGCTCGATCTCTCTCTTAAGCTCTGTCTCTGAGTCTCTCTCTGTCTCTGTCTCTGTCTGTTCTGTCTGTCTGTCTGTCTCCCTCTCTCTCTCTTTGTCTCTCTGTCTCTGTCTCTCTCTCTCTCTCTCTCTCTGTCTCTGTCTGTCTGTCTGTCTCTCTCTCTCTCTGGCCTA
This sequence comes from Monoplex corrugatus, assembly GCA_030674185.1. Taxonomy (NCBI): domain Eukaryota; kingdom Metazoa; phylum Mollusca; class Gastropoda; order Littorinimorpha; family Ranellidae; genus Monoplex; species Monoplex corrugatus. Next base: position 43,595,558 of record JAPXFY010000017.1, read on the forward strand.
TCGTGAGTTTGTCTCTTTTTTTTTTCTTTCCCCAACTGAAAACACAAAAACAAGCTCAAAACAGACTCGTCCATAAAACTGATTTTATTGGCTTGTTTGTTGTCGGCTAACAAAGGTGTGTAGCCCTTTGTATGTTTCCTTTCCTAGTTCCTTTCTATTTGCCTTTCTTTGTCTCTTTGTTGTACCGTTCTTTGTTTCTCTGTTTGTTTTTGTCTATCTTCAGTCCCTTTCCCTCTTCCATCCCTTCCTTCTTTCAGTTTTTCTTCTTCTTTTTTTTTTTTTAACATCCCTTCACAAAAAAGGGAAATTAGTTCATACAGACCGGAAATATGTCTGTCAGTCTGTCTGTCTGTATGTATGTACTATGCTTTAAACAACAATAACAATAACAACATATGTATGTATGTATGCCTGCATGTATGCATGCATGTATGTATATATGTATGTATGTATATATGTATGTATGTATGTATATATGTATGTATGTATGTATGTATGTACATGTATGTGTGTGTATGTCAGTATGTATGTATGTATGCATGCATGTATGTATATATGTATGTATGTATGTATGTATGCATGTATGCAGGTATGTATATATGTATGTATGTATGCAGTATGTATGTTTGTATGTTTGTATGTATGTATGTATGTTATGTATGTATGTCAGCGGAAACACATGATGGCACAGCACACCTGGCTCTCAGAGTGGCCACGGTAGAAGAGCGTTACCTACAGAAGGCCTCGATACATTTATAAAAGGATGGTCAGCCACCACAACCGTGACCAATATAGGAGCGATCATCCTCATCAATTTCCCAAAGACTCAGTCCACAAGTGCCAGTGTTCCTACTGGCAAACTGTCCCTATTATTCACGATATAGATGACGCCACGCTATCAGATCGTTGTCATATCAGATTCCCTCTTTCTTCTCAAAACCCTGGACAATGACAAACTCCCTTACCTGGCCAAAGCCTTCCAGCACGTCAGAAGAACTGAAGGGTGGTTCTCCAGTGGGTCCTCGTTCACTGTGGAACACCAGAAAACGAGATGCTACATGAGGTAGCAAAAAAAAAAAAAAAAAAAAAAAAGGGGGGGGGGGGTGGAGGCAGGAAGACCAAACAGACAACAGTGTCAGCCACAGAGAGGAGAGGAACATCATCGGCCAGATCCTCCTCAACGTCCAAATGAATCGCAAAGTTCGAACTGACGCCATCACCAACCTGCCCCTGCTGTCAAGAAGACTGATTGATTGATTGGTTCAGATTTCACGTCGACACCACCTCCAGTGATATAGCCGACGGGGATAACCATCCCAGGGAAGTGGGGGAAGTGGGCACTTACTAATCCTATGCTGAACCCCACCAGAACAACAACGATGTTAAGATGGGACATGAGGAGGCCAGTTTTAATGTAGCGCACCCCGGGATTCGAACCCACAACCATAAGCATGTGAATCCGACGCTCAAACCAACTGAGCTATGGGGCCCGCACTGTCAAGAAGATTGATTGATTGTTTGGTTCAGTTTTACGTCAACACCCACTTCAGGTGATATGGCCGACGGGGATAAACCATCCCTGGGAAGTGGGGAAAGGAGACCATCTAATCCCACATTATCCAAAACAAGTGTGACTGCCCGCGTTCAAGCAAACAGGAACCACGAAAAAAAAAAAACACGAAAAAAGAATTAGAACGCGTATTTAATACTACAAGACAAGACAGGCGCAAAATTTTCGGCCAACTGGCCTTTGTCAAGCGTAAGATCACAAACAAACAAACAATACAAAAATTAGGAGAAAAAGACTGAAACTTCCCTGCTGCTCTGTCCCGTAGGAGAAAAGAATAAACTAAGTCTTTCTCTCCTAATTTTTGTATCTGGTGTTTGTTTGTGATCTTACGCTTGACAAAGGCCAGTTGGCCGAAAATTTGCGCCTGTCTTGTCTTGTATTAAATACGCGTTCTTACTTCTTCTTTCGTGTTTTTTTCTAATCCTATGCTGTCAAGAAGACTGGACATCTGAACTTGTATTATACTGATGTCGCCTCAAGTCAACTGAAGAAACAGAATATGTGGCCGATTACAACTTCTCTGACCCCCGTGCTTTATGGTAGCGAACAGGAACTGGAAAACAACAACAACAACAAAAACAACAACAACAACAACAACAACAGTGACAACAACAACAACAACATCATGAACGACAACAACAACAACGACGACGACGGCAACAACAATAACTTCAACAACTACGATGGCAACAACAACAACAATAACGACGACGACATCAACAACAACAACAACAAAATAACGACGACGACATCAACAACAACAACAACAACAACGATGACGACGACGACATCAACAACAACAACAACAACAACAACAACAACGACGACGACGACATCAACAACAACAACAACGACGACGGCAACAACAACAACAACGACGACGACAACAACAACAACAACAACGGCACAACAACAACAACAACAACCGGCCACATTCATCGCCAGATGTGAGCATGTACGTATGTATTTTTGTCTGCCCGTATATTTTTACCGAATTATGTTGCATTTCGATAATCAATGTACGCATAACCTTGATTATCTGTCACTGTGACCTGGAAGAATTCCAAATGTTATTAAAATTTGACGTGCAGTGAGGACAACAATAGACTGTGATGAAAATAAAGACGGATCTTCACCAAATTTCGGTGAAAGATATGGATTAATTAAGTCAGAGACTCAAAAAAGATAGATCATTTGGAAGATAAGGCGCCAAGGTCAAGGTCCCATGGACAACAAAAAAAGTGCCAAAACCTGCAGTTTTTCAGAAATGGGTGTGAACACGACTTTCGCAGAGACCTTTGACAATATTTCAACTTTGTTTTCACTGTTATAAGTCTAAATTTGTTCATTCGTTTTTCTTTTCATCCATTCATTTGTTTAATTCAGTCAGTCAGTTCGTCATTCATTTATTCATTCATTCATTCATTCACTCTTTCGTTTTTTTCTTTTTTTGTGTTTTGTTTGTTTCGTTGGTTTATTTAATTCTTTCTTTCTTTTCTTTTTCTTTTTTTATTTTTCTTTCTTTCTTTCTTTCTTTTGTACTGTCGTTGTTTGTTTGGAGTTTCTTTTAGCGTTTTTTTTTCTTTTCTTTTTCTTTCTTTCCTTCTTGCTTTCTTTCTTTTTTCTTTCCTTCTTTTTTCTGTCTTTCTTTTTTTTTTCCTTCCGTCTTGTGTTCTGTCGGTTGTTTTCTTATGTTTTCCTTTTCTCCTCTCTTTCTTTCTTTCTTTCGCTTTGTCTTCCGTTGGCTATTTCGTCTGTTATTTTCTATTTTTCTTCGTTCTTTCGTTTGTTTTGTTTTTCTTTTTTCGTTCATTCTTTCTTCTGACATTCGTTTTCTTCTTCGCAATTCTTCTTCTTCTTCTTTTCTTTCTGTTTGCCTTCTCGTCTTCATTTCGGCCTTTTCTTTCTTCGTTCTTTCTTTTTCCTTCGCTCCTTCATACCTCCTGTCTTTCTTTGTTGTTGTTGTTGTTGTTGTTGTTGTCTTTTTTGTTTTGTTTTTGTTTCTCTAGTTTTGAATGGCTGACACGAAACAGTTCTATCACCGTCTCTGTCCATTTTGTTTCCAGAAATAAACTTTCATTCTTTCAGCTTAGGATTTTTCTCTGGCTCTCTTTTTGGTGCTGGCTGTGTGTCTGTCTATCCCTATCCCTTTGTCTTGGTCTGACTGTCTGTTTGTCTGTATGTATGCATGCATGTCTGTTTTTCCTATTTCTTTGTCAGTCTCTGTCTGTCTCTTTCTCGATGAGGCTGGCTGGCTGACTGACTGGTTATCTGGCCGTCTGGCTGTCTGATTGTCTGGCTGCCTGGCTGTTTGCCAGGCTGTCTGTCTGTTTGTCCGCCTGTCTGACTGGTTGTGTGGCTGGCTGGCTGGCTGGCTGGTTTGTTGTCTAGTTGACAGGTTGCTGTCTGCCTGGCTGCCTGGATCGTTGTCTGGCTGGTTGGTTGGTTGTCTGGTTGGTGGTGGCTTGGCTGTTGTCTGGTTGGCTGGCTGGCTGGTTGGCTGGCTGGCTGGTTGGTGTGCTGGTGCTGCTGGCTGGTGTTGTCTGGCTGGCTGGTTGGTTGGTTGTCTGGTTGGCTGGCTGTCTGTGCCTGGCTGCCTGGTGTTGTCTGGCTGGTTGGTTGGTTGGTTGTCTGGTTGGTGGCTGGCTGGCTTGGCTGGTTGGTTGTCTGGTTGGCTGGCTGGCTGGTTTGGTTTGGTTGTCTGGCTTGGCTGGCTGGCTGGCTGGTTGTGTTGTCTGGTTGGTGGCTGGCTGTGCTGTTCTGGCTGTGCTGGTTGGTTGTCTGGTTGGCTGGCTGCTGGCTGGTTGGTTGTCTGGTTGGCTGGCTGGCTGGCTGGTTGGTTGTCTGGTTGGCTGGCTGGCTGGTTGGTTGTCTGGTTGGCTTGGCTGGCTGGTTGTCTGGTTGGCTGGCTGGTTGGTTGTCTGGTTGGCTGGCTGGTTGGTTGTCTGGTTGGCTGGTTGTCTGGTTGGCTGGCTGGTTGGTTGTCTGGTTGGCTGGCTGGTTGGTTGTCTGGTCGGCTGGCTGGTTGGTTGTCTGGTTGGTTGTCTGGTTGGTTGTCTGGTTGGCTGCTGGTTGGTTGTCTGGTTGGCTGGCTGGTTGGTTGTCTGGTTGGCTGCTGGTTGGTTGTCTGGTTGGCTGGCTGGCTGGTTGTCTGGTCGGCTGGCTGGTTGGCTGGCTGCTGGTTGGTTGTCTGGTTGGCTGGCTGGCTGGTTGGCTGGTTGGTTGTCTGGTTGGCTGGTTGGCTGGCCGGCTATCTGTCTGCCTGCCTGTTGGTCCGTCTGTCCGTCAATCTGTCTGTCTGTATGACTCTTTTTTTTTCTCTGTCTCTGTCTGTCTTTGTCTTTTTCTTTACCTGTCCGTCTATCTGTCTGCGTCTGTGTCTGATTCTGTCTGTCTTTGTCTGTGTTCGCCTATCTCTATGTCTGTCTGCCAGTTTCTGTGCGTATTTGTCTTTCTGTCTGTATCTGTTTCTGTCTATGTGCCTGTCTCTGTGTATTTTTTTGTCTCTGTCTATCTGTTTGTCTGTCTATTTATCTGTATCTGTCTCTGTCTATCTTATGCTCTTCTTAGTAAAACTAAAAAAAAAAAAGTGATTTCTTCTTAGTATTCATTCATACTATAGAAATACTGAAGAACGAAAAACATCTGTCCTACAATGCCCACATCAAATCCCATATTAATTAACTATGCGTGTTTCTGTCTTTGTCTTTCTTACTTACAGATAATAAGGGGGGGAAGGACAGCTGAAAATATCACCGCCTCCAGTATGACCATCTTGTTCTGGCCAAGAATAGATTTTTTTCATCTTAGGAGATTCAGATGCGCGATCTCTTTACTCGTCTGTTTATCTGTACATGTTACGATCTCTGACTGTCTGTCTGTCTTCTCTCTCTGTCTCTGTCCGTCTGTCTGTCTGTCTGTCTCGCTCTTTTTTCACTGTTTCTGTCTCTGTCTGTCTGTCTGTCTGTCTCTCTCTCTGTCTGTCTCTCTCTCTCTCTCTCTCTCTCTCTCTCTCTCTCTCTCTCTCTCTCTCTTTCATTCTCTTTCTCTGTCTCCAGTTTTTCTGTCTGTATATTGATATACAGTGCTCTCTCTGTTTCTGTTTGTCTGGCTGGCTGGCTGGCTGGCTGGCTGGCTGGCTGTCTCTATCTATCTATCCGTCTGTGTCTCTGTCTCTCTCTGTCTCTGTGTCTCTGTCTCCCTCTGTCTGTCGGTCTCTCATCTCTCTCTATACATAACCCCATCTCTCTCCCTTTCTCTCCCCCCTCTCTCTCTCTCTCTCTCTCTGTCTTTCTAGCTCTCTCGGTCTCTCTTTCTCTGTGTAGACGTATGCACGTTTATGAGTGCGAGCGCGTATATGCGTGCGAGTGTGTGCATGCGTCCGTGTGTATGTGTGTACACGTTTGGGTGTAGGTATGTTCGTTATTTC
>JAPXFY010000017.1:43606556-43609056 GCA_030674185.1 Monoplex corrugatus
TTTGTTGCCACTGTGTGTATCTGTCTGTCTGTTCATGTGTCTGTCTGTCCGTTTGCCTGTGTCTTTGTGTCTGAAAGTTTGCGTGTCTGTCTGCGCGTCTGTGTATCTGTCTGTCCGTGTATCTGTCCGTCTGTGTATCTGTCTGCGTATCTCTCTGTCCATATGTCTGTGTTTGTGTAAATTTGTGTATTTGTCTGTGTGTCTGTCTGTCGGTGTGTTTATCTGTGTGTGTGTGTGTGTGTCTGTGTGTGTGTGTGTATCTCTTTGTCTCTGTGTTTGCTTGTCTCTGTGTCTGTTTGTGTTTGAAACTGTTTATCTGTTCGTGTTTCTCTGTGTATCTGTATGCCTGTGACTCTGTTTGGCTGTGTGTGATTGTGTATCTGTATGACTGTGAATGTGTTTGTGTGTGTGTCTATCTGTCTTTAATTAATTGTATCTTCTCTCCCTCTCTCCCTCTCTCCCCCCTCTCTCCCTGCCCCCTCTCTCTCTGTGTACCCCATTATGAAACGGACAGGAAACATATTTATTTGATGGGTTATGTCTGTTAGTTTGTCAAAGTATATTATCATACGTTACGTGTCCGTTCGTTTCCAATTATGTCTTAGTTTATGCATACACGCGCTAATTAAGATAATTATTCTGTGTTTGCGTATGTGTGCATGTGCGTGTGCGTGTGAGAAAGAGAGAGGGAAAGTGGGGGAGGGGAGAGAGAGGGAGACAGAAAGAGAGAGAGAGAGAAAGAGAGAGAGAAAGAGAGAGAGACAGGGAGGGAGAGAGAGAGAGAAAAAGAGATAGATACACAGAGAGAGAAATACAAAGATATATAAAGAGAGAGAGAGAGAGAGAGAGAGAGATACACAGATATATATATATGTAAGCTTATACACAGATATATATACATATATATAGAGTATGTACATATGTGTATATATATATATGTATATATATACATATATACACACACAGAGAGATACACAGAGAGAGAGATATATATACAGAAAGAGAGAGAGATACAGAGAGAGAGAGAGAGATACAGAGAGAGAGAGATATATATATATATACAGAGGAGAGAAGAAGAGAGAGGGGAGAGAGAGAAAAGAGAGAGAGAGAGAGAGAGAGAGAGAGAGAACGTGAATACACATATGACTAAGATTGTGATACTGATAGACTGTATTGCCTTTGTACGCTTGTATTTAAAACTGTTAGCGCCTTGCTTCTGCGTATACTTCTGTCTGCCTCTCTGTGTCTCTGTACACATACGCACACACGCACACGTATATAAACGCGTGCGCGCATGCACAGACAAATGTGTGTATATGTACATATATCTGCGTGTGTGCGTGTGTGTGTCTTTGTGTCTGTCTGCGTCTGCGTGTCTGTCTGTGTGTCTGTCTGTGTGTCTGTCTGCGTGTCTGTCTGTGTGTCTGTCTGTGTGTCTATGTATGCATGTATACGATATGTGTGTGCGTGCACGCGCGTGCGTGTGTATATGCGCGTGTGTGCATAAGTACATATGTACTTCATACACCTATGCACATCTAGACGCACACACACACACACACGTGATATAAGCTATACACATGTACATGCACACACATACATAAACACGCGCGCGCGAACACAAACACGCACACATACACACATTCACAGACTGTCTCTCAGAGACACACTTGCACCTCTCTGTCTGTCTATCTGTGTGTGTGTGTGTGTGTGTGTGTGTGTGTGGTGTGTGTGTGTGTGTGTGTGTGTGTGTGTGTGGTGTGTGTGTGGTGTGTGTGTGCGTGCGTGTGTGTTTCTCTCTCTGTATCTCCGCATTTCTCTCTCTGTCTCTTCCTCTGTCTCTGTCTCTTTCCCTCTCTCTCTCTCTCTCTCACTCACACACACACACACACACACACACACACACACACACACACACACACACACACACACACACACACACACACTTTCTCAAACACACACACACTTTCTCAAACACACACAGTGTTATTATTGCTTTCAAGATTCAATTTCACAAAGAGAAACAGCCGTTGCCATGCATTTTTACCGATTCTTTCAAAAAGGTTTAAAAAATTATTTAAAAAAACAAAAACAAACAAACAAACAAAAACTAAAGTTAAGCCATTTGAAACGTCTTCCTTTTATACAAAAAAATCACCACCGACGATCCAGATGTTTTGTATTTATCAGTTTCAGTTTCAGATTCTCAAGTTTACGTCTCAGCGCTGGGAATGATTTTCGCATACACTTCCCCAAACGGCAAAAACATTTCTGGTGAGAATGTTCCCCTCTCTGTCTATCTGTGTGTCTGTCTGTCTGTGTCTGTCCATATGTCTGCCCGTATGTCTGTCTGTATGTCTGTCTGTTGGTCTATCTGTTTATCTGTCTATCTGTCTGTCTGTATGTCTGTCTGTTTGTTTGTCTGTCTGTCTGTCTCTGGCTATCTGTCTGTCTGTCTATCTGTCTGTCTAGCTATCTTGTCTGTCTGTCTATCTGTCTG
>JAPXFY010000017.1:43619056-43626556 GCA_030674185.1 Monoplex corrugatus
CGCTGCACTCTGTGACACAGCCACCCGCCTCCAAGTGGCTCTGTCTTGACTTTTGTGGACACCTTCTTGAATATTTAGGCCACTGACGTTGGTTATGTTCTGGATGTATGAGATTGGAGGTCTGTCTTTCTTCCCTTTCGCCACTGTTTTTCCTTGAAAAATGGCTGCCATGAGGTTAATGTTCTTGCTACATGACACATGGCCAATGTATTTTAGTTTTCTCTTTTTGGTGTCTACTAGTGGTTTTCTGGTGTTATCAAGTTCTACAAGGACACTTTCACTGGTTCTTCCATCTGTCCATTTGGCACGTTGTAGTCTCTGATGAAAACCACATCTCCGCTATTTCAATTCTTTTGTAATCAGCTTTTCTGAGAGCCCAGGCTTCGCAACCATAAATCATGATTGGCCAGTTCAAATATTTTAAAAGTTTAATTTTCAAGCCATTTGGTATGCCTCTGTCTTTCCAGATATTGTTGAGTTGGACATTATTTTCCTTTACCATTCCAGTTCTTATTTTGATCTCTTTAGAGCAGGTTCCATCATCAGTCTTAACAGAACCAAGATATTTAACATCTTAAACATTTTCTAAAGGAACTTCATTAATTAAGATGTCATGATTGTTTTCATTGTCTTTGCCTTCAATGTGTAGCACTTTAGTTTTCTTGGCGTTCAAGGTTTGGCCAGCCCATTTACTAACATCATCACAGAAAAATCAGATTGTGTACTGCTCGTGTCACTGTAACTTTGAACAAGCATCAAATAAAATATACTCTTGACGTGCATCAAGAACAATGATAGACTGTCACAGGCGTAATGATAGACTGTCACAAGCGTAATGATAGACTGTCACAAGCGTAATGATAGACTGTCACAGGCGTAATGATAGACTGTCACAAGCGTAATGATAGACTGTCACAAGGGTAATGATAGACTGTCACAAGCGTAATGATAGACTGTCACAAAAGCGTAATGATAGACTGTCACAAGCGTAATGATAGACTGTCACAAGCGTAATGATAGACTGTCACAAGCGTAATGATAGACTGTCACAAGCGTAATGATAGACTGTCACAAGCGTAATGATAGACTGTCACAAGCGTAATGATAGACTGTCACAAGCGTAATGATAGACTGTCACAAGCGTAATGATAGACTGTCACAAGCGTAATGATAGACGTCATAAGCGTAATGATAGACTGTCACACAAGCGTAATGATAGACTGTCACAAGCGTAATGATAGACTGTCACAAGCGTAATGATAGACTGTCACAAGCGTAATGATAGACTGTCACAAGCGTAATAATAGACTGTCACAAGCGTAATGATAGACTGTCACAAGCGTAATGATAGACAGTCACAAGCGTAGTGATAGACTGTCACAAGCGTAATGATAGACAGTCACAAGCGTAATGATAGACAGTCACAAGCGTAATGATAGACTAGACAGTTACAAGCGTAATGATAGACAGTCACAAGCGTAATGATAGACTGTCACAAGCGTAATGATAGACAGTCACAAGCGTAATGATAGACAGTCACAAGCGTAATGATAGACAGTCACAAGCGTAATGATAGACAGTCACAAGCGTAATGATAGACTGTCACAAGCGTAATGATAGACTGTCACAAGCGTAATGATAGACTAGACAGTTACAAGCGTAATGATAGACAGTCACAAGCGTAATGATAGACTGTCACAAGCGTAATGATAGACTAGACAGTTACAAGCGTAATGATAGACTAGACAGTCACAAGCGTAATGATAGACAGTCACAAGCGTAATGATAGACAGTTACAAGCGTAATGATAGACTGTCACAAGCGTAATGATAGACAGTCACAAAAGCGTAATGATAGACTGTCACAAGCGTAATGATAGACTGTCACAAGCGTAATGATAGACTGTCACAAGCGTAATGATAGACTGTCACAAGCGTAATGATAGACTGTCATAAGCGTAATGATAGACTGTCACAAGCGTAATGATAGACTGTCACAAGCGTAATGATAGACTGTCACAAGCGTAATGATAGACTGTCACAAGCGTAATGATAGACTGTCACAAGCGTAATGATAGACTGTCACAAGCGTAATGATAGACTGTCACAAGCGTAATGATAGACAGTCACAAGCGTAATGATAGACTGTCACAAGCGTAATGATAGACTGTCACAAGCGTAATGATAGACTGTCACAAGCGTAATGATAGACTGTCACAAGCGTAATGATAGACTGTCACAAGCGTAATGATAGACTGTCACAAGCGTAATAATAGACTGTCACAAGGGTGGAAACAAAATGTAAATAGTGCCAAAAGTTCCTGAGAAAGTGTTACTCACACCCATTCCTTAAAAAAAGTGCTGACTTCTATACTTTTTTCTTTTTTGGTCTGTGTGACCTTGACCTTGGTGCTATGACTTCCAAATTTTGACCACAATTTTATCGAAAAAAAATATCCACCCAGAGACGTATGTGTGTGTGTGTGTGTGTGTGTGTGTGTGTGTGTGTGTGTGTGTGTGTGTGTGTGTGTGTGTGTGTGTGTGTGTGTGTGTAAAATATATGTGTGTGTGTTTGCGTGTGTGAGTGTGTGTGTGTATGTGCTTGCGTGCATGCGCGCGAGAGTGCGTGTGTGCATGTATGTGTGTGTGTGTGTGTGTGCGCGCGCACGAACGTGCGTGTGTGTGTGTGTGTGTGCGTGCGCGCTCACGTACGTGCGTGTGCGTGTGTGTGTGTGTGCGCGCGCGCGCGCGTGTGTTTGTGTGTGCCGCTCATGTTCTTTTTCATTGGTCTAATTCCCCCCACCCCTCACCCACCCCACCCCCGCCCTTTCAACATTAGGTAAGAAAACAGAGCAGGAAGAGACCTGAACTTTTGTCTGAGTCAGCATTGTGAGTCAGGTCAGATCATACAAGTTTTATGCAGGAACACACTGTGACGAGGTCACAATTTTATCACTCATACACGTTTTATACAGCGGGCAGGCTGTGACGAGGTCACAATTGTATCACTCATAAACGTTTTATACAGCGGGCAGGCTGTGGCGAGGTCACCATTTCATAACTCATAGACAGTTTTATGCAGGACTAGGGTGTGGCAAGGTCAGAGTTCTATCACTCATAAAATGTTATGCATGAACAGCAGGCTGCATGTAGCAAGGTGACTGTTTTTTGTTTTGTTTTTTAAGTCACACACTCAACTCTGGGCAGGAGTTGTATAGGCCAAAAAAAAAAAACAACAAAAAAAAAAAACAAAAAAAAACCCACACTGGTTTTATGGGAATGATTGGATTGGGCCCTCAAAATCCCACACTGGTTTTATGGGAATGATTGGATTGGGCCCTCAAAATCCCACACTGGTTTTATGGGAATGATTGGATTGGGCCCTCAAAATCCCACACTGGTTTTATGGGAATGATTGGATTGGGCCCTCAAAATCCCACACTGGTTTTATGGGAATGATTGGATTGGGCCCTCAAAATCCCACACTGGTTTTATGGGAATGATTGGATTGGGCCCTCAAAATCCCACACTGGTTTTATGGGAATAATTGGATTGGACCCTCAAAATCCCACACTGGTTTTATGGGAATGATTGGATTGGGCCCTCAAAATCCCACACTGGTTTTATGGGAATGATTGGATTGGACCCTCAAAATCCCACACTGGTTTTATGGGAATAATTGGATTGGACCCTCAAAATCCCACACTGGTTTTATGGGAATGATTGGATTGGACCCTCAAAATCCCACACTGGTTTTATGGGAATAATTGGATTGGACCCTCAAAATCCCACACTGGTTTTATGGGAATGATTGGATTGGACCCTCAAAATCCCACACTGGTTTTATGGGAATAATTGGATTGGACCCTCAAAATCCCACACTGGTTTTATGGGAATGATTGGATTGGGCCCTCAAAATCCCACACTGGTTTTATGGGAATAATTGGATTGGACCCTCAAAATCCCACACTGGTTTTATGGGAATGATTGGATTGGGCCCTCAAAATCCCACACTGGTTTTATGGGAATAATTGGATTGGGCCCTCAAAATCCCACACTGGTTTTATGGGAATGATTGGATTGGGCCCTCAAAATCCCACACTGGTTTTATGGGAATGATTGGATTGGACCCTCAAAATCCCACACTGGTTTTATGGGAATAATTGGATTGGACCCTCAAAATCCCACACTGGTTTTATGGGAATGATTGGATTGGACCCTCAAAATCCCACACTGGTTTTATGGGAATAATTGGATTGGACCCTCAAAATCCCACACTGGTTTTATGGGAATAATTGGATTGGACCCTCAAAATCCCACAATGGCTTTGTTGGAATATTGGACTGGAACTACATCCCTCCCCTACACTTGACAGTTGGCTGGGCCGAAAAATCCAACATCGGTTTTGTCGGAATGGTTGGATTTGAACCTACATCCCTCCACTCGCAGTTAGATGGGCCGAAAAATCCCACACTGGTTTTATGGGAATGATTGGATTGGACCCTCAAAATCCCACACTGGTTTTATGGGAATAATTGGATTGGACCCTCAAAATCCCACAATGGCTTTGTTGGAATATTGGACTGGACCCTCAAAATCCCACACTGGTTTTGTGGGAATATTGGATTGGACCCTCAAAATCCCACTCTGGTTTTGTGGGAATATTGGATTGGAATCCCTATCCCTCCACTTGGCAAAGGATGGGACGAAAAATCCCACACTGCTTTTATGGAAATGATTGGATTTGAACCTTCATCCCTCTACTTGGCGGTTGGCTGGGCCAAAAAAAATCCCACACTGGTTTTTGTGGGAATGACTGGATTGGAGCCTACATCCCTCCAATTGGCCAGTCCGTTGCGTCAACCACTTTACCACAGTGAACGGTTCCAGCTTTTCCGGTAGCAGAAATAGCCAAGCTAAAACAGCATTCAATTAGATGAAAAGCGTTCTTACCAACAAATGCCTATCAATTAACCTCAGGAAGAGAGTTCTTGAGTGTTATATATAGAACCGATATTGTTGTACGGTTTGTGAGGCGTGGACAGTCAACGCGCAAAGTCCAGAACAAAATTAAGGCAACTGAATGCGGTTTCTAAGAAGAATGTTGAGAGTGCCACGGACACACACACACACACACACACACACACACACACACACACACACCACACACACACACACACACAACACACACACACCAAAACAACACACACACACACACACACACACACACACACACACACACACACACACAAACATACCACAAAACAAACGAGACAGTCTTGAAGGAGGCAGACACAAGAAGATCATTAATACAGAAGATTAGGAAAAGACAAGCAACATTTATGGGACATTTTATAAAAAATTAGAGCACCTGGTCACAACAGGAAAGCTGGGAGAAAGACAGCATCAGGTAGACCCAGGGAGAAAATATTGGACGGACTTGCAGGGTGGCTGAGGATAGAGAGGGTGGGACATGTACTTGCAGCGACAGGGATAGATTCGTGTGGAGGGCCATGATCGCCAACGCCATGCGGCAGGGCACATGATGATGATGATGATGATGATGATGATGATGATGATGATGATGACGATGATGATGATGATGATGATGAGTCCCTGTGAGTGAGCACACCCTGCGGCAAATGACAACCCTTAACTTCACTATTTTCCGTTCATACTCGGGAAAGAGAGAGAGGAAGGGGAGAGAGGAGAGAGAGAGAGAGAGAGAAGAGAGAGAGAGAGAGAGAGAGCGAGAGGAGGAGAGAGAGAGAGAGAAGAGAGAGATAGACAGACAGACAGACAGGCAGACAGAAGGCAGACAGAGAGAGAGAGAGAGAAAGAGAGAGAGAGAGGGAGGGAGAGAGAGAGAGAAAGAGAGAGAGGGAGGGGAGAGAGAGAAAAGAGAGAGAGAAGGAGAGAGAAGAGGAGGAGAGAGAGAGAAAGAAGAGAGGGAGGGAGAGAGAGAAAAGAGAGAAAGAAGAGAGAGAGAAGACAGAGACAGACAAACAGATAGCAGACGAGAGAGAGAGAGTGAGAGAGAGAAGTCCTAACTATAACGTTTAATATCCCTGATAATCAATTTGTGCGCGTGAGATTAGTCATTCAGACCTCACCTACTGACCAAGTTTTAAAAAAAAAAACAATTAGTATCAGATGAGGGAGTATAATTTGGCCCCGGATTCTTTGACATAATTGCTTAACCAACATATGAATATCCGCAGACAATGTAGCTAAGTACCTGATTTTCCAAGGGACGTTTAAAACGTTACGACGTATTATTAGGTAATCCGCTCCCATGGCTAAAAGTTCACCTCTTGGGAACAGAGAATCTGCCCGACACCGAGGACAGAATACATTTTGATACCCCCTTTTGCCGCACATATTCTTCTTAAGACCTAGTTTACCATGACAAGAGGGTTGACAACCAGAACCAAGTATCTCGATGTTCTGATAGTTTACAGGAGACGATTTTTAACTGCGTTTTCGGGGAAAGGCTATATCTGCATTTTGAGATACTGGTGTGTTTTTTTTTGTTTTTTTTTTTATCGATAACCGATCAAAAATCAATATCATGGCAAACCAAAAAAAAAAAAAAAAAAAAAGAAGAAAAAAAGAAAAGAAAAAAGTCCACCAAGTGAAAGATCACATCAAAAGCAACAGTTCAGTTTAAAAAGTGAAAATTGACCAAAAAAAAACAACAACAACAAAAAAACGTGAGATACTGGGTTCTGGTGTCAACCCTCGATATACATATATAATATATAATATATATATATATATATATATGTATATATATATATATATATATATGTTATATAAATTACATATATATTATAGATATATAGAGAGTAAGATATAAAAAGAAAGAAAGATTAATAGTTTTTTCCTCTTGTCATTGTAAACTAGGTCTAATCTATGTTTATATAAGCACATCATCTTGGAATAAGTTCACTTACCTTTTCCATAATCTACAGTTCACAATTAATACCAACTACGCAGGTATAACGATAACATGGCCCTTCAAAATACACTACATTCCTATATGACAAAACGAGTAATTCGCTTAGGGACCGGTTATTCCCGTTTTCTGAAATACACATGTCCGTCCAGTCCACAATAAAGCATTTATTAGGTGGTAACTTCTACTGATGTATTTTTCACATAAATGTAACAAACGTGTAAACGCACAGTATGTTTTTGGTTTGTTTTTGTTTTTGTAGAACACGTTGTTCTGGAACATTTCCGCATGTCTACTAGCACTAACAGATCTCCTGGAAGCTATGCACAGATAATTACCATTCAACTCACCATCATCACTATCATCATCGCTATCATTCCCTGTTCTCAGCATGCAGCATTTCAAAAATTGTCCTAGCTTTTATGGTGTTAAATGCCTGCTTTCATAATGATCACAGCTTTGTGTGGGGTTGGCTGTGTGTTGGACAGCCAAAATGAGCGATGTAGGGGTAGCGACACAGAAGTGACGCAGAAGATGGGGCAA
>JAPXFY010000017.1:43631556-43639056 GCA_030674185.1 Monoplex corrugatus
AAAAAAGAATGGTTGGAGTTCCATGGACAGCAAAGAAAACAAACGAGACAGTCTTGAAGGAGACAGACACAGAAAGTACATTAATGAACAAGATTAGGAAAAGACAAGCAATATTTATACGACATTATATGAGGCAAGAGGAATTAGAGCACCTGGTCACAACAGGAAAGCTGGAGGGAAAGAGAACACCAGGTAGATCCAGGGAAAACATATTGGACGGACTTGCTGGCTGGCTGAGGATGGAGAGGGTGGAGATGTACCTGCAGCGAAATTTATAGATTCGTTTGGGGGGCCTTGATCGCCAACGCAATGTGGCGGGGCACATGATGATGATGAGGTAATATATACATGAAAATATATGTCTATATACATGAAAAGTTCTACTAAGTCAGAATAGATTAAGACAGCTGAAATATGGTTTCCAAAAGAATATTAAGAGATTCATGGACAGCAAATAAAACAAACGAGACAGTCTTGAAGGAGGCACACACACACACACACACACACACACACACACACACACACACACACACACTAATACACACACACCACACACACACACACACACACACACACACACACACACACACACACACACACAACACACACACACAAATTTACCGAAGAAAATTAGGAAAAGACAAACAACAGTTATAGAACATTTTATTAGGCAAGAGAAATTAGAGCACCTGGTCACAACAGGAAAGCTGGAGGGGGAAAAGAGTACCGGGCAGATCCGGGAAGAAAATATTGGAAGGACATGCGGAGAGTTTGAAGACAGAAAGGGTGGAAGATGTACCTTGCAGCAACAAAAACTAAATTCGTATGGAGGGCCATAATCGCCCACGCCATGTGGCAGGGTACATGATGATGATGATGATGAACCTTGAGGTTGTTGGGGAGTGAAGTGATGTAGGCTCCAAGTATTCTCAGAGCCAGCATTACGAGGGCGGTACGGTGCCCATTTCGTTTCCGTCGTTGCTTTATTGGCCCTCATCCTGACCAGAGACAGATGGCCACGTACAAAACCAAATGACCAGAGGCTTCTGCCATCAAGATTTTTCCTGAATCAGGTTTGAACTCGTGCAAGTCAGATAAAATGGACAGGAGGTCTGTCTCTAGTTTAACCAGTCATCACAGAGTTTGCATTTGGTGTCCTTAGTTATGTTTACATTAATTTTGTGTTCAGGTTTGTGTTTTGTAAACCTCCTTGCGATAAGTTTGGGGGAATGGTCAACGCTAAGGTGATATCGTTAGATTACATGGGCGAATGCATTGATATGTGTACTTATTTTCTTCTCTGTCTCTGTCTCTCTGTTTCTGTCTCTGTCTCTCTGTCTCTGTCTGCTGTCTGTCTGTCTCTCCCCCCCCCCTCTGTCTCAGTCTCTGTCCGTTTGTCTGTCTGTCTGTCTGTCTCTGTCTGTCTCTCTTTGTGTGTGTGTGAGAGAGAGAGAGAGAGAGAGGGAGGGAGAGAGAGAGAGTGAGAGAGAGAGAGAAAGAGAGAGAGAGAAGAAAATAAAGTACACATATCAATGCATTCACGCACGTGTGTGTGTGTGTTTGTGTGTGTGTGTGTGTGTGTATGTGTGTGTGTGTGTGTGTGTGTGCGCGCGCGCACGCGCGCGTATGCGTGTGTTTTCAGCGTAAACAAGGTGCTGTGTACGTTTTGAGATAGTAGGCTAATAATCCTGACATGACTCTGCAGGGTCGGCAGGGCTTTAAACATGAACTATGTTAACAATTCTATAATACAATAACGAATACATATCATTGTTCTATAGAAACCAATCAAAAACCACAAGCACTAAATGACGTGTATATATAGGCTATATGATACAATAACGAATAGGCCTACATATCATTGTTCTATAGAAACCTACCAAAAAACCACAAGCACATATCATTGTTCTATAGAAACCTACCAAAAAACCACAAGCACTAAATGACGTGTACATATATATTGATTTTTGAGTGTAATTAGTGCAAAAGGTCAGCACGGCGAACACTACAGGTACTCTCAGTATATAAACACTCGCACGGTAAAAAACCAGGTCACTACTAGTGGAGACACATCGACCCGCAAGTCAATAGCTGGGCCCGCGTTCTAAACCTTTCAAAAGGTCGTCTCATAACCTTGAGTTCGTAGGGGAGTGAGGTGGTAGAGACCTCAAAAATTTTTAAAAGCCAGAATAACGAAAGAAGGTGCCCACCCCCTCTCCCTCACCGCTTTATTTTCCTCAAACAATGCACAGAGTTAGGCGTTTACAGGTGAGTGGAACGGGAGGTCACTCTCACATAAAGTGTTTTAGTCATACCGGTCAAACTCGTGCAGAACTGGTCGGAGGGCTGGAAGCGTTTTGTGTGGCGTCTCTTGTCAATAATCAGTCTGTGGAGCGCTCTGTCTGGCCTCTGTCATCAATGATCAATATGTATGTATCTATCTATATCTATATGTCTGTCTGACTGTCTGTCTGTCTGTCTGTCTATGCATGCATATATGTATGCTATGCATGCATGTATGTATGTATGTATGTATATATGTATGTATGTTTGAAAGTATGTATGTATGTATGTATGTATGTATGTATGTATGAATGTATGTATGTACGTATGTATGTGATTAATAATAATAATAATAATTAATAATAATTACAATATTTATATAACGCAAAATCTTGATAAAATCAAATCTAAGCGCTGAAACAGACACACACACACGGACACACGCACGCACGCACACCACGCACGCACGCACACACACACATACACACACACACACACACACACACACACACACACACACACACACACGCACACACACACACACACACACGGCTATAAATGGGGAGAAAGAATAAAAGCAATGGAAAATTATAGAGAGCATATTATGTATGTATGTATTATGTATGTATGTATATATTATGTATACATGTATGTACATATGTCTGTATCTGTCTATCTCTCTCTGTCTCTCTGTCTCATTCTCTCTGTCTGTCTGTCTTTATCTATCTATCTATCTATCTATCTATTTATCTATCTATCTATCTATCTATCTATCTATCCATCCATCCATCTATCTATCCATCTATCTATCTGCCTGTCTGTCTGTCTCTCTTTATGTAATGTATATATATGTATGTATGTGTGTGTATACATACATACATACATGCATACATACATACTTACGTAAGCACATACATACATACATATATACATACATAATACATACTTACATACATACGTACGTACGTACGTACATACACAAACATATACATGCATTCATGCATACATACATACATACGTACATACACACATACATACATACGTACATACATACATACATACACCATATATACATACATACATACATACATACGTACATACATACATACATACATACATACATACATACATACATACATACATACATACATACATACATACATACATACATACATACATACATACATACATACATACATACATACATACATCTACGTACTTCACACTGTGAAATAGGGCCGGTAAAGGTGGTAACACACTGATATGGAGACAACGCCTGGGCTACGTGAAAAAAAAAATAATAAAAAGGTCAAAGTTGTCTTCAAATTCTGAAGTCTTAGGAGAATGAGGTGGTAGAGACTCAATTTTTTTCCACAAAGGCACTATAATGTGAGCGTTGCCCATCTTCGTTCTCTTGCCGCTTTACCTTCCACAACTCTGAACAGTGTCAGGTATTCATTTGCAGCCGTGTGCATTGGAGACTATTCACGCCAAGGTGTTTTCTGAGTGAGCCTTGATATAACCAGGCCTTATAGTGTTACAATTTATTTCATGATTATAAGCAGTCCTTACAGTGTTACAATTTATTTATTCAGGCCTTATAAGCGTTACAGTTTATTTCATGATTGTAACCAGGCCTTACAGCGTTACAATTTAATTCATGATTATAACCAGACCTTACAGTGTTACAATTTATTTCATGATTATAACCAGGCCTGACAGTGTTACAATTTATTTCATGATATAACCGGGCCTTACAGTGTTACAATTTATTTCATGATATAACCAGGCTTTACAGCGTTACAATTTATTTCATGACATAACCGGGCCTTACAGCATTATAATTTATTTCATGACATAACCAGGCTTTACAGTGTTACAATTTATTTCATGATATAACCAGGCCTTACAGTGTTACAATTTATTTCATGATATAACCAGGCCTTACAGTGTTACAATTTATTTCATGATATAACCAGGCCTTACAGCGTTACAATTTATTTCATGACATAACCAGGCCTTACAGCATTATAATTTATTTCATGACATAACCAGGCTTTACAGCGTTACAATTTATTTCATGATATAACCAGGCTTTACAGCGTTACAACTTATTTCATGACATAACCAGGTCTTACAGTGTTACAATTTATTTCATGATATAACCAGGCCTTACAGCGTTACAATTTATTTCATGACATAACCTGGCCTTACAGCACTACAATTTATTTCATGATCATAACCAGGCCTTACAGCGTTACAATTTATTTCATGATCATAACCAGGCCTTACAGCGTTACAGTTTATTTCATGACATAACAGGCCTTACAGCACCACAATTTATTTCATGATCATAACCAGACCTTACAGTGTTACAATTTATTTCATGACATAACCAGGCCTTACAGCATTACAATTTATTTCATGACATAACCAGACCTTACAGTGTTACAATTTATTTCATGACATAACCAGGCCTTACAGCATTACAATTTATTTCATGACATAACCAGGCTTTACAATGTTACAATTTATTTCATGATATAACCAGGCCTTACAGCATTACAATTTATTTCATGATATAACCAGGCCTTACAGCATTACAGTTTATTTCATGATATAACCAGGCTTTACAGCGTTACAGTTTATTTCATGATTGTAACCAGGCCTTACAGCGTTACAATTTAATTCATGATTATAACCAGACCTTACAGTGTTACAATTTATTTCATGATTATAACCAGGCTTTACAGCATTACAATTTATTTCATGACATAACCACGCCTTACAGCATTACAATTTATTTCATGATATAACCACGCCTTACAGCATTACAATTTATTTCATGATTATAACCACGCCTTACAGCATTACAATTTATTTCATGACATAACCACGCTTTACAGCATTACAATTTATTTCATGATTATAACCACGCCTTACAGCATTACAATTTATTTCATGACATAACCACGCCTTACAGCATTACAATTTATTTCATGATTATAACCACGCCTTACAGCATTACAATTTATTTCATGACATAACCACGCTTTACAGCATTACAATTTATTTCATGATTATAACCACGCCTTACAGCATTACAATTTATTTCATTATTATAACCAGGCCTTACAGCGTTACAAGTTTATTTCATGACATAACCAGGCCTTACAGCATTACAATTATTTCATGACATAACCAGGCCTTAAAGCATTACAATTTATTTCATTATTATAACCAGGCCTTACAGCGTTTCAATTTATTTCATGCATAACCCGGCCTTACAGCATTACAATTTATTTCATGACATAACCAGGCCTTACAGCGTTTCAATTTATTTCATGCATAACCAGACCTTACAGCATTACAATTTATTTCATGACATAACCAGGCCTTACAGCGTTTCAATTTATTTCATGCATAACCCGGCCTTACAGCATTACAATTTATTTCATGATATAACCAGACCTTACCGCGTTACAATTTATTCAATAATATAACCAGGCCTTACAAGCGTTACAATTTATTTCATGACATAACCAGGCCTTACAGCGTTACAATTTATTTCATGATATAACCAGACCTTACAGCGTTACAATTTATTCAATAATATAACCAGGCCTTACAAGCGTTACAGTTTATTTCATGATTGTAACCAGGCTTTACAGCGTTACAATTTATTTATGATATAAGCAGGCTTTACAAGCGTTACAGTTTTTTTCATGGTTATAACCAGGCTTTACAGCGTTACAATTTATTTCATTATTGTAACCAGGCCTTACAGCATTACAATTTATTTCATGATTATAACCAGACCTTACAGCGTTACAATTTATTTCATGATTATAACCAGGCCTTACAGCGTTACAATTTATTTCATGATTATAACCAGGCCTTACAGCGTTACAATTTATTTCATTATTATAACCTGGCCTTACAGCGTTACAATTTATTTATGATATAAGCAGGCCTTACAAGCGTTACAATTTATTTTCATGATATAGCCAGCACTTACAGCGTTACAATTTATTTCATGATATAAGCAGGCCTTACGAGCGTTACAGTTTATTTCATGGTTATAACCAGGCTTTACAGCGTTACAATTTATTTCATGAATATAACCAGACCTTACAGCGTTCAATTTATTTCATGATATAACCAGGCCTTATAGTGTTACAATTTATTTCATGATTATAACCAGACCTTACAGCGTTCAATTTATTTCATGATATAACCAGGCCTTATAGTGTTACAATTTATTTCATGATTATAACCAGTCCTTACAGTGTTACAATTTATTTATTCAGGCCTTATAAGCGTTACAGTTTATTTCATGATTGTAACCAGGCCTTACAGCGTTACAATTTAATTCATGATTATAACCAGACCTTACAGTGTTACAATTTATTTCATGATTATAACCAGGCTTTACAGCGTTACAATTTATTTCATGATATAACCAGGCCTTACAGCGTTACAATTTATTCCATGATAATAACCAGGCCTTACAGTGTTACAATTTATTCAATAATATAACCAGGTCTTACAAGCGTTACAGTTTATTTCATGATTATAACCAGACCTTACAACGTTATGATTTATTCCATAACATAACCAGGCCTTTCAAGCGTTACAATTCATTCCATGACATAACAGCGAGTGCATGTTATCGACAACCGGTACGTGAATTCACCTTAAACCACAAGCTTACGTCATGTCACGCTGTGACAAAAAAAATGAAATAATCGACTTTTTTTTTGGGGGGGGGGGGGGGGGCGAAGGCAGTGCAAAGGTCAGCACACACACACAACAACGCTACACACAATGTATGACAACTCAGACGGTGAAATTAGGTCGCTAAAGGTGGAGACTCATCGACCGGCACACAACAGCTGGGCGTAGTATGAGCAATCGCTGTAAACATCAGAGGTTGAGGAACTGCTAAGGAAGAATAAGAAGAAAAAAAAGAAAAAAAATAGGAAAGAAGAAAAGAAAAACAGAAAGAAAGAAAGGAAAATGAAAAATAAAACAAACAGAAAAGACAACAACAACAAAAAAAAAAAAAAAGAAAAGGAAAGAAAGAATGAAAGAAATGTTACCGGGGTAAATGATTACTGGGTAAAGGTTACAGGTTACAGGAAGTATGAAAAAGTTTTAAAATCAGAAGCCAACAATTGGTCAATGACAAATCCCATGATTCAGGGTTGTTAGAAA
>JAPXFY010000017.1:43641556-43651556 GCA_030674185.1 Monoplex corrugatus
GTGTGTATGTGTGCGTGTGTGTGCGCGCGCGCACTCGATTACGAGTACATGTGTGCGTGAGTGTGTGTGCATTTGCGTGAAAGAGAGAGAGAGAGAGAGAGAGAGAGAGAGAGAGAGAGAGAGAGACGAACAGAGACAGAGAGACAGAGAGAGACACAGACAGGGACAGAGAAACATAGGAATTGACAAGCGGGGGGAATGTGTAAATACTTACTGATGGTAAGCAAATAGGAATTGATGGGCAAACGTGTAACTGACCTTTGATGGCAAGTAAATAGGAATTGACGGACGAGCAGAATGTGTAAGTAATCACCGATGGCAAGGAAATGTTGTTCGTCCTTCGTTATCAGAGAATACCACGATTTCAGTTTTGACTGGGGGATTGGCGATTGTGGGTCCGGAGGTGGCTGGTGAGGCCAGTCCGGACTAGGAAGGCTCGCCCACACGTAGGACAAAAACGGGGGTTGGTGCAACTGTAGAACTGGAAGTCGCTCGTGCCTTGTGCGCTTCTCGTTTTCTTCGAGACTCTGCTGTACATCTTCTCTCTGCTGCTCTTGCTCCGATGGTCAGCTCGTCCCGCTAGTTCGGTCGATCTAGTACAAGCGTCCCCCAGATATTGGGGTCGATGCCCAGGTCGTTGATGGATACTTTGAGGCAATCTTTAAAGCGTTTCTTTTGGCCAACAGCTAGCTGAGCGCTTCCCCTAATAGTAATAATAATAATAACAATAATAATAATAATAATAATAATAACAATAATAATAATGATGTTCATTTGTATAGCGCATATTCCATATAAAAAACATGCTCACCAGCGTTTTACATTTCGCAAAAAAAAAAAAAAAAAGCAAATGGTGATAAAAATGTTCACAATTACACACAAAATAAGAAAACAACAAACATTAAAGCTATACAAGTAAGAAGACACATAAAAAAACACACAAAATATTTCAGTTTAAACACTGACTTATGTCATAAAAAAAACAGATTTTTATGTCATAAAAAAACAGATTTATCATATGAATAAAGAGGCATATTGTGTTTATGCATTCATGTGTGTGTGTGTGTGTGTGTGTGTGTGTGTGTGTGTGTGGTGTGTGTGTGTGTGTGTGTGTGTGTGTGTGTGTGTGTGTGTGTGTGTTGCGTGCGTGTGTGTGTGTGTGTTGCTGTGTGTGTTGTGTGTGATCAGTTTTCCAACATAGTTGTTTTGGTTGTCGATTTTTGGACATTTGCGACACGTGTGCGGCCCATCCTATTTTGGGCTTTCTGCATGAGGGTGTGTATGCTGAGGGTGCTGGCTCGTTCCAGGACTTCTGTGTCCAGGATCTTGTCTTGCCACGTGATATGGAGGAGTCTGCAGAGACAGGTCAGGTGTAGTGATTGAGCTGTTTGGCATGCCTGCTGTAGACTGTTCAGAGTTCACTGGCGTAGTGGAAAGCTGGAGGGAAAGAGAACACCATGTAGACCCAGGGAGAAAATATTGGACGGACTTGCGGGGTGGCTGAGGACAGAGAGGGTGGAAGATGTGCTTGCGGCGACAAGGGATAGATGCATATGGAGGGCCATGATCGCCAACCCCATCAGCAGGGCACATGATGATGATGAGAGGAGAGCAGTGAGTACCACTGTCATGTAAATAGGAACTGACGGGCGTGATGGCCAAGCCGTAAGACGCCGGACTTCCAGTCGGAAGGTCTAGGGTCTAGGTTCGATCTTGTCTGGGTACCTCCCCCCTGGTGGTTCAACTGTGAACATTTATCTGATCCTCCAGGTCTACATGTGTGTATAGACCAGTGGGTGCCTTAACCCCGTTATTGTATACACCCACACAGAACATCAAATTTGTACGCTAAAGATCTTGTAAGCCACGTCAATGTCATGTTGGTCTATGGAAATATAAAACCACCCGGCGTGTGCGACCATCGACGATGTCCATGTTGTGCTGCAACATTGACATTATGGACAAAAGAACGAACGTGCAGATACACATCCGAAAAACAAAAACAAAACAAAAACAACACAGAATGCAAAACAAAACAAAACAACACACACACACACACACACACACACACACACACACACACACACCACACACACACACACACACACACAACAACACACACACATTCACACAAAACAAAAAATCCAAAACAAGTGCAACTGCCCGCGTTCAAGCAAACACGAACCAAAAAAACACGAAAAGAGAATCAGAACGCGTATTTAATACAACCAGACAAGACAGTACAAATGTTCGGCGAATTGGCCTTTTGTCAAGTTTAAGATCACGAACAAAGACCAAATACAAAAATTAGGGGGAAAATACTGAAACTTCCCTGCTGCTTCGTCTAGTGGGAGAAGAGGACAAAAACAAACAAACAAACAAACAAAAAAAGAAACCTGGATGAAATTTTCATCTAACGAGACAACGATCCTATAAGAGTTCATCTATCCAAATCTACTGGCCAAGAAATGTTCAGACGGGTGAAAGGCAACAGAAGCATGTCGACAATTCACCCGCGGTCCGTCCTTTCACAACAAAAGGCCATAATAGCCTTCAGCCACAGATCTACAATTAAGACGTCTACAGCCAATGAATCCTACAGCCAACAAGACGTAAAATTATTATCACAGTTCTTTCCCCTTCTGCCTTCCGTCACAAAGAGACTATGGCCTGAAGTCAATGAAACTTGTTGTTATTGTCACACTGTCTTTCTTCTTCTGTGTTCAGACGTGTCCCAAGACTTTAACCCTTCGACTCCCGCACCTTGTCAACTAGCATCCTGTATTGTCAACCATGCTAGCAAAGCAAAAACAAACAAACAAACAAACAAACAAAAAACAAAACCCTTAATCCTTTGATTCCCTGGTGGTATCAGTATAGGATTAGATAAGTCTCCCTTCCCCCATTTCCCTGGTATGGTTATCTCAGGAAGATGGTAGATAGGGTGAGGGAATTAAAGTGTTAAGTTTTTGCTGTTGGCAGGTAGGATGCGAGAGTCAAAGGGTTAACATTGTCAGCAATCTCCATCCATCTGATGAGTCATGTTATTGGCTCGAATGAATACATGTACGGTTTCATGTTTTGTTTGGGGGAAGAATACGAAGAAGCCAGAGAGAGAGAGAGAGACAGTTTGGAGTTCGTTCAAGAAGGATTCATGTCCCTCGGCCAATCTCCATATGCGCTCCACCCAAGTCTGCCAACAGTTACCAGGCCGATTCCTTGAACCTGTACAAAACCTCTATGTGCTGGCAAAGCCTTGAAATGGAGAAGTGGAAGGGAACCTTAGAACGACTGACACCACCAGAATGACTGGAACATTAACCCTTTGACTCCCGCATCCTAACCACCAACTGCAAAAAAATTAACTCTTTGACTCCCTCACCCTATCTGCCAGATTCTTGCAGGAAGCTGGTAGACAGGGTGAGGGAGTCATAAGGTTAAGTTTTTGCTTTGCTAGCATGGTTGACAATGCAGGATGCTGGTGGACAGAGTGCGGGAGTCAACGGGTTTGGAGGGGCAGTGAACATGCCACATTTTATGTTGGGGGTTGGAACTGAACTCGAAATATCAGATCATGAGTTTGAACACAGTCCATCAAAAGAGCCAGCCAACCCGCTGAGGGGGAAAAAAAAAAAAAAGCCCACCTAGGGGTCGAACCTACAAACCCACTGTGTTGTCAGCATTGCGTCTAACCAACGGGCTAGCTGGGTCGTGAGAGTATTGTTTACACTGAACATTGATTGATTGATTAATTGATTGATTGATTGGTTGGTTGGTTGGTTGGTTGGTTAATTGACTGGCTGATTGGTTGGTTGGTTGGTTGATTAATTGTTTGGCTGGTTGATTGATTGTTGATATGATTGATTGATTGATTGATTGGGTTCAGTGTTTACGGCGGCACCTACCTCAGGTGATATGGCCGACGGTGATAACCATCCCAGGGAAGTGGGGGAAGGGGACTTATCTAATCCTGTACTGACACCACCAGAACAACAATGATGTTAGATGGAACAGTGTAGTGAGAAGGCCAGTTTTAATGTAGCACACCCCGGGATTCGAACCCATAACCATTAACATGTGAATCCGACGTCATCCAGTTGAGCTACTGAGGCCCGCATTTACTGATTGGATGACGAAAGTGCTTTTCATTCTTCTTTGGCTGCCTTGTCCCCTTTCACCATCCGTGGGAAAAAGAAGGGGTAGGGGAAATAAATCAGCCCAGCTTCGTATTATTCCCTCCCATTTATTCCTGTTCGGAGCATGTCATACCTTGCTGAAAGCAAAGTGGGCTTTCTCTGGAGCATCATCGTGCCTGGCCACTTTCGCGGTCGCTCAAACAACCCCTGTGGTTGAAGTTAGACAACGTTGGGAGCTTCCAACTGCTAAGAGTCGAGACTATAGTAAGGGGAAAGGTGCTGACAGCTATACAAGCTGGTGGCAGGGTGGGCTGCCCGAAAGAAAAATAAAGACCAGAGTGGAGCGAGAATTCCATGGACAGCAAAGAAAACAAACGATACAGTCTTGATGGAGGCAGACACAAGAAGATCATTCATAAGGAAGATTAGGAAAAGACAGGAAACATTTATAGGCCATTTTATGAGGAAAGGGGAATGAGAGCACCTGGTCACAACAGGAAAGCTGCAGAGAATGGGAGCACCAGGGGGAAAATATTGGACGGACTTCAGAGTGGCTGAGGACAGAGAAGGTGGAAGATGTGCTTGCGGCAACAAGGGATAGATGCATTCAGAGGGCAATGATCGCCATCGCCATGTGGCAGGGCACTTGATGATGATGATGATTATGTATGTATGTATGTATGTATGTATGTATGTATTTATGTATATATGTATGTGTCTGTCTGTCTGTCTGTCTGTCTGTCTATCTGTCTATCCATCCATCTATACATACATTGTACATATGTATATATATCTTGGCACGTCATGTTAAAATCCCTTGTGGCTGGCCTTTTCCTTGTCGTCATCGTCCCACCTGGAGGTAAATTAGTTGTTGAGATAAACAGGTGTCATCTGACAGGCCACATCTTCTCCTGCAAGCGGTGTGAAAAGTCCTCGCAGTTTTAGAACAAATGGGGAAGACAGACAAAGGAGTAAAGAAGGAGAGAGAGAGAGAGAGAGAGAGAGAGAGAGAGAGAGAGAGAGAGAGAGAAGGGAGGGGGGGAGGAAGGGAGAGAGAGAGAGAGAAAGGGAGGGAGGGGAAAAGAGAGAGGGGAGAGAGAGGGATGGGAGGGAGAGAGGGAGGGAGGGAGAGAGTAGACAGATGGGGGGGGGTGGGGGGTTGGAAGTCACATGTGTGTGTATGTGTGTGTGTGTGTGTGTGTTCGTGCGTAAGTGCGTGTGTGTGCGCGCGCATGCGTGTGTGTGCACGCGTATGTGTGTGTGTGTGTGTGTGTGTGTGCGTATGCGTGCGCGCTCTGTGTGTGTGTGTGCGTGTGTGTGCGGGGTCGCGGTGTATGAGTGTGTGTGTGTGTGTGTGGTTAATTGTGACATCAAACTATTGTGTCAAGGCTGCATAGTCCAACACTGAGTCACCAGACGGCGTGAGGTTCTCAGCGTGTCCATACTTATTATACAATGACCAGCAAAGTCTTTGAGGGTTCACGCTGTTTTACTGTTCATGCCTTCATCTGGTTGAGTGAATGACAGGAATGTCATTCCCACCGGTAGTTCTTTTTCTTATTGGTTGTGGCCTAGTTTTGTGTGTGTGTGTGTGTGTGTGTGTGTGTGTGTGTGTGTGGTGTTGTGTGTGTGTGTGTGTGTGTGTGTGGTGTGTGTGTGTGTGTGTAGTGTGTATGTGTGGGTGTGTGTATGTGTGTGTGTGTATGTGTGTGTGTGGTGTTTGTGTGGTGTGTGTGTATGTGTGTGTGTGTGTAGTGTGTGTGTATGTGTGTGTGTGTGAGTGGTGTGTGTGTGTGTGTGTGTGTGTTCGTTCGTTCGTGTGCACGTGCCTTAGTGTGTGCCCCCCCCCCCCCCCCTCCTCTCTCTCTGCCTGTGTGTATGTGTGTGTTTTTATTTCTTTTAACATTTTTTTCGCATATGTGCTTTTGGACAACTCTGTGTGTGTGTGTGTGTGTTTTGTGTGTGTGTGTGTGTGGTGTGTGTGTGAGTGTCGGACTGTGTGTATGTGTGTGTATGTGGCGCGTGCCCCTGTGTGCGTGTGTGTGTGCATGTGTGTGTGTGTGTGTGTGCGTGTGTGTGCGTATGTATGTGGTGCGTGCCTCTGTGCGTGTGTGCGTGTGTGTGTGTGTATGTTTGTGTGTGTGTGGCGTGTGCCTCTCTGTTTGTGTGTGTGTGTGTGTGTGTGTGTGTGGCGCGTGCCTCTGTGTATGTGTGTGGTGTGTGTGTGGTGTGTGTGTGTGTGTGTGTGTTAACATATTCTGGGTGACGTGTAGAGACACGCTGTTGCCCTACATTTACACAACATAGACAGTTGTGTCAATGACGAAACAGGCTATTAAGCAGCAAGCCTTGACAGGCTCTTGACATTTTCCGTATAGGCTAAACCTACATTTAGCCAAGTTTGTCAGGTGGGTTGGTTGGTTGGTTGGTTTGTTTTGTTTTCTGGTTTATTACTTTATATTTTTTTTCGTTTTGTTGTTGTTGTTTTTGTTGTTGTTGCTGTTGTTGTTGTTGTTGTTCTTCTTCTTCTTCCTCCTCTTCTTCTTCTTCTACTTCTTCTTTTTCTTTTTGTGTTTCTTCTTCTTCCTCCTCCTCCTCTTCTTGTTGTTGTTCTTCTTGTTGTTGTTGTTCTCTTATTTTCTTTTCTTTCTTCTTCTTCCTCTCTTCTCCTCCTCCTTGTCCTTCTTTGACTGGGCTATAGCTCAAGACTTGATGTCTTGATTTTAATTTTTGATTCCGGCCCCCAAACGTGAAGTGCCTGGCTCGCTTCTCATCTGTAATCATTTTGATCAAGTCAATTTTTAAAAAACAGCCCCCCCTGCCCTGCCCCCTCCCTCCCCTCCCCCACCAGTTTCCCAATTCCCAGTAGCAGCTCAAAGAGTTTTAGGTCTGATATCAGCTCCATCATATAGGCCTTTGCCTCAATTACATTTTCATGACACATCATAACCTATATTGCGTGGTATTTCAAATCTGCAGCATTTGCACAGACACACGCATGTAACTTGCACACTCATACAGACACACATGTACACACACTATGTACGCACGTAGGCACATACACGCACACACATACATACAACTTAGTACAACCCCTAAAACTACACACATGCGCGAACGCGCTCTCTCTCTCTTCTCTCTCCCTCTCCTACACACACACACACACACACACACACACACACACACACACACACACACAACATACACACACAATTGAATACATCCCCTAACACCACACACACACACACACACACACACACACACACACACACACACACACAAGCGTGCTGGGCACACACACACACACAACTGAGTACAACCCCTAACACTACACACACACAACACACACACAACACACACACACATACAACTGAGTACAGCCCCTAACACACACACACACACACACACACACATGTACAACCCCTAACCACACACACACACACAAACACACACACACACACACTACACACACACACACACACACACATGTACACACCACACACACACACACACACACACACCACATACACACACACACACACTACACACACACACACACACACACACACACACACACAACACACACACCACACACACAGCACACACACACAACACATACAGACACAACACACACACACACGCATAGCACACACAAATACACACACAGAAAACAACAAACATTAAAGCTATACAAGTAAGAAGACACAAAAAAACACAAAATATTTCTGTTTAAACACTGACTTATGTCATAAAAAACAGATTTGTCATATGAATAAAGAGGCATATTGTGTTTATGCATTCATGTGTGCGCGCGCGTGTGTGTGTGTTGCTGTGTGTGTTTGTGTGTGATCAGTTTTCCACACGTAGTTGTTTTGGTTGTCGATTTTTGGACATTTGCGACACGTGTGCGGCCCATCCTATTTTGAGCTTTCTGCATGAGGGTGTGTATGCTGAGGGTGCTGGCTCGTTCCAGGACTTCTGTGTCCAGGATCTTGTCTTGCCACGTGATATGGAGGAGTGTGCAGAGACAGGTCAGGTGGTAGTGATTGAGCTGTTTGGCATGCCTGCTGTAGACTGTTCAGAGTTCACTGGCGTAGTGGAAAGCTGGAGGGAAAGAGAACACCATGTAGGCCCAGGGAGAAAATATTGGACGGACTTGCGGGGTGGCTGAGGACAAAGAGGGTGGAAGATGTGCTTGTGGCGACAAGGGATAGATGCATATGGAGGGCCATGATCGCCAACCCCATCAGCAGGGCACATGATGATGATGAGAGGAGAGCAGTGAGTACCACTGTCATGTAAATAGGAACTGACGGACGTGATGGCCAAGCCGGTAAGACGCTGGACTTCCAATTGGAAGGTCTAGGGTCTAGGTTCGATTTTGTCTGGTTACCTCCCCCCCACCTCTGGTGGGTAACTGTGGACATTTATCTGATCTCCCAGGTCTACATGTGTGTATAGACCAGTGGGTGCCTTAACCCCGTTATTGTGTATACCCACGCAGACCATCAAATATGTACGCTAACGATCTTGTAAGTCATGGCAATGTCATGTTGGCCTATGGAAATATAAAAGCACCCGGCGTGTGCGACCATCGACGATGCCCATGCGTGCATGTTGTGCTGCAACATGGACAATGTGGACAAAAGAACGAACGTGCAGATACACATCCGAAAAACAAAAACAAACAAAAAACAACACAGAATGCAAAACAAAACAACACACACACACACACACACACACACACACACACACACACACACACACACACACACACACACACACACACACACACACACACACAACACACACACTCACCACAAAACAAAATCCAAAACAAGTGCAACTGCCCGCGTTCAAGCAAACACGAACCAAAAAAAACACGAAAAGAGAATCAGAACGCGTATTTAATACAACCAGACAAGACAGGTACAAATGTTCGGCGAATGGCCTTTGTCAAGTTTAAGATCAGAACAAAGACCAAATACAAAAATTAAGGGGAAAATACTGAAACTTCCCTGCTGCTTCGTCTAGTGGGAGAAGAGGACAAAAAAACAAACACAACAAAAAAAAGAAACCTGGATGAAATTTTCATCTAACGAGACAACGATGTATAAGAGTTCATCTATCCAAATCTACTGGCTAGAAATGTTCAGACGGGTGAAAGGCAACAGAATCCATGTCCATCCTTTCACAACAAAAGGCCATAATAGCCTTCAGCCACAGATCTACAATTAAGACGTCTACAGCCAATGAACCTACAGCCAACAAGACGTAAAATTATTATCACAGTTCTTTCCCCTTGTGCCTTCCGTCACAAAGAGACTATGGCCTGAAGTCAATGAAACTTGTTGTTATTGTCACACTGTCTTTCTTCTTCTGTGTTCAGACGTGTCCCAAGACTTTAACCCTTCGACTCCCGCACCTTATCAATTAGCATCCTGTATTGTCAACCATGCTAGCAAAGCAAAAACAAACAAAAACAAACAAACAAACAAACAAACAAACAAAACAAAACCCTTAATCCTTTGATTCCCTGGTGGTGTCAGTATAGGATTAGATAAGTCTCCCTTCCCCCACTTCCCTGGGATGGTTATCTCAGGAAGATGGTAGATAGGGTGAGGGAATTAAAGTGTTAAGTTTTTGCTGTTGGCAGGTAGGATGCGAGAGTCAAAGGGTTAACATTGTCAGCAATCTCCATCCATCTGATGAGTCATGTTATTGGCTCGAATGAATACATGTACGGTTTCATGTTTTGTTTGGGGGAAGAATACGAAGAAGCCAGAGAGAGAGAGGAGAGACAGTTTGGAATTCGTTCAAGCAGGATTCATGTCCCTCGGCCAATCTCCATATGCGCTCCACCC